>LR750355.1:0-424276 GCA_902729485.2 Mus minutoides | reverse complement strand
TATATATATATATATATATATATATATATATATATATATATATATATATATATGTTACATTGTACTAAAACAGTATACTTGGTTTGTTGTGAATCCAAATAGTTCTAGTAGTATTTTATACATAATTCCTTAACTGTGTTTTGTTTTCTCAAATTGAATTTTATTTAAGGTTTGGTCACATGTTTTCAAAAGTATATGAATGAATCCGTTGTTTATTATCAGGCCACTGATCAGAATTAGAATTCATTTCGTGAATTTAAAAAATGGATAGGTTTAGGTCTTGTGTTAGAAGTAAACATTAATAGTGTTTCACAAAGAAGCATGTGATCAACATGTGAATTACCCATCAAGGCAATCTTTTTTACAAAAAAAAAAGGGGGGCGTTCAACTCAGAATTACCAGGAAGCAACACACTTGGCTAAGATGGTCGCTTTCTTCTATCCCTAAGACAAGGGGAAGCTTGGATGCTCCTCGTTGGCTAATGTTCAACCGTACCATCTGTTCCCAACAGACTGGCAAGAGCAGAGGGACAAGGAAGAATTCCGAATTAGCTACATCTAGATGCTTGGAATTCCAGTAGCTGATTACACCTGGCCATACAAGCATATCTGACAAAAGAATAACCAAAAGAGACTTTCAGAGAAAAGAGACCAGGAGGAGAAGCAGGTATACAGCCACTTAAACCTGTTTGTAAGAAAAGAAGAGACCACATCTGTTACACTTAAAAATTTACAAGTCACTAGATTTTAGCCCGAGCATTTATAAGCTATCTAGTACTCACTAGATGCTAATAACTATTATTTAAATCAAGGGCTGACTCTTTGTTTTTAATTTTAAATTTTTATTTTTTATTAGATATTTTCTTTATTTACATTTCAAATGTTATCCCCTTTCCTATTTTCCCCTCCAAAAATCCCCTATCCTCTCTCCCTCCCCTGCTCCCCAACCCACCCACTCCTGCTTCCTGGCCCAGGCATTCCCCTATACTGGGGCAAGGGCCTCTCCTCCATTGATGACTGACTAGGCCATCCTCTGCTACATATGCAGCTAGAGCCACGAGTTCCTCCGTGTGTTTTTTTTTGATTGGTGGTTTAGTCCCAGGGAGCTTTGTGGTTACTGGTTAGTTCATATTGTTGTTCCTCCTAGGGGCTGCAAACCCCTTCAGCTCCTTGGGTACTTTCTCTAGCTCCTTCATTGGGGACCCTATGCTCTGTCTAATGGATGACTGTGAGTATCTACTTCTGTATTTGTCAGGCACTGGTAGAGCCTCTCAGGAGACAGCTATATCAAGCTCCTGTCAGCAAGCTCTTGTTGGCATCTGCAATAGGGTCTGGGTTTGGTGGTTGTTTATGGGATGGATCCCCAGGTGGGGCAGTTTCTGGATGGTCATTTGTAGTCTCCCCCAGCCTTGAGCTGAGAGAGAGAGAGAGAGAGAGAGCGAGCTCAGGGCTTACAATTGCTTAAAATTGTTCATTTCTTAGATATTACAAATTCTCAAATTTGTAATTGTTTATGCCTATACAACTCATTAAAAAAATGCTGTTCCTTGAAAGAACTGTCTTTGAACTCATTCTAGATTGCCTGGACAAGACCTCTTAAGGCGATGCCATGCTCAATTTATATCCCAGGCAGATTATAGGCCTTATACAAGAATAATTGGCCATATAATCCCATTCTTTACATCACCAAAATAGTAATGGCTTGAGATAATAACTTGGTATTTAGAGAATGTGCATGTCAAATTGTAAAGACTTGTTCTCAGTGTCCTCAGTTTCTACCTGTTCCACATAATGGTGTTAATTCTTGAGGACTTATACTTAATCAATTATTGCAAATGGATACTTATATTTCTGATTTAAAAAATAAAATAGAATAGAATAAAAGAATATGCACATTGATACCTTTTCAGGCTGTCTGGTTGCAACTGCTTTAACAAGAGAAGCAACTAAAATTGTAATTAGTCATTGCCTATGTTAATTTTTTTTTATGCTTGGTGTTCCAAATCAGATTAAAACAGATATTGGAACTGGCTATTACAGCCAAGTAGTTGAGATGTTTTGTCAACAGCTTAATGTTACCCATGTTACTGAGATTGTTTTTTTTTTTTTAATTCTCAAGGGCAAGGTATGGTGGAACTTTAAAAACTATATCTTCTTAAAAAACAAAGAAGGGGAGGAATTATATCTCCATGCACATTATTTAAATCACACTTTATTTTTAAAATTTGGATGTCAAAGAATTTGCTGAGTGCTTTATAGTATCTAAAACTAGGCATATTCATGCCTAGGTGAGATGGAAGGATCCACTCATTGGCATATGGCATGATCCTGAACAGGTATTTAATATGGGGAAGAAAACATGCTTGTGTTTTCTCCACAGAATGCTGTAGGAGCATGCTAGATGCCAGAATGATTTGTGTAACAGGCTGACCTGTGAGCTTGCTGAGTACCCTGACACAAGAAAGCTGCATTGAGTATATGTTCTTCACCCACCTTTGCTTGTCTTTGTCCCAGATTAGACAAGCTAAACTGCCTTGCTTGAAGCTTTTTAACCTTATGGGACAGAGAATATTAGAGGCTGTGGAAATGGACATAGAAAAAGTATTCAAAAGGAGGAATTATAATGATTCTTCTCTTTCCTTTAATGTGACCAGTTATTCTAACTCAATCATGGACTGGTCTAGTAATAAATCTAATATTAGAGATTCCTATTATGAAGATAGCTAAAAATCTTTATTAGCCAGCAGTGTTAACTTGGAGCATAGCCTATTCACATGAGAAGTAAGAGCTTTTCTGCTGATTCTCAAAGCTAACTCACTCCCCCAACACCAGGAGGCCAGAGCTTGGGTTTGACAGTTGCTAATTTGCAACTGAATAGAGTACCTGGACTTCCCCAATGACAGCCTTAATCCTGTTGCTTTTCAACTTTCAGTTTTGAATTTCAAGCTGGTCACTTACCTCCCCGCAGGCTTGCCTTCAGCAAGCACAGATGTCAGAAATTCATCTATATGGAGAGATGCATTGAGTACATATTGTGACTTTGGTTCTGATTGGAAAAAAGGTGTGCTATAAGGGTCGGCAGCCAAAGATGAGCCACTGGGTCTCTGACTTATTTTCAATCTAAGACAGAGGCATGTGCCAAGAGGCCATGGTTTGTTCATAATAACATGATAGAGCCATGTTTGTGCAAATAAACACAAACAAGCTGCACGTATTCTCCAGGACGGATAAGAATAAGTTCATTGAAGACCATGTCCCAAGACAGGTGCAGCCACCACCCACCATAATTCCCAAGCAAGACCATGGAGCATAAGTAAATTTTATGCCCCAGTCCAGCTAATTTTTATTATATATTTAGGGAGGAATTGTAGCCTCCCCCAGCCCTGAGCAGGCTGGCTCAGACTTGTTATGCCGCTGTGAACGAGACCACCTACGGTGGAGTCTTCTGACCTAGATAAGTTTATTGTTTTGCCACCTCTGCACTTTTCTTCAAGATGCTGCTACCCTCTGAGAGGCTGAACCTGTCTTCCTGAGACATTCTTGAATAAGCAATAGCCTGGTGACCAAGTGTTGTCAGCCTGGTGACAAAGCTTCAAGAGCCTGGCTTGGTAGGGGATGGGCCTTCCCCCTTTATAATCTCAGACTCTTAAGTAAACTCTGGGGCCTTGATCAGTATCTTGTCTTGGTCTTTTTATTTCCTCCCATACAGCCCCAGCCTCCCCTTTAGGAACCCAGTTCATGTAGCTGGGTGGCTACAGTCATTCTTTCAGAGTCTGCTCCAAACTTTGTCTCTGTAATTCCTTGCATGGGTATTTTGTTCCCCCTTCTAAGAAGGATCGAAGTGTCCACACTTTGATCTTCCTTCTTCTTGAGTTTCATGTGTTTTGCAAATTGTATCTTGGATATTCTAAGTTTCTGGGCTAATATCCATTTATCAGTGAGTGCATACCATGTGTGTTCTTTTGTGATTAGGTTACCTCACTCAGGATGATATCCTCCAGATCCATTCATTTGTCTAAGAATTTCATGAATTCATTGTTTTTAATGGCTGTGTAGTACTCCATTGTGTAAATGTACCACATTTTCTGTATCCATTCCTCTGTTGAGGGACATCTGGGTTCTTTCCAGTTTCTGGCTATTATAAATAAGGCTGCTATGAACATAGTGGAGCATGTGTTCTTATTACAAGTTGGAGCATCTTTTTTTTAGTGCTTCTCAGTCATCCGGTATTCCTCAGTTGAAAATTCTTTGTTTAGCTCTGTACCCCATTTTTTAATAGGGTTATTTGGTTTCCTGGAGTCTAACTTCTTGAGTTCTTTATATATATTAGATATTAGCCCCCTATCAGATTTAGGATTGGTAAAGATCTTTTGCCAATCTGTTAACTGCCGTTTTGTCTTATTGACAGTGTCTTTTGCCTTATAGAAGCTTTGCAATTTTATGAGGTCCCATTTGTCAATTCTTGATCTTATAGCTCTTCTGTTCAGGATCTGTATGATAAGAACTTCAAGTCTCTGAGGGAAGAAGATCTCAGAAGATGGAAAGATCTCCCATGCTTATGGATTGGCAGGATTAAAATAGTAAAAATGGCAATCTTGCCGAAAACAATGTACAGATTCAATGCAATTCCCATCAAAATTCCAACTCAATTCTTCACAGAGTTAGAAAGGGCAAAATTTGCAAATTCATCTGGAACAACAAAAAACCTAGGGTAGCAAAAAACTATTCTCAACAATAAAAGAACCTCTGTTGGAATCACCATGCCTGACCTCAAGCTGTACTACAGAGTAATTGTGATAAACAAACAAACAAACAAACAAACGCATGGTTCTGGTACAGTGACAGACAGGTAGATCAATGAAATAGAATTGAAGACCCAGAAATGAACCCACACACCTATGGTCACTTGATCTTTGACAAAGGAGCTATAGCCATCCAGTGGAAAAAAGAGATCATTTTCAGCAAATGGTGCTGGCTCAACTGGTGGTTAGTATGTAGAAGAATGCGAATTGATCCATTACTATCTCCTTGTACAAAGCTCAAGTCTAAGTGGACCAAGGAATGCCACATAAAACCAGAGACACTGAACCTTATAGAGGAGAAAGTGGGGAAGAGCCTCAAAGATATGGGCATAAGGGCTGACTCTTGTTGCTACGGCTACTTAATGGCCATGGCCAGCTAAAAGGGAAATTGAGGATAATGGAAGCATGCACGTGGAATGTGAGTTCCTTCATAGCATAAATTATGTACCAAATGGCACTTAATTTTTCATCCTTCAATTATGCTCTTGAACATTGTACCCTAGAGAGGAGAGTGGAGTATACAGATGCAGTTAGACACAGGGATGCAGGCACTATTCTGCAGGACTGAGAAACCGACATGGATGGACACTTTTAGCTTGGATCAGCATTCTCTGACTGACCCAATAGTGTAGTACAGAAACTTAGTGACAAGTAAAGAATGAACTTCCATGTTATCAACGCTTACCTGAGCTTGGCCTCACTTAGCAGAAAATATTTTTTTGTATGTGTCTTAGGAGTAGACTGGGAATTATTACTCAGTGTCTGTATATATTTCAGTATGGATCTATAGAAAAACTTGGGCACTTATAAAATGCTTATTATTCTACACATTTATATGTTTACTAATAATGAAAGGACCACAAGCAATGGTTCCTCACGCTCATGCCAAGTACATAGTAGGAACTCTGCCTTCCTTCCATGACCACTACATCCCCATGATTCAAGACAATGGAAACATAGATAGAAATGCTCAAATAATACTATTTGGCTATCTTTATTTTCCTGAGTTAGGTTAATAAACATCTAGTGCTCTTAGGGCTAAAATGACATGATACAGATGGGACTTTTATATGAATGTTAGAATGTGCTAAATCTGTGGATTTTCAGGGATTTTGATGACTAGTTTTTGTACTTATGAACAATGTAGAATCACAGGTACCATCAAGTAAGGGAACCAAATAATGAAGAAATGTTTGGCTGCCCTCTAATTTTACAAATGAGAAATGGGAGGCCCACACAGTTTGTTGGCTTCCTTATTCACTCTCCCAACGACACAAGATAAAAGTCAGATCCCTTAAATTATCTTCCTTGCCAGATGTGCAACACTTTACATCCATGCTGCACATCTGTCTCTGAGCACTGACAGAAGAATAGGACTGTTTCTTACAATATTGTGGTATAGCCCCATTTGTAAGAGTTCTAGTGTAGCTGCTCAATTCAATTTTAAAAAAAACCATACATTTATAGGGCTGGGGAGGTGGCTCGGTGGGATGACTTGGTAGGGGAAGCATTTGCTTTGCAAGCCTGAAGACTTGAGTTCAGAGCTACAGAATCCATGTAAAAGCCAAATGTGGCGGTGAATTGCTGTAACCCCAGCATTAGGGGTGGAGACAGGTCCATTCCTGAAGCTCATTGGTCAGCCAATCTGGTGAGAGAGTCTGCATGAAAAACAGAGTGAGATCGAAGTAACTCGTGTCAGTCTCTTCCCTCTACATATGAGTGCACATACACACAGAGATAGTTATATACAGTAGCCAGTAACTAAAACATATGTAATAATCCAGAAGAATTAAAACAGCAAGTACATTTTCAAATGCACAAGCCATAGTCCATAAATGTTTGATGATGATGATGTTTGACATCTGTTTGAAACCCAAGCACACAGAAACATGGTTGTGTTGTATAATTTATTTCTCTCTTTCAGACACCGACACAGGATGGGAAATCTCTTCTCTGGACTAGCACAAGTGAGCGATTATTAGAGGCAATGGAGGAGCTGGCTCCACCTCCTCTGTAAATATGTGCTTCTTTTACTCAACAATAGCTTTTCAGCCTTTTTAGGATGAGTTTTTTTTTTTGTTTTTTTTTTTTTTTTATCAATTCTTGTTTCTGTAAGTCATGCTCCATTCTCCTAAAAATGGTGGGAAAGAGTTGGGACCAAGACTATTTGTAATTCAAGTAGACCCCACTAGAGTGCACCATGTAACCCCCAAAGTCAATACAACAGGTCTTTAAAAAAAAAATCTCAAGAGGAAACGATTGATCAAAACCCCAGTGGTCAGGGAGCAACTTCTGAACATTAAGTAAACATGTGCACTGCAAAATAATGACTTGGAAATTTCTTAAGAACAAGATCATATAATTTATGTTTGCCAAATATATAACATCTTCCACCAGTAACTTGGCTATGAATTATTATTGTTACATTTTTCAAAGGAAAAAAAATCATTCAGATAGGTCTGTCACATAATAAAGAAGCATAAGCTATGTGGATGACTGGCACACTGAGGATTTATAATAAAGGCTGGTGGGACATCAAATTACAGAATGCTGATGAGAAGAAGGGGATGTATGGAGTCAGGGAGAATACAAAACCCAACACGAGAAACTCTGAACATTGAGGCAGAAGTCAAGGTCAGCAGAAGTAGCACGGAACTCAAGCTTGGTTCTGGTTATAGATTACCTTAAGTGAGAAGATGAATCCTCCACTGGACCCGTGGGGAAGGGTGAGGAAAATGAGAATTCCCACTGATCTGACAAGACAGGGAAGGAGAGTAGGCTAGGATTCAGGAAGAACAGTAACAACCCTGAAACAGGATGTCACCCTTGAATAATACACAGTGTGCTGTCACCCATCCCCTGCTGGTCCATTTGGGATCCATCAGTTCTGTGACTTCCACCAACTTTGTTTATGTGTCAGTGTGTCCTAAGAACCTGTGATTAGTCCTTAGGTCTCTTGTTCTGCTCACTCTCCCCAGGCCATTGGTTCTCAGCCTGTGGGTCATGATCTTTTGGGGGATCAAATGACCCTTTCACAGGGCTTGCCTAAGACCATTGGAAAACACAGATATTTACATTACAATGCAAAACAGCAGCACAACTATAGTTATGAAGTAGCAATGACAATCCTTCTATGGTTGGGGGTCACCACAACAAGCGGAACTGTATCAAGGGTTGCAGCATTAGGAAGGTTGAGAACCACTGCCCTAAGCTCTCACAAGCCCTTTCCCATCTTCCTCCTTCTCCCCTAGTTACTATTTCCACTGTGATGCTCTTATTTCAGGTTTCATTATATGTGACTCAAATTAATAAAGGTTATTCAATTGGCCTCTAGTTCCTTCCATTTTTCCAATAAGTGCTTCACATTGCCACAACTACCATCTGTCAAACAAAGAGACCTGTTTGTCACTTAAAAACCACAGACCTTCAAGAACACCTTATTATCCAGAGTAAATTCCATGATACACAGGAGTCCTTACTACCCAACTACCTTCTTTCCTGCTCAGTGGTCTTCCCTACCAGCTCAGGGCTGGGGTGGTATCGACTGCTTTTCCTTTTTTCTTGACAAACTCATTCACTGCTTATGGACAGTTCAGATGTTATTTTCAATAACTTACAGAAAGCAGACTTTCCTGAGAAGAATGAGTACCTCACTGGCCTTTCCTGGATTCCTCTAGCAAGCATTATATAGTTTTGATGTAGCAGTTGTAAGAGTCTATTACAATGACTTGTCCATTTGACCTTCATATAGCCTGTACATCTTATAGACTTTGAGCTCCTTAGCAACAACTATAGTGTCTCCTATTTTTACAGCACATAATAGTTTAGGAGAGGGAGAAGGGAGAGAGAGAGAGAGAGAGAGAGAGAGAGAGAGAGAGAGAGAGAGAGAAACTGGAGGGGAAGGGAAAGAGGGAGAGAAGATGCAGAGAACATGAGGAGATGATTGAGTTTTTAAAAAATGAGAAGGAGGAGTAATGGTTTTGATGAACCCAACACAAGAGGCTTTGACCCTACTCACCTTTGCCCCCAGTCATCCAAACCCTGGAGACAGTTTGTGCTCTCCAGGAAGAGAGAGAGAACATGCCTCCTGAGCACCACTCAGAGAGAGTGTGGCCAAGGCTCAGGAGACTAAGGGATGTCAGTACAGATGGTTTCCTGGTCACACACTCTGTGAAGTATTGTCAATGATCATAAAAATAAAATGCTTCTGCAATCACTTGGTTCTAACAGCTGAATGGACCATATGTGTGAAAAATACCAAAGAGAACCGAAGAGCATAAAAATGCAGGCTATTCAAGAAGATGTACATGGCTGCACACCTGTGTATCCTCCAGCAAGTTTAAAATTAGCTCTTATCCTTGAATGGCTGAGCCACATAATTCACATGCCCAGAAGTAGTAGCAAATTATTAAATGTTTACATTTCTTTTTACTACAAGGGAGGTAGAGATAGCCATGTATATGAGAAAAAATAAATAACTGTTTAAATTGCTTAATATGGTAAATCAGACTGAAGATTTTGAAGCTATTGACCCTGAACTTTTATTTTGTAAGGGAAATGTTTATTATCTGATAGTTCAAGGTTTTCTCTTTAGATGATGACAGGCACAGGAATCTCTAGACTCTGGAAAACAAGGAAGTTGTTATTACATTTGGCTGAGGTGTTGTACAGGTGGCTGAGCTTTCTGGAAAAAAATGGTACTTCCCAGGGAAAACGTGAGCTCCCATGTGTGATCAATATCTCATTGTACATACAATAAACAACTGAGGAGCTGTGTGTGTGTGTGTGTGTGTGTGTGTGTGTGTGTGTGTGTGTGTACACATGCAAAAACCCTCACAGTGATCATTTATATAATGGGATGGGACAGATCACAGTCTACAGGAAGCCTGTTGCGTCCTGAGTCACAGTCTGACTTAACAGAACTCACACTAAATTGTACTGCTGGGAGAAAGGTTATAAGCCTTAGGAATACAATTACAATAGCAGTCTACTTTCCTGTGTATGTACATTCGCACATATGGGGGCGTGTATGTGTGTGTGTGTGTGTGTGTGTGTGTGTATACATATGTGCTTACAGAATCCAAAGGTGACAAGTCTGTCTCTCTCCATGTCTTTATGTGTTGAGATAAAGTCTCTCATTGAGCCCAGAGTTTATGTAGATTGGGCTAGTCTAGCTAGCCAGCTTGCCCATGGGATCCCCTCCTTTCTCAGTGCTAGGATTATTGGAGGATCACCACGATCGCCCAGATTTTATGTGGGTCTTGAAGATCCCAACTCCAGTTCTCATGTTTGCATAGAGGTGCTTTATCCACTTAGCCATCTCACCAGAGTTCGTAATAATGTAAGAGGATGGCATGAAAGCTCTGAGTCAAGTTAGGAATTGCCAGTCTTATATAAGAAACAGAGCAGGAGCTGGAGAGATGGCTCAGTCGTGAAGAAACAGAGCAGGAGCTGGAGAGATGGCTCAGTCGTGAAGAGTACTGGTTACTCTTTCAGAGGACCTGGGTTTGGTTTCTAACGCCCACGAGGTGGCTCACAACCATGTGTGACTCTGGTCCTGGATGATATAAATCCCTTTATGATCTCTGTGGATACCAGGAATGCGCACAATGCACACACATATATACAGGCAAAGCACCCCCACACATTAAATATATAAGTGAATATAAAAGATAAAGGGAAACCTCAAAATATATCACCTCTTTCAAATCAGCACTTTTTCAATTTCTTTTGCTGTCCTTCTAGGTTTTCCAGTGTCTCCATCAAAATTCTTCTTTGGCTATTGGACTTAGTGTGAATCTATTTGAAATCTATGGAATATATATATGTATATATATATATATATATATATCACTTTACATGCTCAAGGCCCTGGTTTGAACTTCAACACCACAAAATAAATTATTTTGGATGATTCAAAGTGACAAAATGTAAAAAATTAAAGAGATATCTGATCAATTTGTGAGGAGAAAATGGAAAAAAGGAAAGAACTCCTTGAAAGTGAATATATCTCTATCTAAGATGTACCACCACAGGAAAAAGGGCAACCTGCCAGTAGTACATACATTTGGCCTATATAGTTTAGTAAGTATAGATGAATCAGTAGACAGCTATGCGTAAATAGGTATAATGATCTTGTTCACAGTATATAGGATAAACAGACACACCCAAATCAGTTCAGGTTAACTATTCATGAATTATTCTTATTTTTTACTTATTTGCATCTTCCTTTCTACAATTATCCTATATTAAGCTAAATAAAAATGTCCACACCTTAGTATACTTAGTATAGTTCAGGATATTATAATTAATGACCTAGAAGGGATTAGCCTGCTGCAACTTGTGTGTGTGTGTGTGTGTGTGTGTGTGAGAGAGAGAGAGAGAGAGAGAGAGAGAGAGAGAGATGCAGCAGAAGGCAGAATGTAGGCATTTTGCAGTCAGAGCCCAGCACTTGAGGCTCTTCCCTCATACTGCCTAGTCCCCATAAGGGCTCTCAACCTGTCCGCAGGAGCCTACAGATTGGAGCATCCGTCCAGCATGAGTTGTTCTGTGCTTCCAGGACTTGCTCTTTATCACTGCACTTTGTCTTGACTCCCATTTTTGCCTAATTGTCTCCTTTCTCCATCCTTCCCTTCAACCTTGACACTTCCATGGATCCTGAAGGATGAAGCACATGTCTTCTGTTGCCTTGCTTGTTTTCCAGCTGGGCACTCTAGCTAAAGACCTTTCTGAAGATTTCCTGAGGGGTCCTATATGAGAGTTGGAGCTATGGATCACAGCTCCTTGCCTAGCTACAGGTTTGAAAAGCTGTGTTCATGGCTCAAGCACAGTGGTCCTTGAGTAGAGACACTCCAGCTTTTAGAAGTTTTCTCAGAGACTGATGAAATGGCTGAGTGGTGGAAACTGAATGTGTGTATAATACAGGGTAGGAATGACCTTGGGCAAGGATTGGGTCTATAAGATGGAGTGTCTAGCTAATAAGTTAGACTTTCAAAGAAAATGAAGTATGGGCAGGGGGTGGGGAACGGGAATTGCTCAGTGGGTAAGAGGACTTGTGCAAGCATGAGGACCTGAGTTTGGATCCCCAGCAACCATGAAGAAGCTGGGTGTGGCCACCTGCACAGGCGCCTAAAAGCCCAGTTCTCCAGGAGTCAAAGACTGGATGATGCTAGGGGCTTTTCTAGATAGCCAACATAGCTACAAAACAATTACCAGGTCCACCTTGAGACTCTGCCTCAAGGCACTACGAGAAAATGATACAGCCAGACACCCAGACGGGAGCAGGCGCATGCTGGGAAAGCTGGAGTGAAGGAAGGAAATGAGCCACTCAGGAGATGGGGTAGCTAAGCCAGCGGTGACCATCATCTGCATGATATGCCAACGCTGAATTTTCAGAATCAGCTTTGTGCTTCCTGTATTTCCTTCTAGGCCACTCAGTTGGTTGCCCTCTAGTAAGAGTTGAAAGAAAATGTTGGATGATCATTTCAAGCAAAGAGGGGGAAGAGACGCTGTTTCCCATTTGTAACTCAATACACGAAAACAGAACTTTCAAAAGCTAAAAAGAGGGCTCAGAGAACAGAGGTACAAGCATGCAAACCTGAAGATCTCAGTTCCAGCCCCAGACCCACATGATGGCAGGAAACTCCAGAGAGCTTCCCCTGACCTCTGTGCATGTCATGATATGCATGCACCTGCACACATACACACAAACACACACACACACACACACACACACACAGAGCGAGAGAGAGACAGACAGTGACAGAGACAGAGACAGACAGACAGACACACACACAGAGAATAAATTTACAAAGGTAAAGATTGAGGGGAATATTTTAAAGGAAGAAAGATGGATAAATTGGAAAATGATGGGGATTCTAGATTCTTTTATTCAGTTTCTTTAAAAGTACATTGTGTTGAGTGAGGACCTTGCAGAATTTTTCCATTATAAATTTGAATATTAATATTATACAGGACAATTCATAACTAAAACATTTCTGTGGGTACGTAATTTAGATTTCAGCTTTCTTTATTGATATATTAGTTCAAATGAAGAAGGCATAGTGTATCATAACCAAATACAGTAAGTATTAATAGACACAGGACCGGTGAGGAACTTTGAACACAGAATATTGTGAGATGCAGGGAGGACATTAAACTCTAAAAGCCACTGAGGGCAATTATAGATGTGCTAGTTGTGATGAGAAAGACAAGCTCAGAGACTGATGAAGAAAGAAGATTCCCCCCTATCGTCCTTATTTTAAAATTTAAGCATGAGAATTACAAATATGGGTATTTACCACATATTCAGATAATCTAAGTTTTATAAGTATAAACATGAGCATCAACTAAATGCTTAGTAATAGACACCCTATGCCTCATCTCTCCAGTCTCCCTTCTAGATGGTGGTCTTGTCCCTAGCATACCTTCTGTAAAGTTTTATATAAATCATATTTGTCCTTTCATATGTTCTTTGGTTTGATATTTATCACATTCCTCTAACCAGAGTCCTTAGGTCTCTCAAACATGAAAATATAATTAGGATTACCACAAGGCCCTTATAGAGAGAGATTCCTTGAGATTAAAGATGAGAAAGAACCTCATACAGATGTTGGAACATACTCTAGGGCTGTGTTCAGTGGCCCACCATGGCCCACCTCAACTGCTACCAACTACAAACAGTCACCAGCCCTGAAGGTCAGTTAGTTAGATTGAGCTCAACTGGGCCATTATGATGATTTGAGCAGACTTGACTCATCTCTACTGGGGCTCCCCTAAGCATCTCCAGATGTCCGCTGAGTCAGTTGGAGGCTGGCCAACTATTGGGTATAGTACCTAAGTTCCTCTCTCCATGCCTCTTATCCTTCTTTCTCCATCCAGGCTGGCTCAGGTTTCTTCTCACAGGGGCCAAGGCTCACCAGCAGCAGATGGAGCATGTCCAGTGTCTGAGCTTTAGTATGTAGGTAACCTCTGCTACTTTGTGTTGATGAAAGCGAGTCACAAGGTCAGACTACATTTAACCACCTGAGGGGAGAAAGCATGAAGAATTTAGGGGTGTTTTTTAAATTCACTGTAGTCTTCAAACTGTTTCTCTTCATGCTTATACTTTACCAAGACATCTTCACTGTTAAAATGTTGCCTTAGATTGAAATGCTATTTTCACTTGTTCTCTTTAAAACCATAAGTATTTCTCCAGGACACACTACTTGTTTTCTTTCCCTACGTATCTCCTTTCTTCCTGGGATTACATTTACACAGCACTTCATCAGTTATGAA
Organism: Mus minutoides; assembly: GCA_902729485.2. Lineage (NCBI taxonomy): Eukaryota > Metazoa > Chordata > Mammalia > Rodentia > Muridae > Mus > Mus minutoides. The sequence goes on along the minus strand of LR750355.1, from coordinate 410,199 downwards.
GTCTGTTCATCAAAGAGATTGCTTTATGTAAGTCTCATAATCAGAGTTAGACAAAGCAAGAATTTTCATTTCCTTTTCATGCAGATGAAACAGACTCAAAATAGTATCTCTGGGCACTCTTGTTCATGCAAACAACCGTGAGAGCCAGCTGTTACATTTTTAGACATCCCTTGAGCCAGCTGTTAAATATAACCTCTAACAAGGCAACCTTTATACATCTCTTAGCAAATAAATTAGAGTAAAAGCAAAAGTGATATTTAAAACTCAGCAATCCTGATTATTGCTACGATTGAGGTTGTTTCCATCTATCTTATCTCTATGGTAGAGATGCTGTGGAGTAGTGCACTCCCCTCTGTTGACGGCAGACTACTGTCTGCTTGCTTTCTTTCCTTCCTTGACATCTCATCTCAGAGGTTCACTTTAGTTCAAGAGGCTGAGGCACTGGGGCAGGCCAGGTGCATTAACAAGAAAGGAGTCTGTATCAGCTATTTCATGAGAAAAACAATGTCCTAGATGACTCTTAACAACGCATTCCACAACTTGGCAGAGAAAGCAATACTTGGTGGTGCTTCCTCCGCTCAGCAACAACTATGTGACCCAAACCTCTCTTGTCTTAACTTTCAAACAAGACTAAAGACTAGTCCATGGGATTTTGTTTAGTTTAAATGAATATATATATTCATTATATATATTATATATATTATATATATTATATAATATATATTATATATATGTATGTATATATATATAATTTTATATATTACTTAATTTGTGTGTGTGTGTGTGTACACATATGCCAAGGATCATTAGCACAACACCTTCGCTAACTTTTAGGCAGCAGTAAAAGGAATAGAAAAGGGTGGCAGATACTTTATTTGCTTTTCCCAGTCACACACCTAACAGTCCCCTGGCATCTTCCAGTGATTGATGTGGAGATGGCAGTGTAGCCCACTCAAGGTCCATGAAGTAGAGAAGGCTTTTTAGACAGCAGCAGGCGGCTTTTGCCATTCTCACTCTTGGCACTAAGAGATGACGCAGCTACAAGGCAATACTCATGGAGCCGAAAGCTGACATGCTAAAGATGGCATCAAGTGGGAGAAGGAAATAGCCAGATCCTTGAAGATATAATTGAGTTGCCAGGTGCTCTGTACTGCTAACTTCTGGACTTTTACATGTCTAAGACCTATTTGCTACCTAAGCATCATCATATGTTCTAATGTTTTCACAAAATTATTCTTAACTAATAACATATGCCAGCCTATGTTGAGAATAGGAGCCTCAGAGAGGAGGAATGTAAAGAGGAAGGAAGCTGTGTGTATGTGGGGTGTGTGTGTGTGTGTGTGTGTGTGTGTGTGTGTCTGAGACTGAATTAATAAAATCTATGAAGTTGTTTAGCTTAACAATGAATAACTTCTTTGTGTGTATGTGTATGTACATCTAGAAGCCAGAGGACAATGTTAGCAAGCCCCAGGGATCCTCCTGCTTCTGTTTCTCCCTGTTATGGAATGACAGCCATGCCCAGCTTCTATTTGCATGCTAGAGATCTGAATTCTGGTCATCTTGCTTGCATGGCAAATGTCTAACCACTGAGATATCTCCACTGTCCCGGTGATAAATACAAAAGTACATACTTCCTCACCAATTGTTGGCTACAAGCTGGAGAAACTCATAAATGATGCAACAGCAAATAAAAGGTTCTATAAATGAAGACATTTCCTATATAGAAAAAAATCAATTTTATTTCCTAACCATGAACATACTCAAAGATGACAATACCACAGGAAACTTAATGTGAAGAACAATGACCTAAGCATAGAATGAACCACATAACTGTCAGAGAAAGAACTTTTATAAATATAAGACATGTTGCCCATGCATAGGGATCTATATATTTTAGCAATATTTACTGGCAGTCTAATGGGTTTATTCTAGTGGAGAATTGCCTGCATACAGGAAATGTGGCTAAATTCTTTCTAACATTTTTTATTCAAAGCACTTGGGCAGTCAGGACTTCCTCTAGAACACTCATCTTCTGCTTACTATAATGATTTTTTTTCTTTGTGGGGCATCATATTTGGTGACTATGAAAAGCTTGGTCCTTCCTTGAGGCAGCACTGTTTACAGTACTCAACCTACTGTGACAGAGAACTGCAGGCTTGTCTTTCTCCCAGTTCTCGACCATGGGAAGTCAGCAATCAAGGACCCAACAGATTTGGTTACTGGTGAGAGCCCACTTTCTTGGTAATGGCAACACCTCTTGTCTATGTTCTCAAATGGTGGAAGCGCTTATCTTTTAGAGGTCCTACTCAAGCCCATAAAGGCTCTACCCTTGTGACTTATTAGCATCAAGAGTCTCGCTTCCTATAGTCATTACCTTCTCATGATATAGATTTTATAGAACACAACATTCAGAACATAGTATGCATCCTAATGCAAGTACATTAAAATGAAATTCTTTATATTTTAAGAAAATCTCTCTTTTTTTCTACAGAATGAAATTAAAGTGTCGGGAAGGCATACCTAATGGGAAAGGGCCGGAAGAGTGTAGTTCAGGTGTCTGGTATTTTCAAAAGTGTTTGGTCCTCAGCAACCCAGAAACTTCTAAAGGCTCAAAATGAGCATAGAGCTTAGCTCCGTAAATCCTGCTTTGATTTGTCAACCCAACTTGCATTGTCCCCATTGGCCTTGGCCTGGCTCCAATATCCTTCAACTTTATACCAGCCCTCCCATTACTGTCCTTTGGGGGGATTGTCTTTCTCTTTCTTCCTTCCCTCCTCTTTCCTCTTCCTCCTCTTTCTTTTGTCTTGACAATCAGAACAGTTCCTCACTTCTACTTCAAAATTCTGCCTCAATGAGGCTTGGTGATAGAATTTCTATAATATTCACTATCATCTCCTTAATAATTTATGCAAGCATTTACTCGGCATCAGTTCATTGATCTACATAGCCATGATCCACTCTTCAAAAGTGGGCTGTTTCATAACCATAGTCTTTTTTACTTCTGCCATCTGAACTCTTTCCCTCGAGCTTGAACGCTAACACAGACCCTGTGACCAAGAACCCTGGATACAATTTCTAAGAACCTAGAATCTACAAAACATCTGAAGAAGCTGCTGATTTTCGATTATTGCCTCACATACAATGTATGTGTACATGGGCCAGACAGTGCCTCTAAACAGCATTTACTTTATGAGTCCCAGATTAAGTAATATTTTCCTTGATAGAGGAATTACAAACGCCAGCTGGGTTCTTCTCTCTGCCATCTGTTAATACTGCGCCATCTGCTCCAGGCCTTGCCACATCGCTCTTGTGCTGATCTTGCTCTGAACTTGACTTGAGAAAAAAGATCACTCAAAACTCTCTGAAAGTATTGTTAAGCATTTCTATAGGATGTAGCAATCCTACATGTGAGTCTTCTCAATGCCATTCCTCTAGGCATATAACATTCTTAAGTGTTGATCCGTGATGTTTTTAGATCCTCTTTTTGCATGTGTGTGCTTCTTTGTAAATATCTGTCGATTTACACAACTTAATATGACTGGATGTTTTATGACTTAATATGACTAGTTGAATTCCTGGCAAACTCATAGAATCGGGACAGGTGATAAAATAATCAGAGTGAAGTTTGAAGTGAGGTGTTGGAATGAAGAAAAAAAATAGGCTGTGAGACAGGCGGGGGTTGTAAAATCCTAGTCCAGTACTTCAGTGTTAGTCTTAGGTGAGTTATCCCTAGTTGCCTCACTTATAAAATGGTAATTCCTACCTTGTAGAATGATTACACAGATGGTGTGTGTGTGTGTGTGTGTGTGTGTGTGTGTGTGTGTGTGTGTGTATGTACTCTGTGCATGTGTAATCTAATCTGGAAAAAAAGATTTTGGATATAGTATCCTCACAATAGACTAAAAGATACTCTATATATTATCTAAAAACTCACTAGTTTTCCCATATTAAAAAAAAAAAAACAACCCTGTTTTAACTCAGTATTGTGTTCAAAATGCTACACCTGATTTATTTCTAACCAATTTATCCATGTGTTCTTCAATCCAATATTCCACAGGGTCACCAGCTTTACTGTTGAACTCTGTACCATTGACTATTAGTGTGGCATTTTATCCAAGATGAATATATAAAAAGATTGTGGGAGGGGTGTATTTATTGATGCTTTACTCTTGTCCAGTTTCACTTCCTATATGGGAAAATGCAATCCTAACATTGACTTGAAGCTCTCTCAACTTCTTTACTAAAATCCCAACACACAAACTAAGCAATCATTGTGCATAGAGAAATACCTCTGACACTACTGGATTTCAAGTGCCACAGAACAGGGTCTTCCTGTCTCCCTTATAATGAGGTTAATTTTCAGAACACAAAACTATCAGCTTTTGCCTACTAATCAGTATAAGCTGTGATATAAGCATCTCTACTTCATCACTATGCAGGCCTGCAGAGAAGCTGCTGCCCCCAGTGGTGGGTGTGGCAATCATCATGGGCCCAGTTCACATACTCTCTCCTCTGACTGCTTCTAGGATCCACCCTTGCTCCCATCAGTTGACTTTGACCTCATTTCTGATCTCAAGACTTTCCAGTTTCTGGATCTCACCTCTGGAAGTAACTAGAGGCCAACTGAATAACCTTTACTAATTTGAGCCACATATAATGAAACCTAAAATAAGAGCATCACAGTGGAAATAGGAACTAGAGAAGGAGGAAGATGGGAAAAGGCTTCCCAATCCATTGGCTACAAAGAAAAAAGTGAGAGCTTAGGGCAGTGGTTCTCTGTGGGGAATTGCAGGCTGGTCTCCAGTTGAGCTGAGGTCTGAACCCTGAAGTCATAATTCACCTTCTTGACATGGTAGGCATTCCCTCATGCTCCTGGAACTCTGGCTCCTGCCTAAATTACCCCCCCCCCCGCCCCCAGTCCCCACAAGAGAAGCATGGTCAGTAGTCACATAGGCAAAGGCCCAAGCTTCTGACCTTCAGGCTAAACTCTTCCCCAGTTACCTAGCAACAGTGAAGACCATAAAAAGGGCTGTTCAGCCCCACCTTGTTCTCTTACTGCTTACTCTCTTACTTGTCTCCCTCATGCCCCTCACTCTCACCCTCTCTCTCCCCTTTCTTTGTCCTCTCCTCTCCTCTCCTCTCCTCTCCTCTCCTCTCCTCTCTCCTCTCTCTTACTCTCTTTCTCTCTAGCCCCCCTCTCTCTTCTCACCTTCTCTCTTTCCCCCTGCATTTTTATAATAAAGCTCTTAAACCATAGAAAGTCTCTGCTCATCAAAGCTTCGCGCACTCTCACAAGTGTTGGGAACCTCTTCTCTCATCCCTCTCTCCTATAACCCCAGGGCTTTAGCAAAGTAGCTCCAGAGTTCCCAGGTAGGACTGCCCCTGGCCACACCCTGAAGAGTGGGTCAAAGGCTTGGATGAGTGGAAGGTAGTTAGCAGCCCTTCCATGTCAGACAGATCAGAGAATAGGTAAAACTCAGGCGGGTGTGGGTTTTTCCCCTTCCCCTACTTCCCCAGGCCCCCCTTTTTAGTTCCCACAGTTCTCAACCTTCCTAATGCTGAAACCCTAATTCCTCTTGTTGTGGTGACCCCCAACCATAGAAGGATTGTCATTGCTACTTCATAACTATAGTTGTGCTGCTGTTTTGCATGGTAATGTAAATATCTGTGTTTTCCAATGGTCTTAGGCAAGCCCTGTGAAAGGGTCATTTGATCCCCCAAAGGTCATGACCCACAGGCTGAGAACCAATGGCCTGGGGAGAGTGAGCAGAACAAGAGACCTAAGGACTAATCACAGGGTCTTAGGACACACTGGCACATAAACAAAGTTGGCGGAAGGCACAGAACTGATTGATCCCAAATGGACCAGCAGGGGATGCGCAAGTGACAACACCCTGTATTATTCAAATAACCTTACTCAGGTATGTTATGTGACCCTAAGATCTGTGAAAAATAGTCTAGTATTCCAGGTTTCAAAAAGTTTTCCGTCAAGTATAAAAGCCTTATTTCTCAGGGAAATATGTGTGTAAAAACTGCAACCTGGAGTTAAGCAAGTGCCTTGGTCTAATGTTTAAGTGCTCTCTCATCTTATAAGAAGCTGGGCTGAGGGGTGTGGTCTTGCTTTTCCAGAATATATGTACAGTACCCCTCATCCTGGTTCTGTATTATAAAGGGGAAAGAAAACCTTTCTTTTGCTGTTTTTTTTTTTTTTTTTGTGACAATGTCCTATCCTGTTCTAAGGATTATGTCAAGTCCATCCATGTTACGTCAAATCTGGTTATTCTTGGCATGTGCTGATGTGCTGCTGCCCAGCTAATGAGAGATGCAGGCATACCACATCCAGCATTGTGCTAAAGCAGCTGAAAGTACACTCAAAGCCAAAACACGTATAAGGTGTTATTACAGCTGGTGATGAACAGAGATATCACTTAGCACGTAGCCTCTTAAAACATCCAAACTTACACCTTAAAGACCTAGGTTCGAAGCCAGCTTGGTTACACTGGAAGTTCTAGGCCAGAGAGAGTTATCTAGACCCTATTTCCAGAAACAGCCTGTTGGGGGACATTCCTACTCACATGGAGCAGGCCACTTCTCCCTGTTCATTTCAGTCAGTTTGCCAATTTTAAATAAGGCCAGGATATACAGCTGAGGACTGGGGGGCCTCTGTAGACTCAGGAAGGTGATGCCATTTCTGTTGTTACCAGAAAGAAATAAGATGTTTGGCGGTGAACATATCAGGGATAACCTACATTGGGCCTGTGGAAAAAAAAACTGCCTGTGTTTAACATCATGGCTTGGCTACTGAGCAGACATGTGGCCATGAACAAGTAAGTTACTGCCCACTGCTGGCATTAGAAGTTTTGAGTCCCCTGCCTCCAAACCTTGCAAGAATATCCAATGAAATAGCACCTGTAAAGTGCTTTATAAGGAGTGCCTGGGCCACTGTCCAATGAATAGTCAACATTTTTGTTGCCAAACACAATCAACACAGAGACAGACATTTGTCATGTGGGGCAACACATCTTATCTCAAGTGCGTACTCTTCTATTGAATTTGGACACCGGCCCAAAAGGGACCCTAAACCTAGCGCCAAAGCAGCGAATGTCATTGACTCGGGTGACACCCACAGCCTGAGGACTGGACATAGCAATAGTGCAGGCTTTAAAGCATCTGCTAACAACACAGCAGGAAACCAGCACGTGCAGGCATTGCTGGAGGTGGTGTTCATACGGGAGCTGAGTCACCTGACAGAAATAGGCTCTGTTCTGGCAGACTCTGACACGTGAAACTCCCCTTTCGCTGGAAGCTTCACGCATATATGTTTAAACTTTGACAGAGATCTTGTGAAATACCTCCTCTGAACAAGGCTGCCGCTGACATTACACAGTTTTGTCAGTCAAAGGATCCCTTGCATGCTACACACCGCATCTTGCTTGCTTGTCCGGAGCCTATTTTAAATCAGATGTGGAAACGCTCAGTGGGACTTGTACATAGGCTCTTAAACAAGTTAAGACAGGCCTCGTGGGAATTAAGCAGTGCATGTCACAGAACATTTTAGATTTGCTGATTGGTTAAATATCTTCAGCAGTCAAAACCTGCTTAGAATCTGTAACAGGCTGAGCCTAAGTGATTAGAGGAGGCTGGTCACCGTGGCTTTTGTCTTTAGGAGAGCATAGTTTTAATTGGTGTGAAAGAGCTGTAGCAAACAATTATAATGCAAGATGGTAGGCCTGGTGACAGATTTTCAAAGTGATACATAGAAGAGGCTAGGAATAAATTGTGCCAGTCCACTGTGCTCATCGCAACAGTGCTGCATAGGAAATTGCTTTGACTTTTCCATGCTACCTTCTTATTATGCAAGGACAAATCCCTCCCGTAGAGGTTATCCCTCTTTCCATAGCACAAGCGCGCCTTTTTGGTTTGGTTTGCTGGCTCCTGAGATTCTGCACCTGATTTAGGTGTAACTGCTCTGTGAAGATATCATTACAGCCACCATCAATGATAAGAAACTGCTGCGCATGCAGGAGTCTGGAGAAGAAACAGTCTGTGTTAAGAATGGCCAATCAATATACAATTTCTGTCATCGAACGGTTCTGCAACGCAATCTTCATGCCTTGTACAAATATTTTACATTTAAGTATAAAGAATACAACTTATAGAAATAAAAAATTTTCGAGGGTGATAAGAAAAGTGTGCTTTAGTGCTTTATCACAACTGACAAGAGAAAGGTCATACCTCAGCCCTGAATTTTCAAGGCACAGTGCTACACTGTGGAAATGCCAATATTAACTTGAATAGAAGCAAGGGGTACAGAGAGGAAAAAAAAATCAATACATTTCTTTCTTAAGCTATCCCTTAGCAAAAAAAGACTTTTATTTGAGGAGTTGGGAGAAGTCAAATCAGAATGGCTTTCGGGAAGTGGAGGAAACGCCAGGCAAGAAATTCGGAATGCTTTAATGAAACTGTGCATATATATATATATATATATATATATATATATATATATATATATATTTATAATAAAAAGTCTTCAATCATAAATAATAATACAAAACAACACTGTGAGGGACGAGGGGCAGTGCATGCTTGTAATCTTAGCACAGATGGGGTCATTGGGCCCAAATCAGCTTGAACTACAAGACAAGACTGTCTTAAAGGCAAAACCAAAAACAAAACAAGGACGTGGGAGTTAATCAACGAAGGAGAATGACATGGAGGAAACAAGGAGACGCCATCTTTCTTTGGACTGAATGAGCAGTTTCCTCAGGGAACAATTTGACCAGTTTACACAAGAGTGGTCATTTATTACCTGTTCAACTCTGGTAAAGAAACATTCTATCTCTGCAAATTGATTTATGCACTGATAAAAATAATGTGTCTTGGGGGCTGGAGAGATGGCTCAGCAGTTAAGAGCACTAACTGCTCTTCCAGAGGTCCTGAGTTCAATTCCCAGCAACCACGTGGTGTCTCACAACCATCTGTAATGGGATCTGATGCCCTCTTCTGGTGTGTCTGAAGACAGCTACAGTGTATTCATAAACATAAAATAAATAAATAAATAAATCTTTAAGAAGATCTTACCAGGCCTGGTGACTGAGGCCTGTACTCCCAGCTACTTGGGAGGCTGAGGCTGGGGGATCATAAGTTTGAATCCTGTGTGGAGCCATTTAATGAGATGTCTCAAAATGGGGGGAGGGGGGGACATGGCTGAGATGCAGCTCAGCGCAGGTATGAAGTTGTAGGATCCATCTTCAGTACCACAAAACAACTATGTTTCTTAAGTCAGTGGTGGTTCTGCTTTCCTCCTATTCTCTCTGCATTAAGTATAATGAAATGGTCTCGATTACCCACAAAATGAGACATGATGTTTCAAGTACTACTGTCACTCAAGACAGATACTGTCTGCAGGTTAGGCTTGGGAGGAACCACAAAACCCAAAGCAGCATTATAAAATATTCAACACATTTACTGTCTCATCTCATCAGGAATTGAGTATTGGAGTAGACTTGGTGGGTAAAGTTGATGTGTTTTCTTCAGTAACACCCCTGCTCTCTAAATAGCACTGGTTTCTATTTAAAGGAGAGACCAAACTGAAGTCATATCCTGTAATACATTCCTTGTCTCTTTGCGTTCTGTTACAGCTCATTGTTCTTGCAAGCAATAGCAAATCCAAGCTGTGCTGAGATGCCAGGGGGAGAGGGGTGTTAACTCCTTCTGGTCAAGTTAGGAGTTTATATTGCTCAGAAATGGACAGAAACATGTGTTCAAATGTTCTCACGGTCCCCTTTGAAACTAATGTGTTATATTTTGTGGACTCAGAACTTTAAATTTATGAAGTCGGTTTTGCTTGGCTATGTTGCGTCAGGTTACTAAATGAGCTGTCACTGGGTTTCCTAATCTATAAATGTGTTTTGTGAAATTTTTCTATTTTTTCATATTTCTAAAAGTCCCACCTAATCAAGAACTTCGAGGACTCATATTCTCTTCTGTAATCACATAAGCAATCATCAAATATTGGTAAGTTGGGGGTATCTATATGCTTGTATGACATATAAACTAACAAATAAATTATGATTTAAGACCAGTGCTGGGGAACAATTCTGGACTTTGGTAATTCATTCAGTGCTGAGGTGGGACACAGAGTCAGATGAAGGGCAAAGACTGATAATCTCTGGCCTTGTAACTCTCTTACTATCTTGTGCTAATAAGTGCTGGTTTCTTACTATTCTGTGGCTAAATGCTGCTGGTTTCTGATAATAAACTCCTGCTGGCAGAAGCAGGGGATGAGAAGAAAAAAGGCTTAAGTGCTAGAGATTTTTTCTCTGTGGCTCAAAGATCTCTCTGGCCAGGCAAGAGGTTTGGAATTCATTAACTCTTTGTTAGTCAGAAAAAAAAGAAGAGAAAGAAAGAATGAAAGGGGTAAAATAGAAGATTCACCCACACAGAAACACTCATTCATCCTGGATAAAACAGAAAAAGAGACTCCATTCACTTTATATACATACATACATACATACATACATACATACATACATACATACATTTGATGAGCAAAAGTTCCATAGAGCAAGGTTCAAAAACTTCATACAAACACATGCATACACATATTTGATGGATAGAACAAAGAGCAAGCTCCAACCAACCTATATTCATGCACAGAGGGGAAAAAAAACCCCATACATTCTGGATAAAGCTGAAGAAAGCCACACTATCATTTATTTTTGATTCTTAGTTCTTATACTCTCTCAGGATAATTGATTACATGATTTTCTAAGCATCTTTACATTCTATAAGTTCATAGTAAGTTTAAGAGTTTATGTCATAAGTTGATAGTTACAGCAGAAAGGTTTACGTGTTTCCATTAAGACTAATACTAGTCTTATCTGTCTTTTAGACCCATAAGTTCATTATAAGTTTAAAGCAATAATTTTTATATAACTATTTAGCATGGTTTTTTTTTGTCAAGAGATAAATCATCTGTCTTGTGTCTCACTAATTTTGAAGTTTTGTATAGATAAAACCAGTCAATATTTTATTGTCTGTGCTTGTACCTACAACAAATTGTCTATTCTCAGTTTATGACTTTTAGTTACCAGATAATGGTCTCATAGCTAACTTAGAAGGAATGTTTTCCCTGGTCATAAATTTGTTCCAAGCCTGTTTTCTCATACTAGTGCAATTAGTCTATGACACATGAAGGTTTACAGAGCCTTATTTGCAGCTTTTAGAGGGGTGGAAATTACTTGTATAAATTTAGGAATTTTATAAAATCATTACTAGGAATTATGAAATCATCAATTTGTCTACACAGCATTACATGAAAGTGCATCTTCATGTTGGTCTGCAGAAAATCTGCCCAATATGGTGGGATAATTAGGAATCATTAGACTATGTAATAGTGACAGGAAAGACATATCAGTAGCAAGAAGCAATCCTGGGGTGAATTCTTGGGACCTTGCCTCAAAGCTCACCCATTGCAGGTCATGCAAAATGGTGGGTCATCTCCAGAAAAGCCACTTGAATGCCTTTAGCCTTTCCTAGATGGCTCCTGACAGACCAGGTCTGAATTAAAACTCTTTAGAGGGCTGGAGAGATAGCTTGGCTGTTAAGAGCATCTGATGCTGTTGCAGAGGGCCTGGGTTCGACACCCAGAACCCACGTGGTAGCTCACAATTGTCTATAACTCCAGTCCTAGAGAATCCAATGCCCATTTCTGGCCTCCATGGGCACCAGGCATGAATGTAGTTCTCAAACATATATACAGACAAAATATCCATATATATATGAAATCTAATAATCTAACAAAAGTTTAAAGACTACTAAGAGATGTATAAGTACCAGAAAAAATTAGTTTTAACTAGATCCAAACACCTCGACAACACTAAAACACAACACCATGATTGGTTTGTTGAGTAATTGAATTCCATCTTGCCCCCCTACAGAGGCTTGCAGGTCAAGTATCTAAAGGACAGCAATCTCCTGTCATTTAAGTTGTCAGAATTGGCATGCACATCATACAATTGCCTCCTTGTGCTTTTTCTCTGAGTTTGCACTGTTATTTTTCCTGTTTTGATCCAGGGGATGAATAGAGAGTGGTGTAAGACTTGGAAGTCAGAGCCTTGATCAACAGGAAGCCTCGACCTGATGCAGCTTCCCCACGAGTCTAGTCTATTCTGACATGCAATTGATTAGAGCAAGGCCACATTCCCATGATCCTTGAGTACAAATCTCTAATCAGCTTTTAAGTTAGTAACTTTTAGAGCTGCTTTGGGCTTGTAGAAAAACTTAGTGAAAAAAAAAATACAAGAAAGTTGCCACATACTATCCCAAAGTCAAGCACACATGTCTCCCATTGGCAACACAAGCACTGGAATGGTACATTAGCAACACAATGAGTCTACTCTGACACTTTATACCTTCAGGCCATAGTTTACATAGGGATTCCCTTTTTATATTAGATTGTTGTGCAAATGTATAATGACACAAATCTATCCATCAATAGAGGATCAAAGAGAAAGGCCTTACCCTGTAACATCTTCTGTACCCAAACTATTCATATCTCTCCCCTATATAAAGCCTGGGAAACACTGACCTACTGATTTTCTCCTTAATTGTGCTTTTCTCAAGATGCCCTATTGTTGGAATTACAGAATGTGTAGTATTTTCAGATGGGTGTCTTGCACTAAATGATATACACTGAGTTGTCCTCTATGCCCCCCTTTTTTTTTAAACAAATATTAAGGCATGTTGGGGGGGAGTTGTTCATGGGGAACGCCAGCATGCACATGCTATACCAACCACATGGTGATCAGAGAACAGTCTTTGGGAATTGGTCTCTCCTTCTACCATGAGTTATGGAATCAAATTCATGTGGTCAGGTATGCACTGTAAACATTTACCAGATGATCTATCTCATAGGCCCCCTCCATGCCTTTTCAAACTAGATAGCTCATTTCTTTATAGTATGGAGTAATAATCCATTATTACAAGTATGGATGTTACAAGTTTAGTCATATCTATTCTTCTGTTAATATACATCTTGATGCCCCCAAGTTTCATTTCATATTTATATTTGTGTGTGTTTGTATAAATACATGTATATGTAAGAATATCTTTGTTCACACACATGCACAAACACAAACACAAACAGATTATTTAAAGGTTTCAGTTCATTTAGGCAAATACAAAGTAATATAATCACTTATGATAAGGTTATATTTAGTCTTGTAAGAAATGGCCAGGTTGGTCCTGCATTTCTATCAGCAGTGTATGAACCTCTCCACCAGGATGTGTCAGTGGTATGGATTTGGTCATGTGGATTGTCAGGTCGGCTCTCACTGTAACTGGTAATTCCCCAATGGCATCTTCCCCGTGCCTTTCACATGTGTCTCTCCAGAATCTCCCTAAGGGCATTTTTCACATGCTTTTCACATGAGTTTCTGTGCCTTTTCTGTTGAGGTATTTATTCAGGTCTTTCTTTTAACTGGGTTATAAATTTTGTTATTTGTAAGAGTACTTTGTACATTTTGAATAAAAGATGTTTATTAAATGTGATTTTGCAAATGTTTTCTGTCAGTTGATAGCATGTCTCATCTTTCTATTGACATCTTTCACAATGAGGAAATTTCAACATTGATGAAGCCTAGCTACAGATATTGCCATACCCAAGATCATGTAAGATTTCTTTGTCACTACCTCTTAGTAATTTTATACTTTTTAAAAATTTTTACATCTAGGTCTCTGGTCCAATTTTTTTCTCCAAATCCTATGAGGGGCATAAGATGCATATCTAGTGTCTCTGCTTCATACATGTATGTCCACTTGAGACCATTTTATTTTTTATTATTTGGGAAATACATTATTTAGTAATCTGTGATCAAACCCATGAAGAGAAGGCCTTATATATTTAATACAGTGTGTGTTACCCTTATACAAATGGAAAAATATATTCAAGTTTCTCGACAAATATGGCTGTGCATTTCTGTTAAATGCCAACCCAACACAGAAAACCAGGATAGTTTTTTTTTCCAAAGTTGATACATAGAAAATGGTCCCAAAAGGTCAAATATGAATATATATTCATGAATATGTATTCAAATCTCTCTCTCTCTCTCTCTCTCTCACACACACACACACACACACATATGAGAGAGAGAGAGAGAGAGAGAGAGAGAGAGAGAGAGAGAGAGAGAGAATAGCAGTGAATAGTGCTTATTTGCTTCACCACAGTGCCTTTGCACTTTGAGTATATTACTTTGAGTACATCTCTGGGCCTCCTATTCTGTTCCAATCACTTACTCTATCATAAATAACACACTGTCTTTATTGGCATAATTTTAACCTAAATCTTTAAACTGGTACCAGACCTCTAACTTCATTCTTCAGTGTTGAGTTGGCCATTCTTGGCCTTTTGTTTCTCCAGGCAAACTTTTGTATCAGTTTGTCAGATAACCACGAAATGGCTTCCCTGCCAATGCTGTTAAGATTGCATTGAAGCTATCGATCAACATGGAAAGAATGGACATTTTGACAATATTGTCTCATTTTCCATGGAATTGTAATCTCTCTCATTCACTTAGCTATTCTTTTTTTTTTTTTTAAGATTTATTTTATTTATTATATGTAAGTACACTGTAGCTGTCTTCAGACACTCCAGAAGAGGGCGCCAGATCTCGTTACGGATGGTTGTGAGCCACCATGTGGATGCTGGGATTTGAACTCATCACCTTCGGAAGAGCAGTCGGGTGCTCTTACCCACTGAGCCATCTCACCAGCCCCCACTTAGCTATTCTTTGACACACTTCATCAGTTTAATCATTTCTCCATATGCTATGTGTGTTAGATTTTATTTGAGGGAAGGAAGGGGCTAAGCTAATGTGGTAATGTGCCCTGAGTTTTACATCCCGCTCATTTATTCCTGTTATCTGGGAGAACATTTGACCTTCACTTTATTTTGGTTCTGGTTTGTGTAGTAAGGATTGAACACAGAGCCCTGTGGATACTGTGCAGTGACAGAGTTTTGAAAATATCACTATTATTATCTCATGTATATGAGTGTTGTATCTGTGTCTATGCATGTACATCACCTGTGTGACTGGTACCCATGGAGGACAGAAGAAGGTATCAAACTCCCTGGAATTGAAATTACAGGCAGTTGTAAGTCACCATATGGATTCTGCAAATTGAACATTGATTCTCCAGAAAAGCACTCACACTCTTAACTGTTGAACCATATCTTCAGCCCCACCAACTGACTGGTGTATATTAACATTATATTCTGAATACTTGGTAATTGATTTCAAGATTGTGATTTAGTAGTACTTTTGACTATTATTTCAGATTTTCTGCATAGATATTTCTTCACATTTATTATATAAACTACAAACAGTTTTTTTCCAACATGTATACCTGTGGTGATTTGAATATGCTTGGCCCATAGGAAGTGGCACTATTAGGAAATGTGGCCTTATTGGAGGAAGTATAGCCTTGTTAGAGGAATTGTGTCATTTTTGTGGGTGGGCTTTGAAGTCTCTGCCTATGCTCAGGTTCCACCGAATGTGGAATGATAGCCTTCTCCTGGCTGCCTAGAGAAAACAGTCTCTTCCTAATTGGCTTTGGATCTGTGTGCTCAGCTCTTTCTCCAGCCCCAAGTTTGCATGCATGCTGCCATGCTTCTCACCACGATGATAATGGACTGAACCTCTGAAACTGTAAGCCAGCCCCAATTAAATGTTGTCCTTTAAAAGAGTTGCCTTGGTTGTGGTGTGTGTTCACAACAATAAAACATTAACAAAGACAATACCTTTCCTTTCTGGGCTGATTGCACTGCTAGAACTTGTAATATAAGACTGAAAAGCAGTGATAAAGGGGGATATTTTGTCTTTTGCAAAAAATGAAAAGAAGCTCAAGTTTCTCATCATTACATACAATGTTAGCTACAGGAATTTTGTAGCTATTGTTTACAAAATCAAGATTTTCCCAGCTAATCCTAATTTGGGGAGTGCTGGATTGTGTTAAGTGTTTTTCTCCATCAACTAGTATGTTTTAACATTTTCCTCCTTTAGCCTTTTGATATGGCAAGCTGAATCAATTCATTTTCAGATATTTAATGGACTTTTTATTTTTTGGATTTCTTCTTAGATGTATTGCTTATTTTGTTTGCACAGTAGGGATTAAAACTGGGGATTTGCACACATCAAATATATGCTCTGCCACACCTCCACTCCTACCATTGGCTTGATCTGCTAATGTTTTACTATAATTTTCACACAAACACACATAAACATACAAGTGCACAAATACACAGATATGTGCATATGCACACACACATATTCATGCACTCATGTACACACATATACATACACACAGAGACATACATGTACATACATATGCATGTACATACACATAAAGCAGAGTTAAAAGAAATATTGATACTAGTTTTCCATTTTTAAAGTATAATTTCTTGTTTTTGTTTTCAGGGCAGTGTTGAGTTCATGCTTCCATATAATGAAAACTATCACTTTTATCTGTTTTTCAATAAAAGAAACTTTTTCAAATGTATGGAATTCCCCGCCACCACCAAATAACACGACAGATTTTCTACTATTTATCCATCATTTTAGATAGCATCTTCTAAACTTCTGCTTTTTTATAATGAGACAATCCAAGAACCAAATATGAATCTTCCTCTTATTTAACAAGCGAAAAAAAAAAAAAAACCAAAAAAACCCCGAAACCTGTTTTGGAAATTTTGGTCATTTCCAAAATGTTTTAGAGGTCTTGTTTCTTCTTTTCAGGAACGTTTTCCCATGACTTCTCTAGTTAGTGGAATGTGGCATCTAATACTTTGTCATAGACTTTCAATTATTGCTTATAAATGTATTTGAATATTATCCATGCTTCTAACTACAAGCCAATGTTCCTTTTTGCCAATGCTTTTGAGTCTCACATAAGAATAATTAATTCATTTTACCGAGCACTATCTGAAAATATTGACAATCTTTGTAAGAATGTCTTTTTCAAGAAATGACTTTTGTTAAATCTAGAAAATAGTAAGGAGAGGTCTATCTCTTGGCATTATAGAGCTTTCTGCCAATTTAATATAATAAAATGTCAAGGGGTTTTTATTTTTAAGTGTGTGTGTTTGTGTGTGTGTTGTGTGTGTGCACACACGTGCTCATGCATGTGCTTGTGAGTGGAAGTGACTGCAGAAGCCAGATCCATAACCAAATAAGCAACTAATAAAAATAGTTACAATAAGGCTGGAGAGATGGCTCAGCAGTTAAGGGCGTTGGCTGCTCTCTGTCTTAGCTAGGGTTTTACTGCTATGAACAGACACCATGACCAAGGCAACTCTTATATGGACAACATTTAATTGGGGGTGGCTTACAGGTTCAGAGGTTCAGTCCATTATCATCATGATGGGAGCATGGCAACATCCAGGCAGGCATGGTACAGGAGGAGCTGAGAATTCTATGTCTTCATCTGAAGGCTTATGGCAGAATACTGGAGCTCAGAGAGCTAAGATGAGGGTCTGAAAGCCCACCCGCACAGTGACACACCTATTCCAACAAGGTTACACGTACTGCAACAGGGCTACACCTTTTAATGGTGCCATTCCCTGGGCCAAGCATATACAAACCATTACACTCTTCAAGAGGACTCATCTTTCAATTCCCAGCACCACATGGCAGCTCCTGTCTGTAACTCTAGTTCCAGGGAATCTGGCACCCTCATACAGTCATGCATACAGGCAAAGCTTCAATGCACTTAAAAAATAAATCCTTTTTAGAAAAATAGTTCAGATACAGAATTAGAAACAAACCAGTCTTTGCCTCTTATTTATTATTTTATAACTTTGTTACCTAATGCTGCTGAGGATGGGACCCAGGGCCTTGTGCATGCTAAGCAATTGTTCTACCATTAGGCCTTGCTCCCTGCCTCAGGTAAACAATTTTCTAAAGCCAAAAAAAAAAATTCTATTACATTTATCTTCTTGTTCTTGAAATTTGGCTTTTATGATCTGTATCTGGATTCCAATGATATAGCCATTGCATCCTTTCTTACATTTTTCATGTTAGTACCAGGGATGTATAGTGTTTCCTCAGATTTCTGTTCATGTCTACAAAGTTTGCAATGGCAATACTTTGCCCAGCAGTGGCCAGGATGAGACCATAAAAAGAAGAGATCCTCAGGGCACTTTCTCAAAGCCACAGTTAGTAGGGAGGAACTGGGTTATCACCATCCTTTCCAGGATGAAGAAACTAAAGCAAATAGAGGCCCAGTGGGGATTGGAAGTTTAAAGCAGGTCTTAACTGATCTTTCTTTCCTTATACCTCTCTCCCCACCTTCAACTTCTGTGTTTTAATGCTGAGTCATTTACTTAGAAGGAACAGAAAATCTATCTAGATACATTGACACAAAGTAAGTCACTTCTCAAAAGACCAAAAGATGACCAAAACTGGTCAGCACCACTAGTGAGAGAGAAATGTAAATTAAAACCAGGATAATAATCACCTTATGTCTGTTAAGTGGTTACCACCACCACCACTACTACTACTACTACTACTACTGAATGCCATAAAGAGAGCAGGTGTTGGCAAAGCTGTGAAAAGGGGCCCTCTGCACACTATTGGTGGAGGTATAAATGAACACAACCACTGCTGTAGAGCATAATGCAGATTCCCATCAAAAACTAAGAAAGAAGCTGCCACAGGATCTACCAGGTCCCCTACTAAATTGTATCCAAAGGGAATTAAGTTTATAGCAGTGATATTCATCTTCATTGTGATATAATTCACAATTGCTCAGACATGGATCCAACTTAAGTGCCCATCAGTGGACAACCTAAGTATCCATCAGTAGACAAGTGCCTAAGAGAATGTGGTCCTTGTATACAATGAAAAACCAACTAGGCATAAAAGAACAAAGTACTCTTATTTGCCAAAACATGAAGAATCTGGAGGATGAGATGTTCTGTAGAATAAGCTAGGCACAGCAATACAAAGGGGTACAATCTCACACGAGTATAAACACAAGTTTATCTTATAAAAATAGTAAAATGGTGGTTACTGAAGTTGAAGTGGAAGAAGAGATCTAAAGGAAGAAGAGATCACTGGGGAATGGAAGGAAGACAGTGATGGGGAGGAGGACTACACAGAGTTTGTATTAATTACTTTCTTCATTGCTATGACAGCATCCCAGAAAAAGACATATTCAGAAAGGAATGTTTTATCTGGGCCCACAGTTTGAGAAGAAATGCCATCCATCCTGACAGGGAAGGCTTGGCAGTGGTAGTATCAGGTGACTGGTTTCTATGGTTCCTGAGTCAGGAAGCAGAGAGCAATGCATGCTTGCCTTCCAGGTGCCTTCTTCTTTTCAATCAGCCCGTGAGGTGGCATCACCCATACTTAGCTCTTCCTCCCTCTGTGACACCTTTCTGGAATCATCTTCATAGGCACCCAGAGATATGTTACCATGTGATTCTAAGTCCAGGCAAGGGGTCAGTCACGAAGCACTGCAAATTCTTGGACTGGTAAGTGGTTAGGTAGACTGGAGGCCAACAAGACCAGGTTGAAGCAGTGGGTGGGAGAAGATAAGATTCTGAAGTGGCTCGTGGGCCCTGACGCTGGATGATGATGGGAACCATTTGTCTTGTAAACATGTTTCTATCAGCAGTGTTGATAGCAGATTGTTCAGACACAATTAAAGGCTGGAAAATAAGGTAAAAAAAAAACCCAATCAATCAAACAAACAAAAAAAAACAAAAACAAATAAGGCTTCAATACAGAAAATGAGGAAGGGCTAGAATTGAGGCATATGACTGCAGTAAAGAAGGTGTTGACTCTAATCCCAGCACTCGGGAGGCAGATGCAGGCAGATTTCTGAGTTCGAGGCCAGCCTGGTCTACAGAGTGAGTTCCAGGACAGCCAGGGGGTAAGAGAAACCCTGTCTCGAAAAACCAAACCAAAAAAAAGAAAAAAAGAAAAAAGAAAACAGCCTTGAGACATTTGAAAAGGTCTACAAGGGGAGAGACCAGGGTCCTACTTTTGTTTGTTTTGTTGAAACAAGGTTTCTTTACATAGTGCTGAAATTAAAGACAGGCACCACCACTGGCTGGCTCAGGATCCTACATCTTATCTCCTCAATTGCCTTCTAATTCATAATAGGTCCAATCATTAATCTCTTTCTATTAGCATCTTACTATTGGTGTGCACAGTGGATGAGAAGCAGTAGGGGTTGGGTTCGGCTTCCTGATTAGCATCTGTCTTAGTTAGGGTTTTTATTGCTGTGACAAAACACCATGACCAAAAAAGCAAGTTGGGGGTGGGGAAGGGTTTATTCACCTTACACCTCCAAATTGCTGTTCATCATCAACGGAAGTCAGGACAGGAACTCAAACAGGCCAGGAACCTGGAGGCAGGAGCTGATGAGGAAGCCATGGAGGGGTGCTGCTTGCTCTGCCTGCTTTTAATAGCGCCCAGGACCACCAGCCCAGGAATGACACCACCCTCAATGACCTGGGTCCTCCATGGTCAATCATTAATTAATTAAGTGCTCTTCAAGCTGGCCCACAGATCACTCTCATGGAGGAAGTTTCTCAATTGAGCTTCCTGCCTCTCAGATGACTACAGTTTGTGTCAAGTTGACATAAATCTAGCCAGCATGATATCTGTGGAGAGTATTTTAAAAAAAAAAAATCTCCAACCTGCCTCCAGGACATTATTCAGGCCCCTAACTCCTTTGCCATTTAACCTTTAACCTCCTAGCCCAGTCTTCCATGCTGTTCCCTTTCTTGTTCTGCTCCTTAGCCCCATCTTCCTTTGGTTGACATCGACTAGAAGCTACTAATATCCCCCTCCCATCTCCTCTAAACAGCCAACATTTGTTCAATTCCTACCTTGGTCAGATATGAGAGAGTGCTCAAAGAGGAACCCCTCCAGGAATCCACAGGCAACACCCTCAAGATATCAGAGGGACGGAGAGATCAGCAATCAGTGGGCTCGTCAGCAAGACTTGAATGAACTGCACATGGGCCCAAGTGTTACCATCTCTCACTTTGCTGAAAAGGAACAAGGTCTCTACAGGTTTCTTAATTTTCCTACCTATGATAAATAGCAAGGGTAGGGGCAAGCCCTTTGCCTCTGCCTGGCCCCTCTTGCCTGTCTTGGTGACCTCCTCTGGCCTATTGAAAAGGCCTTCTGGCACATTGCACTTGCATAATCTCCTAAATCTGTTTTCATTTCCAAGAGTGTAGACAACAAAGAAAATTTGAGTCTAGGGCTGAAAAGTAAACGTCTGTTATAACCTCCCTAAGAAGTCTAGAAAATTAGTTACTGCTTGTTCCAAGTGTAGCTTAATCTCAGTCCTAACAGCTTCATGCCAACTGACTTTTTATTTCTACCATAACTATAAGGGCCAAAAAGACACACTACGAGTTAGGACTATGTTAGACCAGATTCAGGGGTGACATCATCCAACTCCATCTCTCTGTGTTCACAGGCACCTTAAGAGCCTCATGTAAGGTTTCTAGTCTGTTTCTAAGAGGAAGGAAACCTTTGTCTTTTCAGGTCACACGATGAAGAAGCACCAGGCAGAGAAGGACTGCAAAGTCCCCTGCACAAGCAGGAGAGCCTATCAGGGCAGGAGATCCAGGGCTGATGAAACATGTCAAGCCCCCTTAGAAATGCAGCTGAGAGCAACTTATCATACCCCCCCCGTGTGTGTGTGTGTGTGTGTGTGTGTGTGTGTGTGTGTGTGTGTGTACACTCGAGTGCCGCCACGCCCCCCCCTCCCATTTTTTGTAATGGGGCGGGCTTGGGGCAAGAGCATGTAAAAGCTACTGAGGCAAAGCTACTTATCTTACCTCTTGCTTACCAGGTCAAATGGATAGGAGGTTCCACATGGAATCCTTATGCCAGTCAAACAGATCTCCCTTGGAAGCATTATTAACAGCCTCCATCTTGGCTGCTATGTCAAGTCAACATATGGTACCAAGAACAACTATAAAAAAAGCACCTGAAGTTTCACTTAACTTCTGCCTCTGGCACCCAAAAGCCCAGAACATTCCCCTGGAGACATGATGCTCACTGAATCAGGATTCCACAGGCTTGCTTTCCCATGGCCCTCCTTCCTGCTATTTAGCCTACTCTGATAGGATTCACACAGTCTGCACCCCTGCCTATAGATGTGTTAGAGCTACATGGATTTTGGGCGGTTCCTTCTTTTCAGCATAAGTGGACAAGTGCAGGGCCATTTCATGGCAGTGGTTAGCCAGAGCCATTTCCCTCCACTTCCTGGTTAAGGAGGGGCAGAATCCCTTCTTTTTCAGCCACAAGTTCATCCTCATTCCCAACATCCATTTAGTTGTTTCAACCTTTGTGAACTGTTAATTCACTTATAAAAGCAAATTATATATCCCAAAGCAGTCCCTGTTGCAACTACTTCCTTATCTAAAACTTTCCCTAAAAAACCCTAAATTTGCCTTTGATTTTTCGGATTTTTCCCCTACTTCCGGAAGTCCCCAGAGCCCGTATTCTAATGCCTCCTTTTTGGGCTACATTCTCTATCATCTGAAACATAATCACAGCACCTCCTCAGAACCTCAGTTACAGAACTGGCCCCTCGTGTTATTTTGTCAAGAGATCTGTGGTTATTTCACGCTCTATTAAGTTGTGTTGGCAGAGCAGATGAAAGTCCAGGCAGTCTCAGGAGCCTCAAAAAGTGTAGAAGGTTAAAGCCCACCCACCCCCATGCTGTGGTGTGTGACAGGGAGGGGGGAGAAGGGGGGGGAGAGTGACCTGTTGCAGTAACTGCTGAGTCCTTTCAGTCTCTGACTGTTTTGCTAACTATATGGAGGGAATCAGTTTTCTCTCCCTCCTGTAGAAGATGGTGCTGATCGTCCGTTACAGACATACTCAGCCCACCCGTTTAGTCTCTGTTTCCTTGAAAAAGAAATCCATCCCTGTCAGAAACCAACCCCCAGAGTTCAGCAAAACCTCCCTGTTTTCATTTGTTTAATTACAAGACTCCCTCCCCCCAACTACCAGAGGCCTATCAGGCAGAGTGGAGTTTTAGAACTCTAACACATAGGCAAGTCTGCCCTTGGTTCACAGACACAGAACCCCTGTTTGTAAAAAAAGGAAAGAGTATATATTCATACCGGCATGCGTTCCCATTCCATCCATTTAAATGTATTTTGTGGAGAAGTAACCTGATTCCTGATATATTCAATTATAACTAGAATTTTATGTGGGAGAATTAATGTTCGCAGAGTCCAAAAAGAATATTCCATATGATATTTAATTTCATTTTGATGGGAAGAAAACCTGGAGGCACAGTGGGCCAGAGAGTGACAATAACAATCCTACTGAAATTTGTCATACAAGGAAACATGAACATTTTCCAATGTGCTTATGAGGGGCACCATAGGCTAGATAACAAAGCCTGACAATGTTTGAAGAAAAGTAAGTTATGTCCCAATCTGTTTCAAGAACAGAAATACAACAAAACAAAAATAAAACAACATCGAAATGATTGGGCATCATATAGGAAGAAAACGATCTTGGCCCTTAATTCACATTAATTCCAAGCACATTATTGATTTAACTATAAAAACACTAAGGCCGAGCAGTGGTGGCACACGCCTTAAATCCCAGCACTTGGGAGACAGAGACAGGCGGATTTCTGTAGGCCAGCCTGGTCTACAGAGTGAGTTCCAGGACAGCCAGGGCTACACAGAGGTACTCTGTCTTGAAAAACCAAAAAACCAGACAGAAAAAAGCACTAAGAATAATAAATCTATGCAACATGAATGTAGAATATTTACTGATCATTGCAAGACAAATATTTCTTAAATAAGGCATAAAATATGGACAGAGAACAGCTTTATTATTAAATATATCAGTTTTATCAAAAGATAGCATTAAAAAATGAAAAGCTATAGTAAGGAAGAATTTTTCAATGCATATATCTCCCCAGACTTACTCAAAACACACACGAAGAATCACTGCAGGTCGACGAGATGGCTCAGTGGAGAAAGGCAATCTTCACCAAACCTTGTGACCTGAGTTCAGTCCCTGGGATCCACAAGTTGGAAGGAGAGAACAACTCTGCCAGTTGTCTTTGACCTCCATTTGAACCCCCCAAATCAATAAATATAAAAACAAAAACATCGCTGCATAATGAGAAAAGGTAAACAAAGTTTTAGTCAGCAAAAGCCATGAAAAGACAAAAATAGGGATACAGAAAAGATCAACAAAAATGTTTTAAATGTCTTCAATACCAATAGCCAGTAGGAAAGCATAAATTAACCCCTTGGTGACCTCCTGACAGATTTCCCAAACAGGCTAGCATGGATTTTATAGGATAATACCAAGAGTCAGAAGGACGTGCATGGAACAACTAGAACTCATAAGCAATAGTGTTAGGCACAAGCATGCAGGAAAGCTAATTTGTGAAATCTGTTCAAGTTAAAAATGAAAAGCCCTTGTGTTCTAGTAATTCCACTTTTAAGTACTTAACCCAACAAAATAAGGTCACTTGTCATCTGGAAACAAGAGCCAAATGTTCCAACAGTATTCTATATCAAATGTATGTTGGAATCCCAACTAGAAGAAACTCAAATAGCTGTCAATAGAATGGATTAATTATGACATATTTATATGGTAGTATGTTTTACAGTAGGAAAAATGAACTATGACATACACAGTAATACCTTCTCAGTGTAGGGATTTGTCTGGTTTGACCTGTCACAGTCTCTGTGAGTTCACATATGTATCAGTACTGTTGTGTCTGGATGACAGTGTTTCCTTGGAAGTATCCACCACCTCTGCCTCTTATAATTATTCTGTGTCCTCGTTCACATAAATTCCTGAGCCTTGAGAGGAGGAGTATGAGGAAGACATCCCATTTAGAGCTGAGTGCTCCAAAGTTTCTAACTCTGTACAATGACCAGTTGTGGATTGTTGGGGTCCACTGCCCGCAGTGGACTGGGTTCCTGGAGGATTGGCCCGAAGCTGAAATGAAACTAAGGGAGAGGGGGAAGAAAGAAGATCTCCGAGGCTACCTGGTTGCTTCTAAGTGGTTGCTTCTGCTTAGAACGACTCTTTAATGGTGGACAAGCATTTGGGGATAAAGGAAGGGAAGCCCGCCCCCAGTCTTCTGCGCGGGCAGGTTGCGCAGGTGGGCTGGTTGTAGGTGGGCCTCTGGTAAGCTGGGCGGAGCCTGGGGATCTGGCAGACACACAGAACCTGGCTGCCAGGTGGAGCCGGGCTATCTCAGCCTAATTAACAAAACAACAGGTGCCATCGGGTGCGGCTTTCTCAAGGCTTCGGTCTTAGCACCAACTATGTTGGTGGAGAAGGGACACCACAGTGGATCTCTGTGTTAATTATCATAGACTATAAAAAAAGAATCTTCTTTGATGAGGACCGAGCAAGGCACTGATCTATATTATAACCATAAGTCACTAAGAATCACTTTATTGCTATGTTCCTTTAGCAGAATAATAGTAGTAGGCTTGCAACTAAACCCATGACCTATGTGATCTCAGGTTCCTGATCACTTTATCAGTGTCAGGTTCCATCTCATGGAGTGACACTTAAATCCACTAGGGGGATGGGGGGGGGTGTTGGTTACTCCCATAACATTTCTGCCACTATTATAACAGTATAACTCACAGGCAGATCACTATCGTAGATTGTAACTGGTTGATACTGTTATTGATCCTTACATTTCTCTTCCAGTTGCATGCAGAATATCTTCTACACAATGGATATTATTCAATAGGAATGAAGCTCTTAGTCAGGGACTAGCTTAATTTATCCATGATTAATAAGATAAGTAAGTTGTCTCTTCAGCTATAGGGCTTTAAGATCAGGTTGTGCAGAGTAACCAGTGGTCTCAGCAATATCATGTGATGTTTCAAGGTGTGTGTGTGGGGGTCTGTCTATGAGACCTTTTTGGCCAAGATCTCAACAAGATATAACCCATTCCTGGCATTGGAGGTTTTATTTGGTAGCACAAGTTGAGTTGTTGGGGCATTCTCTCCCCTATAATTCCATCTATTTTTTTCTTTTTTTAATTAGATATTTACTACATTTACATTTCAAATGTTATCCCCCTTTCCTGGTTTCCCTTCCAAAAATCTCCTATCCCTTCCCCACTCCCTCTGGCTGTGAGCTACCATGTGGTTACTGGGAATTGAATTCAGGACTTCTGGAAGAGCAGCCAGTGCTCTTAACCGCTGAGCCATCTCTCCAGCCCCTTATACACTCTTTGTGTAGTTGAAAAATCCTGTCTAGTAAATAGTGACACCCACAGTGGGTGGGTCTTCCCATCTCAATGAACACAATCAATATAATTCACTACAGACATGCTCATTGGCCAGTATGATCTAGACAATTTCTCACTGGGAATCCCTTCCCAGACGATTCTAGATTCTACCAAGTTGACAATTTAAAAATTTAACCTTCACAATCTCTCTTCCCCTAAAAAACTTTCTTAGATCATTTCTATTATGTTTAATGACATGAGAATATTCACAAAACATAGGAAATAAGATATGTTTCTCTCAGCTTATTTTCACATCTATACTTGACTTGACTTTTGTTAAACCAATTTTATGATACATACAAGGTCCATGTTCCAAATTCTGATGATTTTAACTTTCTGTTCATTAAAAGAAAAGAAGTATTAGAAGTATTAGAATCGTTAGAAGTATTTTTAAATGACTTGGGGAAAGTTCCTTCTCTCTCGGGTGAGCAGCACAGTAAGTGGTTCATTATGAAATATTTGCTATGTTCATTCAGTGCCTTAATCCTCCATGACAAGATAACTAACATTTTCTACTTTGGACAAAATGCATATGGATTTAATTAAGAATAGCAAAACTCAAGTCTTGTCAGTGTAAACAAAGGAACTGCTGCCTACCAAGTAGTAGTTACTAGCAGTCAGGATGCAGCTCAGCGAAGGGAATCGGGTAGACTTGAACAGATTTGTGTCTGGGAAGGATTTGAATATTCAGAGCTGAAGCTCACATATGTGCCCAGTGATAACTGTTCAGACACAGGGAAGTAAGGAGGATTAATGATAAGAGCCACCGGAAATCATCAGTTTTATCTCAGCAAGTTACATTGGACAGAACCTCTGAATTTTTAAATCCTTTCTAATTCTCCAAATTCCTTATGTGCTTCTGAACTCCCTCTCTCCCCATCTCCCTCTCCTTTTCATCTCTCTCCCCTCCCTTCTAGTTACCCCACCATCTCCTTCCCTTCCTGCACCCTCCCCTGCCCTGCCCTCCCTTTCCCTTCTCTTTGTTTCTTCCCTTTATTCTTCTCCCCTTTTCCTTCCCTCTCTCCCTCCCCATTCATGCCCCACTGTCTATCCAAAATATTCTTTCCAAAATATTCTCTGACTTGGGGATGCGTTTCTCTTGTTTGCATCCTGATCTGGTTTCTATTGGCAGAAAGGCTGGTTCTTAGCCTTCAACTTTAATCTTAGGTTTTAATGCAATCCAGTGACATTTTGCTTTTACTTATGACTTTCTTATACTCCCCTCTGTGGCACACACCCTCAATGACTAAAGGTTCCACCATTCAATAGTGTTACAGGCCGAGGACCAAGACCTTAACACATGGGCCTTCGGAAGACCCGATTGGGAACCAAACTGTGTCTACCCTAGTGTATGTATCACATTTCATTCTAGACAGGAAAAAGGTACTCAAGGGGTCTAAGTGCTGCCATGAAAATTAATGCTGTTATTTAGAATTAAACATATTGTTGGGACTCTCCCTATTATCCAACTAGCTTAATTAGAATAAGTCAGATAATATATTTTTTATTAAATTCACATTTTAAATTTCTTGTACAATAACATTTGTTATTGGTCAATAAGAGTAACATCACTCAAATTTTCTTGGTTTTCCTGCTGTTTTCTTTCTCTCTCCTGCCTGTACAGGCAGGCTCCTTGACATTAAAAAGAATGTATATGTATATGTGTGTGTGTCTGTGTGTGTCTGTGTATATATATATATATATATATATATATATATATATATATATATGTGTGTGTGTGTGTGTGTGTGTGTGTGTTTGTATGTATAGGATTATGTATATGCATATGATTATGTGTATATATGGTTATATGTGTATATGTATATTATATGATTATGCATATGATTATGTGTATATATGTAGATGTATATGTATGTGTATATGTATGATATATATGTATCCATCCATTCTCATTTTTATTGCCTTTAGTGCCTGGCACAAATACATTGCATAAAATAGTCCCTAGGAGCTGGACAGTTAACATGAGGGACAAAAGCTGTGCCCTGCATTAGCCCGGGAGCCTATTTAATTAGTTCCAGTGAGAAAGCTAGAAAGGATGTGGTGTCAATAAAACAGCATGCAGTAGCTGACCCAGGCCTGCCAGCCTGTGACTCCTTTCCCTTATCCCTCGGCAGCCATTCTCCTGTCTCCTCCATATTGACAGTCACAGTGGCAATATCACTGCAAATCTTCAACTAAAAGATTCAAGGTGATAAAACTATTGGTAGGGAAACAATGAAGTGACCTTTTGAAAATAAATAGTCCTGAGTCACTCCCCTCTGTGGAACTCATAGATGCAGAGGCAGAATTGTGGACATTTGAAGATGTGGGTGTGTGTGTGCGGGGGTGGGGGGACATCAGAATTTTCTAGAATCCAGGTACCAAGAATAAATGTCCTAGAAATGCACTCTTGGGTCCCAGTTGATAGTGAATGATGTACAGAGATTGCAGATGAGCAAGATGCCGAAAAGTAAACTTTGCAATCCATACCCTTCATTCTATGTGCTACACAGATGATGCTATCCAAACAGAAGCTGTCAATGGCTCAGTTTACTATAAAAACAGTAATATCAAAACCCACAGAAGACATTAGTAAAAGCAGTTGTTTTGGCATTAACACAATATTTACCAACAATCAATGAGGAAATCCAATTACTTCACAATATGTGGAAGTATAACTCTACAAACTCCACAGTCTGTGGATATTTCTAAGCAATGCTACAGAAACTGCTCAGTAAATACCTGCATGAAACAGAATGGAAACACTAGTTTTGTTCAATGATTTGTTACTTTGTATTGGTTTTTGCCTGAGTTTAGCTATGAAACCTCTTAAGTCAGGCAAAGATGTTTATCACTTGGCAAGGCTACTGAAATCATCACCTCCTTTTTCCTCAGAGTTTCTGCTTGGTCAGAAAAGGCCCTTTGGCCATTTTTTTGTTTTATACCAATTACTCATTAATAAAAGAACAGGTGCTGCACAGAGCACACAAGAAAATATTTTAAAGAATAAAAGCTATACCTCTCCCCCCAATGAAATCACACCCGATATGTTTACTTCCTTCCAATTTTTATATGGTTGAAATGATCCCTTTTAGTTAAAGCTATGACAAAACATTTCATCATGTTATTTTCTGGAATATTATCACAATTTCATACTAGATAGTCATGATATAATTAGGCTCTTTATAGCCGTAACACTAGTGATTGCCTAATATTTCACTGGAGACTGAAAACAAACAACCATGCCTTCCTTGTCAGACAACTGACAAATCTAACTATGCAAATAAAGTGAAGACATATTTGCACTTTGGGTTAAAAGAAAAGCATTCCAGACATGTGATATAGCCTGAGTCTCAGCTCTGTAAGACCAATGGTCTTCTCACAGGTCCACAGACCCTTATTCTTCTTACTAATTTGATTAAAGAAAATAATATCTCATGGCCTGCCTAGGAAATTCAAAACTTATGTTTACTCTTCTGTAAATAATCAGTTTTACAATGCTCATTTAACTCCTGACACCCATAAGTTTTACTCATAGATTCAGGCTATAGCTATTATTTATATTAGAATCTAGATTAAAAGAGTTTTTTTTAGCTGTAGGATATTTATCTTAATTAGGATTTCCATTGCTGTGAAGAGACACTGTGACCAAGGCAACTCTTATAAAGGAAAACATTAATTGGGGCTGTAAAACAGTTCAGGTTTAGTCACTTATTGTCATTGGGGGGAATCATGGCAGCACACAGCCAGACATGGTGCTGCAGAGGTAGTTGAGAGTTCTACATCTGGAAGAGAGTGACACCGGGCCTAGCATCTGAACCCTCAAAGCCCACCCTGGGTGAAATATTTCCTCCAGAAAAGCCATATCTATTCCAACAAAGCCATACCTTCTAACAGTACCACTCTCTATAGGCCTATGGGACCCATTTTCAAACTACCACAGTATTTTTTAAAATGATTACCATTTCCAACTTTTTTCTTTACATTTTTCCAAGTTGACAAAATTATGTACATTCCCATTATCGATAGGAGAAAGTGTGGAAGAGTTACTACCTATCATGACTTCCACATTTGCTGAGCAGAGTAACTCCCTGGTGATACTATCAGTCACCAATGGAAAAAGACACATTTAAATATAAATATTTTATATTTACTCTGATATTTATCAAAAATATTTATAAAATATAACTATTTCTAAACTATTTCTTTTTTTTTTAAAGATTTATTTTATTCATTATATGTAAGTACACTGTAGCTGTCTTCAGACACTCCAGAAGAGGGCGCCAGATCTCATTACGGATGGTTGTGAGCCACCATGTGGATGCTGGGATTTGAACTTATCACCTTCGGAAGAGCAGTCGGGTGCTCTTACCCGCTGAGCCATCTCACCAGCCCCTTTAAACTATTTCTTGAAGTAACAAAAATACATATATGTTGGCCATATAGACACATACATATATTTGTATATGTATATGCGTACATCTAAAAGTGTTTATTTTCATAAAGTTTAAAATGAATCAGTTTCATGGGTAATAAAATTCTTGATGCTAATAATGACCCATGCAAAAACAAACATCAGAAAATCCCACTAGGCAAGAAGGACATAATGGCCAAATTGTCCTGAAATTGGATGTGTCATTGGAAGCCACAAAAATCAATTTGCCACAAGATAAAATATCTTCAATGAAGCATTTTTAATTAAACTAGTGTATTACAGCACCCCATTACCATACTAAAGAACTAGATGCAGTAGTTATAGATACTTAAGAACTTGAAAAATAGATGCCCGTGGTTATTAAGTTCCACACTCAAACAAAACTCCTGAGAGCCAACAGATTAAAGGGAGCTATTGAAAGGAGGTACTTCTGACATGGTAGTCATTTTTTAGTTGTTACTCAGAGTGACCCTTCTGGAGTCATGAGAAGATTTTTGCCAGAATCATGTATCTGTCTGTCTGCCTGTCTGTGTTGGTCTCTCTCTGTGTCTCTCTGTCTCTCTGTCTCTCTCTCTCTCTCTGCCACAAATCACTCATTTAAAACCAAAGTTCAGAGGGGTTACAATAGAAATCTGAGGTTTTGACTCTGTTTATATTGTTACATAAATCAAATCGCATTGCTCTGTGAAAAATCAACTCTTCAGAGAAACAGGTCTTGACCAGTCACAGAAAGTTCAGAGATGAATTTTCTACAAATAAAAAGATTCTACTTTAAAATAAACATCAAGTAATTCTCTCATTCTCAACGCCTATAAAGGTTGTGAGCCCATTGCTATTTCTCTAGGTTTTACAATGTGTCTTCAAGTATTCCTTCTGAGGATAAAAATGTGCTTAACATTTATTGAAATTAATTTTATTAAAACCATTCCTCATTGCCAAGTGTCAGTGATTGGGGTAGTTACTAGAATGCATGCTTCTGTTCTTCAACTAGCTGTTTGCTGCTAAAGAGTCTGATGTTAGCAGCTTCTTTGTGGTCCCTTTCATTCCTAAGTATCAGCTCTTCTTTATTTCAGCTGCCATTCTGGTGTCTTACCCTACTCTTTGTCATTGTTAATCCTAACAGTTCAATGCATCCTACACAAATAAGAAAGAGAGGTAACACTTAATGTAAAGCCTTTTTGGGGAGACCCACCAAATAGGGATTTCTGGAGAGAATGACCCGAGTCATTGGCTTCCAGATTTGGGATACATGTTTGCCTACATTTATTCAAAAATGTTAACCTCCTCTGCTGTATCCTTAGTAGGTTGTCTATCTCATCTGGATAAACCAGTCCCATTCTAAAGACTTCATTATCTTCCATGACAGAACGCAGTATTATAGTATATTATTAATGATCTCAGTTCTATAATCTTATTTCTACCATTGCATAATATACAGTGAGGAGGATATCTGAATTTACACAAGTCTATTAGGTCTTCTATAAGACAGCACTCAAAATCTTTGAAGATGAGTAGGGCACTTGTGCTACCTTCAGTTGCTTTCCCTGTCCCAGTTAAACTCGTTCTTTAACTTGGTTCCATCACTCTTTTCTGAATGCATTCCAGTTTGCCTATATCTCCTTTAAAATGTGGCTCCCTGAACAAATGTATGAGGATCTGACCTCTTATAACTGAGATGGTCTACTATCTCTCTGTTGTAAAGCTTATTTTTGTGCTTCTGTAACTCAGTAGGGAATTTTCCATTTTGATGGTGATGTCTGAGGTTCATCATTCTGAAGTCCACAGTTGACCAGACCCTAAGCTTTTAAAGCTAGCACTTAAATATTAAGATTAATAAACCTTCTGGGCCCTATGGACAACAATCTAAATTTTTCCTCTCCATTAGTGAACAGAGCATAGACACTGGGTTGAGTCTCTTAACTTCCCATTGTGTCTTCAGTATGCTTCCAAATTTCCACATGGATTCCAAAGTTTTAACTCATTTAAAATCTGCAAAAGTTCCCATAGGGTTCATATAATAATGAACTTCTTAATGTTAAAGGGTGAAGAGCAGCCTCCCTCTTTCTTTGTTTCATGCCATATATCTGGTAATACCATGTACACATCTGTTATCATTTGCCTTAAATTGCTATTCCCAGGTAATTTCCTCAAATGCCTCTGTCTCCTTCCAGGCACAGTAACTAGCTCTCCTGTGTTCCAGCTGCCTTGTATGTGCATCTGAGTAGGAGAACATGAAGAAGACAGACCAGTCACTACTTTCCTTTGTGATCAGTGTCTACATGCTTGTCTGTCATCTAGACTTTGAGGTTTTTCAGGGAAGTATGGGGTTCTTCATTTTTCTGTCATTGATACCTACAAGCATGCCAATCATAAGAGATATGGTGGTATAAAGACATAGAAAAATATACATTGATGCCTGTCTATAAAGATACTGCAATTGCAATGGCATCTTGTTATTATTTGAGATGCAATCTATCAATTTATCTATGTGATTTAAAAACCTGCTTAATAGTGTAATTATTATCCCTTGTTATCCCCCAAGGAACTGGTTCTAGGATTCCTCACAAATTTCTGAGCCTAACTACATAGTACAAGAAAAGACATAAGGTGAACAATCTTTCTGCAACCATTGGTGGAGAGAGACTGGGGGCCTATGCTATGACAAGAATCTTAATCCATTTTCTGTATTAAGAAATGAAAAGCTTTCCCTAGGGGTTTTACGTTATATGAATTCCTTTCTATCTATTTAGACCTTATAACGTTGACTTGTCTATCCCATGAGCATTGATGTCTATTCCACCCAAGTGGTCCTATAGGATTCAGTGGTAAGCCTGTCCCACTGTCATTCAATAGTTTAACAACATTGCTTTGAGTTGGTAAGTTTTCTCAGAACTATAAATAGTTTGGGAAGTAGAATTGACTGTTACTTTATTAGATTCATTGGATGTTAGTCCTTTGAATTAAGATAGCTTTCTGGTAAGTAAGTAGGTAGATTTTTTTATAGTCATGAAAGTATATTTGAAATTATTTTGAGAATACAGTGAGCTTTTTTTTCATCATAAATAATGGCACCAGCCATTTCACTTGTCTATAAAGACGAATCTCTTTCTATTTCTCCTAGGGTATTTCTGCCTTCATAAAACTCCCGTTACTTCTTTCCGGATCAGTAATGCTTATAATCTTCACTGACCTGTTTAAAATCAATTTCAGGTGAAGCTGGAAGCACAAGATTTCAGGTGCATTTAACTAAGAGCCTGGCGTCTCATTGCTCACAGAATCCAACTTCTGCCTCGGGCATCACTGTGTCATCTCAGGCTGAAACTGTCGGCACTTCAGATTCAAAATGGTTTCATGGGCTGAAGAATTGGAATGAAATGGAATAGGAATCTGAGATGAATGCATATAATATGAGTAATCCATCCAACCTCATGTTAATCCTAGCCACAGGGAGCACGGGGGGGGGGGGGGGGACAAGACCCTGTCACCTCCTCTGTGAAATCCCTGGCATTTTCTTAGTGTTGCGGACATATCTTAGCTGTGTATCCACACAACTTGAAATCAGCAAGCTGTCAGAGTATTTTCCTCTTGGGTTCTGTAGCCAAACTGTTAATCTAAACACACACACACACACACACACACACACGCGCGCGCATACTCACTGCCCACATTCAGAAAACAAAATCTAGTGTAGACCTCCATTTTTAAGATCCTGTGCCTTTAGGGCAATGCTTGCCTTATTGATATTTAGTAATCTCTTGCTCTTGAGAGCAAAACTGTAAAGAATAAGCATTTTGTAACTAGGAAATTGAATGAAAACCCCCAGCTCTGAATACATAAAACTGTGACAGGGGAAAGCCAGTGTTGTGTCTGGTTCCTTAATGCAGCATCTTTTTAAGTTTTTTTCACAATCTATTTGGCAGGACCAAGCTGACAACTTTTCCCTGGTGTGAATGCTATCCTTCCACTTTAGCATGTCAGCAAACAGCACATGCAGAGCCTATGCTCTCTGGTTAATTATCAACTTCTATCTTCTTCATACAGCATATGAAACCTGGGCCACTTTTGTTTAAAAATTAATCATAGAAATAAGCCTGCAAAATATATAGCTAGTTCTGCAATCAAACAGTATTGCTCATAAGTGAGCAATTAACACCTTTATGCACTTAAAGAGCAAGATTCACTGTGATATTAACCACCCATATTACATGTTAATTTAATGTAAGCATCAAGCAAAGCCCTAAAACAACAGAGTGAATAATATATTTGTGGCCATTTTAGATGTGATTTGGTGGTTGAGAGGGAGGGAGGGAGGGAGGGAGGGAGAGAGAGAGAGAGAGAGAGAGAGAGTGAGTTAGTTGAGACTATGACACTGTAAAAGATTGTCTAGCAAGCATGAAGTCCTGGATTTAATTTTCAGCACTGAAAAACTGCCATGCATATAAATAAGGAGTGAGACTAATGGAAAATATTAAATCCCCATATTGTAGCAATGGGGAAATTTTGCTCTGTGACAATGCCCTGGCTGCATACTAACAGAAGTCTCCCATGTTTTTATATTGTAACTAGTGACCACTTCCCAGTCTTCAGAATCCTACAGTCTAGAAAGAATGAACACAAAGGAACATTATCTTATGCAGCAACAATGTTAATGCACTTGTGATAAAACGGCTGCTTTTAGCTCGGCACTCATGGCATGAGGTTACCCAGTGCTCTGCAGCAGGTGTGGGGCATAAATATATATCCAGAACAGTGCATCTGGCCTCTCCCTTTCCACTTCCCCTTCTCTGTTACTTTTGTGTGTCAAGACACTGACTTTACTGCTAAAAGTGTGTCAAGACACTGACTTTACTCGACTGCCCTGTTCTTCGGGTTAGATAACTAATGGTGCTTGGTTATCTTGTGCTGCTAGGAAATCTATGCACAATTCTTTTAAGATGGAAGGAACGTCCACCTTGAGATGATGGTACTTTTATAGAAAAAAGCCCCATAGTTTGATTATTTTGGATATGGAATTCCTTGCCTGAAATACCATCTTCTGTTAAAAGCTTGACAAACGGCACATCTGGAGCTGCATGCTTTTGACAAGTTACTTACTTATTCACCCCTGGGATCCGTGATCCACTCCTAAACAGGCTAAGTGCCCGATTTTATGTTCTCTAGTCCACTTACAAAAAGCACTCATTATTTTTCCATGTTAGAGAAAGGACATACACCAAACAAAATGGACATGTTCTCATTTGATTCATTTCAAAGAATCAGATTAGCATCTGACAAGCTCGTACCGCCAAACTGCATGGCTAACGATTGATACGACTCACCCAGCAATTTAACACTGCACAAAAGTTCCAGGTAACTTCTGGTTAGCAAGTTCATGGTAGGTTGTGAGTGTCTGCAGGACCAGATTAGATCTGCCAGTTTGTTAACATCTAGGACTGAGACTGGGGATAGCAGGCTATAAAGAGTGGTTTGAATTTATAGCTCCTTGCAGACTAGATGGTGTGACCAATTGGACCACTCTACATAGAGGGCATGTCAGAGCCATGAGGATCTCCACTGGCCTATAAAAGGCAGAATTCAAGTGTCTGACCTCAGGTTAGAGACAAGCCTTTAAAGGCAAGCATTTACTCTGCTTTTTCCAGTCACAGAAAGGTCTTCTCCATGCACAGAGATGTGATAAGTCAGATTGAATTGTAACAGCACTGTAAGTTATGATAAAAGTATTTCAGTCACCCTCCCTGTATAAAACCACAGCATATTGCTAACCTCCGAGATTAAAAAGATCATCGCACCATCTTGCTCATCAAAATGACATTTATAAATCTGTTTTTAATGAGACAGAAAATGCTTTTTAGCTCTAACAGCATGGGAAGAGGACAGTATATGATTGCAGCCATGTTTGAATCAGTAGAACAATAGATCAGGAAGAAAAATAGCAAAATAATCAGTGATTGTCTCTAAGTGTCATAGCACTTTATATTTTTCTCATTTACTTTTTGTTGGCTTTTTGGGTTGTCGTCTTCTTCTTCTTCTCCTCCTCCTCCTCCTCCTCTTCTTCTTCTTTTTGTATTTTTGTATTTTTTGTACATTTTTTTTAAGACAAGGTTTCTCTGGGTAACTTTGGCTGTCCTTGTACTCAGTCTGTAGACCAGGCTGGCCTTGAACTCAGAGATCTGCCTGCCCCTGCCTCCTGAGTACTGAAATTAAAAGCATCTGCCATCATCACCTGGCAGTTTTTCTCATTTCTAATATCCCCTTTCTCTATTCCTCTTCCTTCCTTCCCCTTCCCTCTCTCCCTCCCTCCCTCCCTTTTATTTATTTATTTATTCCATTCCTTTCTTGTTTTGTTGACTGTGACTGAAACCAAGGTTTTACATGTGCTGAACTTAACATCAAGCTACCTTACCATCAAGCTGCACTTTCCTCTAAAAAGAATTACTTTATAATATCACCTTCTCTGTTTTGACTTTCTTGTGTTTTGAAATTTAAAAATAATAAATAGTTATGATTTTGTGATTTACACCCTTTTGTGTTGAGTGCTATAAAAATTACCATTAATATTTTGTTAACTCATCAAATCACTTCTGCAACTTAAGGTCTATATTTTCACCGGTGACTAAAATTAAAAAATAATTCTGTGTGTGTGTGTGTGTGTGTGTGTGTGTGCTCTGAAATGCAATGCTGAACATAGAAGAGCCCTGTGCTAGAACTTATACACACACACACACACACACTCACACACACACACTCACACACACACACACACACACACACACACACTCACACACACACACTCACACACACGGGAGGTTCTTAAACATGTGGCTATTAACCACTTAGTGTAGTTCCTTGGTGGGAAAAAATAATTACAAAATGGCTTTTATTAATTTTTGTAGGAAAGGAATGTTCAGCTGAGATTAATGAACGCTATTTTTGAAGTTGCAAATACTAAGTTTAGAACAGGTTCCCTTTGCTTGGGGAAATTCATCAGAATGGAACTTGGGGTTTGTGGTTCTGTTTAGTTTTGAAATAGGATCTCACCATGTAGCCTTAGCTGGCATAGAATTTGCTATGTAGACCAAATTGGTCTGGACCTCTGCCTTTCCCTCTTGGGTGCTGGTTGATTAAAGCCCAAGCCCAGAATGGAAGTTTTAATGGTGTAAAAGTTCCCACCATTATTCCTGGGGAAAATTGGGTCTTCACAGATCTTCATAGCTATGGAGCAAGCCTTCTTCTGTTGCTGGTACTACATTTTTAAGTAGACTATACGTTTGGAGAGTTTCCAGAGCTGCACTTGTTCCTAGAACATGGGTAAACATATCAAACATCAGTGCCTATTCCATATTAACATGAAATATTCACAAATATAGGAAATACATCCTCACTTTTTGAGATTGAACTATCTGTCCTCATTTATTTATGATCCATGCTCTTCTTTCTATTATAAGCATTATGTCATATGATTATAACATATAATGCTTATATGCTTTAAACATATAAATATTGTATATCATATATAATAAATATAAATATATTAAAAGCTCATAAATTATATATGTTATAAGCATAGCCTGGGTATACCTGAAGTAAACTTATAGGCTTTGTCCTTGAGAAAGGAGCAAAGCTTATGAGACATGGGGCTGAAGAAGTGGGGGGCTTTAAGTGAAAGGTAAAGAGTTTGAGATTTTTTTTGTTTTGTTTTGCTTTTTGCTCTTTGTTTTTCTTTAGCTGGAGTAGTGAGTGGCCTGGCCTCCAGAAACACAGTGACCTGTAAGGACCTGTAAGGACTCCTGTAGTGGTTTAGATGAGACCATCCCTGTTGGATCTGATATTTGAAAACTTAACCCTCAGTTGGTGGTGCCATCTGGGGAGGTTTAGGAGTGGCTTTGCTGGAGGAAGTGGGTCACTGGGGTTTGAGAGTAAAAAGCCTAGTCTATTCTCAGTTTGCTCATCCACCTTGTGCTCGCAGCTACAGATGTTCCTGCTGGCATGCTTCCTGCCATGATGGACTCAGATGCCTCTGTGGCCATAAGCCAAAATAAACTCTTGAAATGTGCCTTACTTGTGGTGTTTTACCACAGCATCAGAAAAGTATGCAATGTAACCCCAACCTTGTTTTTGAATGTCTAATGTAAACTCATAGCTGTTCACACATATCATTCACCTCTTTCAAAATTTAGAAGGAATAAAAACATGAGCCTTGAGTAAATCATACAAGAT
Organism: Mus minutoides; assembly: GCA_902729485.2. NCBI lineage: Eukaryota > Metazoa > Chordata > Mammalia > Rodentia > Muridae > Mus > Mus minutoides. The sequence goes on along the minus strand of LR750355.1, from coordinate 371,213 downwards.
CTACTGTAGGTGACCAGAACTTTTCATCTCCCAACAATTCAGAAAGCATTGTTCTCCTTCACTGTGCTGAGATGTGGAAGGGCTGAAGGGGAAGGTGTGTTCCTGCTTAAAACAAACCCAGTCCAGAGTGAGCATTGTCATGCTTCACTGTAAAGGTGACTCAGAGAGTTCCAGAAGGAGTTGATGAGTTGGCCATTATGACGAGTGGTGTGTGTGTGTGTACATTCTCCAGGGACTTCATAAGAGGCATCCCAAAGAAAAGGATATTTTATGTTTAAGCAGTTCAAGCCATTAGGAGTCACCCATCATAAAGACAGAGGGATGGGTGCTGTCTTAGTCAGGGTTTCTATTCCTGGACAAAACATCATGACCAAGAAGCAAGTTGGGTAGGAAAGGGTTTATTCAGCTTACACTTCCATACTGCTGTTCATCACCAAGGAAGTCAGGACTGGAACTCAAGCAGGTCAGGAAGCAGGAGCTGAAGCAGTGGCCATGGAGGGATGTTTCTTACTGGCTTGCTTCCCCTGGCTTGCTCAACTTGCTTTCTTATAGATCCCAAGACTACAAGCCCAGAGATGGCACCACCCACAAAGGGCCCTCCCCGATTGATCACTAATTGAGAAAATGACTTACAGTTAGATCATCTCATAGAGGCATTTCCTCAACTGAAGCTCCTTTCTCTGTGATAACTCCAGCCTGTGTCAAGTTGACACAAAACCAGCCAGTAAAGGCGCAGACTCCATTTGTTCTGTCTTCTCTTCAAAGGAGGTCTCTGGGAGTTCTAACATTGCTGTTGTTTTATTTTTGAGAGGATGGTAACATACAACGAAGTTACTTTTCCCCTAGGACTTCATGAATGAGACAGGGGAGTCCTGAGTCTTCCTTCTTTCAGCAGAGACTATGCCTTCCCTCAAGACAAGAACATGCATAGTCCCCCACCCCCTTAAGGCTGAAAGCGGGACTGCAAACTGAGTGCAGTTATCTATAGAAATCCACAACCATGTTAGTCACACAGGGGCGGTGACCTTTTAACAGACTCTAGACTCGAGACCTTGCTGAGCAGGCTGACCAGCAAAATGCCCCGAGTCGCTAAAAGGTCAGAGAACACGGAGGGATGAAAACAGCTCACCTGGGCCGAAAGCAGTGGGCACGAGTCCTCTCAGGTTGGGTCATTTCACCAGCAACTTTCACAACAGCTTGACAGCCGGTAACATTAAATATTCTGATGGGTGGTAGTTCCAAGTCAGCGACTCCATGGGGCTTTCTGAGCCTGAAAGCCGTACACTGCAGGAAGTGTATACACTCTCGCTGTCGGATGCTACAGAAGCGTGCCTTCTAAAAACATGTTTCATTCTTAGATTAGTAAAGCGCTCACTGGCGGAGCAGTTGGAGACTGCAATTGCTTCCTCATCTGTGAAGTGTGGAATTCCACTTCCTCTGAGGGGAAGATTCCTCCAGATGGACAGAGCCTCATGCTGCATCATGGTAACACTGTCCTCCTCTCGTGGTATCGTTACCATCATTTCATATGCATGTCATTCCTCAAACCTTTACCTCCACTGGCTTACTTTTTCTCTATACTTCTCTTCTTAGATTTTCCTTTCATCTTGTCAAGACTTTAATTTACCTAATGCTGAAGGAGACGGATGTGAACTCAGAGATCCAGCCACCTAGTGCCAGAGAACAAGCCAACCCACATCCCAGAGGATCAAGGCATGGCCTATCTTGTCTAGCAAGAACATGCTTCCTGGGCTCCAATGTCTAGGAATGGCATTCAGGAATCTCCGTTGCCAGCAAAACCACTGGGTGAGCCTAATGAGCCCCAAGGTGCGGGAAGTCCTGTGTCAACTCTGACTTCTTCCAGGGTAGGCATCCCATCCCCAGCATACAGAACCGTGCTTGATAATAAATCCATGATTATCAAAGGACAATCAGTGAACTAACCATCATGTAGTCAGAGATGGTTAGTTCTCTGACTACATGTGTATCGTATTTTTCAGCGTATTGTATTTTCTATGTTCTGTTTGGCTCCCAATGGTTCCATTTCTTTTCACTGTACTCTTTCCCCCATTCTTAGATTTCATTTTTATAGTGTGTGTGTGTTGTGTGTGTTCATATGTATGTGCAAATATGTGCATGTGTGTGCATATGTGTATGCACATATGTATGTATGCATATGTGTGTGTGTGTATACCCATGTTTATATGCCTTATTTTTTGAGACAGGGTCTCTCTTTGACTCTGGAGTTTCCCTATTAGACTATGGTGCCTCTTCCCCTCTCTGCCTCCTTAGTACTAAGGGTTATAGGCACATACCACCGTGTTGGCTTTTATATCTGCACTCATATTCTCATGCATGAATACTGGGTATCTGCACTCATATCCTCATTCATGAATACTGGGTATCTGCACTCATACCCTCATGCTTGTAAAGCCAGCACTTTACCAACTAAGGCATATCCCTGGCCTCTCCTTTTCATTGTTTTTATTAGCATATAATTGGACAAAGTAATTGGGTTTAATGACATTCTTGCTTAAATACGTGTGCTCTGACTACATAAATATCCATTTTCCTACTAGTCTACATCCCCAGTAACTTTTTACTTTCACGATGTGTGTGTGTGTGTGTGTGTGTGTGTGTGTGTGTGTGTGTGTGTTTCAACCAGGGAAATGCAAACCAAAATTATATTGTGATGCCATCTCACCCCAACCAGAATGGCGGAAGGAATGCTAGAAGGAAAGGTGCTAGAGGGTACAGGTGGGGAAAATGTAGGGGAGGGGCCTCTCTCTAGGCAGTATGGTGGAATCATCATCCATTCTGGGTACAGACCATTCCCCGAGGGCTGCTTGAAGTCTACCCATGCTCCTACCCAAACTCTATACTCATGCCCTGTAAGTAAATCTAGTAAACTCATGGGTTCCCCAAAGTGGACTATGGTGGAATTATATCTCAGTTTATTGGGACCATAACAAGAGGGGTAGATGTACATACCCTCTATGTACATGGGAGTTATTTTAACAATATTTGTCAGGAGGGCTTCCCAGTAGGGGAGCCTTTAAGTTGCCCACAATCTTGGAAGTAACCAGGCTAAGCTCATTGGTTCCACTGCAAAAGCATCTCCTACAGGAGAACTAAATTGAGGACTGCCTGAAAGACCAAAGACAGCTGGTGTAGACAATGCCAGCTAATCAAAAGAGAACTGATATTTAGAAGAGATGCTTTTCTGGGGACCAATGGTGCACAGGTGGAGGGTGTTCAGATGAGCTTGCTGCGGCACTTCTTACCCGCTCCCAGAGTCTGTGTTGTTAACTCTGCGCAACCTCACCTCCACCAACAGGCGGTAAGTAGTCCAGGGCACAGCTGACATCCAAGCTTCACTTAGATGGGCTCTCTTCTTTGCTCTGTCAGTACCCTCTGTCTCTGAGATGTATAGACATTCTTTATGTCTACTCCATGAAAAGCCATAAGATTTGATCTTCAGCTCCTGCTTCAGCAGTTTGAGGCTGTCAGCTTCTGAATTGTTAGTAAAGTTCAATCACAGTGAAATTGATAGCATGAAGAACTTATATGATAATATTGATTGATGCTGGCTGGGTTTATCTTTCTTTTTTTTTTCTTTTAAGTACTAGACAGGATGGAGGAATTGCTTAGCAGTTAAGAATACTTGCTGCTCTTGCAAAGGACCCAGGTTTGGCTCCCAGCACCTCACTTGGTGTTTTATAACTGCCTGTAAACAAGTTCCAGGGGGATCTATCACCCTCTTCTGGCTTCCATGGGGATTGTATACACACGTGCACATACATACAAAGAATACTTAAAACATAAAATAAAAATAAATATTTAAAAATAAATGTATTTTAAAGTGTTATAAACCAAATAGGACCTGAAGGTATAGATATATTGAACTGATGGTTTATCTGAAATTTTTAATTTGTTTAGAATCAATAGAAAGAAATCCTATAAGGAAGGCAATATATGCAATGGTCAATAAGAGCCTAAGAAATGGGATTTGTGATTCATGTTTGTTTTTAAACATAGCAGATATAATTTCAAAATGGAAAGGTGTTTCATACAAATAAAACATACAGATTTTTATATTGTTAAGGGTAAGGAGGGCAAGAGAAGATGCATTTGAGAGCAGAAACACATAGCAGTTTCTATAGCAACTATGGTATCCTGACTCTTACTAGGTCAGCTGTGAGTAAAGACTTTCAGGGTCCAGCAGTTGCCACCATGGCCTGGTGTGCTGCCATAGAACTAAGGAGGGACTGCTGTGGTCTACTGTGCAAAGCAGTGATGGGCATGTATGAGTAACACATGGGCTTGTAAAGGCAGGAGGGCAGGGGCTCGGGGTCTGAAATGTCCTATTTTGCTGAGGACTTGCATTTAATCTTGACGTTAAGGAGAGTCCCTGGAGATTTCTGAATCCTTGTATGAGCAGAGTTCCTCAGAAAGCTCACTTCAGCAACAGTGCAGCTGCAGGATTTGAGTGCAGGTGGACAGAGGGGTGTCACTAAGAGGCTGTGGAGGAGAGCACTTAGAAAAGCCGGAGAATAGGAGATAAGACAGTGGCAGGGGACATGTCCTGAAGGCAGCAGGGAGGGGACAGATTGCTGTGGGAAAGAGGACAGAAAAGATCAGACAGAGGACATCTCTTCTCTGGACAGCTGGTTTTCTTCTGGATCCCTGGCCTTGTGGAGATACAGCTTGGAGGAGAGATGGAGGAGAGATGATGCCAACCTTCTGTTTCACTAGGACTTACTTGAAAGTTCCTTTGTGCCCTTGTGCCTCAAAACCTTCTATAATCTGTGTCAATCAGGGTGGGTTCCGTTACTCTGTAAAATCAAAACACTCAAAGTTTCAGTGGCCTAAGCAAAGGCTAAGTCTTCATCTGGGTGGTATATCATTCACGAGAAGCTAGGACTTCTATAGTGTCCTCACTAACGAATCCATTAACAGATCAGCTGTCCCTCCAAGTACTAGAGAAAGAGAGAGGTGCTAATTGTCTTGTGTTTTTCTTAGAGTCTTCCCTAAAGTGCACACCCTATTTCTATTCACAGATCATAATCACCTGACCACACCTGACTTCCAAAAGGCTGGAGGTGACATTCCTACTACACGCCTGGAAGGGAAGAACACCAGAATGTTTGGGAAGAACCCTCATACCTGCGTTGCCAGCCTACAATCCTTATCTTAGGAGACCTGCTGCCTGGTCTACCTCAATTACCAGAAAACACAGAATAGCCTAATGACACTTAAGATCTTTAAAACTTGGCAACTTGACCTGATGGAATATCAAGTCTATAAAGAAAGAACATTTTGTTTTTATTTTCCCACCCAATGTAAAACAGTCTCTCTACAGCATGCATCTTGCCCCACTTGAAGTTGACTTCATCTAGCACAGTGGTTCTCAACCTTCCCTTCCCATTGCTGTGACCCCTTAATACCTCATGGTGTGGTGACCCCCCCAACCACAAATTATTTTTGTTGTTACTTTGTAACTGTAATCTTGCTACTTTTATGAATTATAATGTAACTATCTGATATACAGATGGTCCTGGGTGACCCCTGTGAAAGGGTTGTTTAGTAACCCTCCCCCCCACCCCCAGCAAGGGGTCATGACCCACAGGTTGAAAAACACAAATTTAGTAGCTCTGCACATGCAGGAGGTATCAAGTACTAAGCATGTAGAAATGGTGCTTAAATTCTACCAGGAAAAAGGAAAAATTAAGCAGACCATTTGCAGACCAGTAATTACTTATGATTGTAAAATAAAAAATAAATAAATAAAGGAATGTAACTGCACTAGGTTGTGCAGGGAGGTCAGAGTCCTGTGGCAGAGGAACCAGCTAGTTGAGAAATTGGTGTAAAAAGTCTGGAGAATGAAGGCAAAGAAAGATGCTCTCAACACACCAAGAAAGGAGACAAACCATCAGAACGCACATGGGAACTGAACTGAGTCCAACGTGGCTGGAGCAGAGTAACCGAGAGGGCCTGAAGAGGTAGCCCTTGAGGGTGAGATGATGGCAATCACCACAGAACAAATTAAGGTGTTCACATGCTCCACTAAAGCCACAGAAGTGGAGAATCTTAACGAGAGCAATGACAACATCACGTAGGCCTGTGTGGACAGTTCTAAAGGCATCTCAAAACGATAACCATCAATGTCTTGTATACTAGAGTGGTCCAATCTTTCACTTGTTCTAAGACTTCTCAAATCACACCACGACCCACTCTGAAGCAGCATTCGTCCTCCCACAACACCTGTAGATATTTCATTCTTCTGCCGCAGCATTTCTAACGCCTTAGGTATTCAGTGGTTCATTGATTGTCTCCTCTAGATAGACTATACGGATCATGGGAGACCCTTTTCCTCAAAAGTTGATAGCCTGTGGGTACTCAACAAATGATCTGTTGAACGAAAGATGTCACATCATTATTTCAAGCTCCAGCATAAGGTGGTTTGCCAGAGATTACAATTTAATTCAAATTGAGCTTCTTCCCAACTGTGTGGTCCCTAGACAAAGCATGTAACACGCTTCAATACCTAAACATGAAAGCTGCTCCCCATAGCTTCCTCAAAGCTCCTGGGAAATGTTTTAGTCAGTGAACAACCAAAACTTTGAGCAAGCTTTGGGAAGGGAAGATTATGAAACGTGGTCAGGATCGTGAGTCACAAACCAGCTTTAGCTGTTTTATAGTTGTACGGTAAATACCCATTAGAATGTCCTGCTGTGCTAACAGAATTATAGTATTTGGACAACACAGCAGCCATTAACCCTTCAAATCTACTTGGAGACAATTTTTGTAGCCTTGGAAATATTTTAAGAACTAATAGGCAACCGGCAAGTCCCAACTTGTGACAATATCTAGAATTCTTTGGAGAAAGGCAATTTGATTGGTAAAAAGTGCCAGACAGTTTCCCAGTAATTTCTCTGTGCTTATAACCTCAATCAATAGTTTCTGGCTTTATTTTCTAGAAAATGCCTCCTTTTGCTAATATCACTATCCACGATTCCCGGTTAAGTGTATTTATCAGGTGTTCGTTATATTTTCTGTATGCGTACACTACTGACCCATTTATTCATTTGAGCATTTGACAAACACTTTTTCATTTACTGAAGAAAAGTCATACCAGTAAGAGATACAAATGAATAGTTTCATGGTCAGGAAATTAAGTTATTTGCAAACTATTAAAAAGGCTTAGGGAAAGACATTTGAATGACAAGGGAAAAAAAAAAACCATCCAGTTGAGTCCAGTGCTACAACCCGCTTTTTCTGTAAGGTTAAAAGCAAAAGAATCAGTGGCAGCAAACCCACTGTGTATTGAACACGCGTGGATACGTCGTGTCAAATATAAATACCCAAAGCAGATTGCACCCTTTTGATTATATTCTTAGCACTATAAAGGAGTACATTTCTATACCTATTAATAGTCTTTCTGGAATGCCACGAGACGGCTTACACATGAAACTACAGTGCAGCATAATAAGATTAAAAGAGAGCCGCAGCCGCGGTCCTTCTGACCACAATTCCTTTCCTCTCTATTCTTTCTTAGAAAAATAGGAATGTGTTTACATTTGCATAACAGAATTCTCCCCGAAAGTCAGTATGGGGCCTGTGCTAAACAGGCAATGTTTAATTAAGAATGACTTTTAATCCTGGCTCTAGATTTTCTCTTACCAACACTCCTACCAACGTTGGAATCCTGACCCCCCAACCCCTTCCTCTGCTGACTAGGCTCTGCTTCCCCTGGGCAGACTTGCCTGGCCCCATGCTGCCTGAGGAAGTCTCTGCTCACCACAACAGTAAGCACCAGGCATCTTCCAGCTCACTGAGTGTTATCTTCACTTGTGCAACTCAGGCTCACATGCCTGCCCCTTGATCCCTAGAGGTAGGTTGTGGTCTGTGTCCCCCACCTCCCTAACCCTCTAACCCCCTACCCCCTGCCACTCCTTCCCCCATCTTTCTAAATGAACCTAAGTGTCAAGTACATACCTTTAGAAATAGTTTAAATGTAGTCAATTCTACATGAATTTGCTCATTATGAAAGCACTGATTTGCTAGAATACTCTTCTAGAAAATCCTTCTAGAAATCGCATTAGCCCAAGAGATCTCTAGCACCACAAAGGGAACTCAGATTAATCTCTCAAATGGTTCTGCTGATTGCTGTCTTCTGAAAGACACTGTGGCTGTCTGTGTATAAGAGGCCTCACCGAAGCTGGCCAAGTCCATACTCGGTGAGGTATCAAACTACAGAGGGCTGTGCCGGACTTTGTAGAGAGAGACCTGGAGCACAGAGGTGTCACTGACTTCCTGCCTTTGAGACTCTCTCTCCAGCAGTTAGTTGCTTCACTGGGCCAGCCCCCTTTCCTTACAATGGTTTCCCATAAACACAGCTGTGTGGGATGCAGCAGCTGAGGGTGGATATGTCGAAATCTCCATGGTGGCCAGTTGAAGTTCAGACAACCGCAACCAGGGAAAAGCACAAAAGATAGTGTCAGGAGTTGCTGATACCTAGTAAGTGGCAAGGCTCCTGGGAAGATTACAGCCCCTGAAAGATGATGTACTTAGCAGGTGTAATCATCATTAAGAGCTTACAGGCAAGAGACTGCATCTGAGGCAGGTCTCAAACAGATTCAGCCCCATAGACCAACTACTGCTGGAAATCAGTCTAAGAATATTTATAAACACAGTACAGAATGGGCTACAGCTCCTTACCAGGGATTGTGTGATGGCTATCGATGATAAATCCAAGTACAAAGGACAGGGACCAGCAATAAATCAAGCAGAGACTAAATAATGTTTCTTACCAGCTACCATCCAGCTAAGGACTCAAGCTCTCTCTCAAAATGTCAGAAGTGCAAACAGCAGTATTTCTAGTTGCAGTACCTGGATATATTCAGAACATTGTGAGCTATTCGTGCAAGATCCTTTGACATCTCTAGGAAACTTCATGCACTGACACTGTTTATCAGGGCTGGCAATATGGCTCAGTGGTTAAGCACACCGACGTTGTAGAGGAGTCAGGCTCAGTTCTTAGTACCCACATGGTGGCTCAAAACTGCCTATAACTCCAGTTCCCAGGGGATCCAGTGCCCTCTTCTGGCCCCTATGTACCTTGTGTACACACAGTGCACATACATACACTCAGGCCCACACACATACCCAGAAAAATAAAAAGTAAAGGAAAGAATTTAAAAAAAATATTAAGCTTGTCAATTTTGTTTGGACTATACTTCATTACTTTTTCCCATGGATTGAAAGCTAGGATTTTCCTGTAATAACATATTTGGTCTGTCTTATCAGCTGAACTGGAGTGAACAACTCCTCTGGCAGGGGCTGTAGGATAAACCCAGTAATAATGGAAGCGAGTTGGCTGTCTCTTTGCATATAGCAGCTGTAAGAGACGAGTCACGAAGAGCACAAAGTTCTTACACTGGATGCACATCTCTAAAGAACAATCTATCTAGAAGCATCTGATACAGAGGCACCAGAGACAGTGCCAGGGAAGGTCTTAAGTTTTATTAATTTTGTGTCTTTCACAATGAAAATAGAATCAATGTAATTTTAGGTTTTGAAGACTTATGATTGAGCAAGTCAACAAACAGTATAAATTTTGGAAAGTTCAACAATCAACTTGTTCTTTTGTTTCTCTGGGGGAGCTCGCTGGCACAGTTATTTAATCTATTTTCCTACTTAAAAAATGACAATGTGATCCTTGGCAGAAAGGTTAGTTCTCCAAACCAACATTTTAAAAGCAAGAAAATTCACATTTTGTTTCATTGTGCCTTGGGAGGGTTTAACTTGGACACTTTCTAATGTGCGGCTGGAGCAAGCATTTGAATAAATCATAATCACAGAGTCTACTAATTTTCTGAAGCTCCCACAACAATGGTCCATCCCTAACACGTCTCCTGAATGTCTGGAGCTTAAGTTTTTGGACAAAAGAAAAGAGTCAAGGCACATAAAAGAGAAATTCAATATTGTTAAGTGCATTACGCTCTAGAAGAGTTAGATCCCTGTTTATTCCAGACAAAATTAGTTTAATCAGCAATGCTGTATTTCATGCTCATTTCGTTGTACAGAACATCAAACAACTTAAACTTTCCATTTCTCTTTAATTTTCTCTTCATTAGACAAAAGGAAATAGCTGGTTGTAAAATGTGTGTGTGTGTGTGTGTGTGTGTGTGTGTGTGTGTGTGTGTGTGAGAGAGAGAGAGAGAGAGAGAGAGAGAGAGAGGAAGACAGAGACAGACAGAGAGACCCACAGAGGTGGGAGAGGGAGAGAACAAAGGAGAGAGGGGGAAAGACAGAGACAGAGACAGAGAGAACAGGACTATTTTCCGAGCCAAACTGATACCATCTCTGTTTGGTCAGCTGTGTTCATTTGCAAGGGACCACCACAGCTGTGGTTGTTGACTCTTGACTATCCCTCATAAAAGAAGGAGCAAGGAGGGTCATAAGACCCTACCTGAATATCTAGACACTCTTCTCAACCAGTAGTAGGTATTCTGCTCAATTTCATGTAGCCTTGGCGAGGGGCTAGAGCACATAGGTGTGAAGGGCTAGAAAAGGTGGCTCCCTGTGTGGAGCCATGACAGTCGTCATACATACTGGATGCACATCTTCCAGTGCAGTAGTCGCTTTAAGGTCATTCTTGCACCTGCTCAGAATCCCACACACTCACGGTTCTGTGAGTAAGCCTAATAAACTCTGGGTTCCCTACAATGAACTTCAGGGGAATGATACCTTAGTTGTGGGTACTTAGGAGCAGGAAGGGTAGACATTGTTTATGTCTTCCCTGGGGAAGAATTTCAACAACAGTATATGTGACAAGAAATACACATGTGAATGTATACATTCACACACACACACACACACACACACACACACACACACACTTATTTCTTGCACGAGAACTTCATGAGCTGCCCAGTAGTAACTTGTGTGTGTTCTAGTGACACATTTTGGGGAGGGGGCCCTTTGCACACCTCTTTATTGTGTTCTGGAGATGTACAAGGATGAATGCTCCTGCCTTGCCTAACAACAGCTAATCAGAGGCCAAGATCATCCACATGAATCAGCTCAGGATGGGAATTACATCGTAGCCACATGGACATAAAAAAACAAAGGGAAATGAACAAATAAGAGGAACTCTTTGCAGGGTGGGGGTGGGTGGTGCACGCCTTTAATCCCAGCACTCAGGAGGCAGAGGCAGGCAGATTTCTGAGTTCGAGGCCAGCCTGGTGTACAAAGTGAGTTCCAGGACAGCCAGGGGTACAGAGAAAAACCTTGTCTCAAAAACAAATAAATACATAAATACATAGGAACTCTTCATGAGACCACAGGTTGAAGGTGGGCACCTGCCTGGGTTCTCGCAGACTCTTGTCTAGAAATTCTCTACCAACAGATTTTTCCGATTAATCATATCATCTTGAGTCAGAAAAGTGTCTTCATTGAAAGCATATCATCCCGGCCATCTCTTCTAATTTGGAAAAGAAAGTAAGACTGCTATTCACAACAGCATTGCTGTGTGTAGGAATCTCCATAAACGATGTGTTTTCCTCTGGCTTCCTGAGAATATTGGGAGAGCTCAGTCCTCTTCACAATCATGCCGAAGCAAACCTCGTTTCACATTCAGATACTATGAAAATTCTTAGTTTGTATCTCATCTTAGAAGTGATCCTTGTAGAATGTTCACCAGCCAGAGAACCATATGAACTTAGAAGTCAAAATAAAATAAAATCATGTTATCACCAAGGAAATAAAGCAAATTAGCTCATCAGTGATTACTGACAGAGTACTACCAACCAAACTGACTCTGTAGGCATTTTCTTCTTAAAATGTTTCATTTACTTATCTTATGTATATAAGATGTACATAAGATAAGTGTTTACCTGCATGTATGTCTGTGTATCATGTGCCTGTCTGGTGCCCATAGATGCCAGAGGAAGTTGTCCCCTGGAACTGGAATTATAGAGCATTGTCTGATGCCATGTGCATGCTGGGAATTGAATCACAGCTTCCATGGAAAAGTACTCTGAACCGCTGGGTCATTTCTCCAGCCTTGTAGACATCTTATAATATAGCCTTTGCGGCAAATATTACTACTATTCCCATTATATGGTAAAGGCCATAGAACTTGCCTGGAGTTGCATGGCTCCTAAAGGTCCAACGTCAGTGGTGTGGACTGCTGATTGCACAGACTGAAATATCGGCCACATCCACTCATAATTTCTAAAAATGGATTTTCCTGACTGAATACTCAGTTGAATTAGGGCATGGGAGACTGTCCTTTCTTTTTCACAGTAACACTCTTGTGGAATGGACAGTGGATCCAGCTGAATAGTTGGAATCTGGGATGACTCTGGCACAGTCTCAGTACATAAGTCACTTAAACTTAGTCTTAAATTTCCTCCTGTCTGAGAAGACTGGACTGATATAGAAGATTTGAGAAAGATTTTAGGATTGTGGACAACTGGACGTGAAGGTTGGTCGGCATTCACCTGGGATGTGAGAAACAATATTCCAACTGATGGGCACAATTCAATGTATCATTTCAGTTCAAATAACATTGCAGAGATTGACAATTTTGAGGTGGTTTTCAATGAATCTTATGTAACTCACTAACCCTCATATTGCTCAGAGTATTGGTTTCTTTCTACAGGCTCCCAAAAGTCAATTTTTGTATGTCACTGTGTTACTTGGTCACCCAGCAATAATAGTCTCCTTTTTTCCTCGACTCTGCTTCCTTGAACCTGGGCTGTCTCTACCTTGTTCTCTCTTTATTTCCATGTGTCTTTTTCTGTCTCTGTCTATCTCTCTATCTCTCTTTTCCTTCCCGATCCCCCCTGCTGTGTGTGTGTGTGTGTGTGTGTGTGTGTGTGTGTGTGTGTGAGTGTGTGTGTGTGTGTGTGTGTGTGTGTGTGTGTGTTGCACATGTATATGTGTATGTGTGTATGTCGTGGAGGCTGAGGGTTGACACCAGATGTCTTCTTCAGTCAGTCATTCTCCATCTTATTTTTTGAGACAAGATACCTCACAAAATCTAGATAAACAGGCTGGCTAAACTGCAGGATCCATCTGTCTCTAGGAACCCCTTCCATACTGTTCTTCCCTCACCCAGTCCTCTCCAGTGCTGGGGGCACAGACACTGCAGGATCTGGGTCTTTATGTGGGTACTGGGGATTCAAACTCAGGTCCTCAGGCTTGAATGGCAAGTACATCTCCCCAGCCACTCTTCCTCACTTTTGATTAACACATCATACTGATGCTAGGTGGTTTAGTCCACAAGAAAGTCTCCAGTTTCCATCCATGCTTTTGAGACATTCAACCTGGAGATGATCCCTGTTGGAAGCCAGTTACTAAGTAAGAAGTGTGACCACCCTTGACTACTGTCCTATGATTGGCCAATCTCACTGACATGCTCTGTGTAGGTGTTCCCAGCTGAGTTCTCAGCCAACAGCCTTCCAAGTGTCAGACATGGGGATTAGCGATCTATCAAGGACACAGCACAGTAGGGAACTCTGATAGCAATGACATGAAAGAGTTTTGGAGAACCACCAGAACCTTGTTAACTCCCAGATCTGTGAGATGGAATTAAAATACAGTTGCTTTAATCCCCAAAGCTTGTTACAACAGATAGAATGGTCATACTTGGTTTAAAACAGGGAAGCAAGATGAAAATATTATATTTAAAATGTTTTCATGCTATGTACCTATAAAATCAATGTAGATAATCCTTTAAATATGCAGCTTCTCAGGGGAGTCCATTTCTAGCCTGAATTTTGAGCAAACAATAGACATATTTGTTCTGACTTGGAGCATAGCATTTCTTTACCTTTCATTCTTAACTAACTTGAATGGCTTCATGAGTTAACCGTTTCACTTCTGTAGGACAATTTAGTTATTTGAATCTCGGCCTTACTGATACTCTATGCAACATACACTTTTTCTTGCCACACTAGATGCATGTGTTTTATGGTCTCTTTTCTTTGTCTTATAAAAAGGAAGCAATAATTTCCTCTCTGCATAAGTGAGTTAGGGATATCAGAATGTGTGTTTTGTTGTCGATTTCTTTTGAATGTCACATTTGTGTGTGGGAGTGAACATACACTAACCAATATGGTTATTTTGTATGTCATGCTTTCTTCTCCTTTAATAGGAGAGCATCTGTGGGGTGAAATCACCCTATAGAGCTACATTGAGAATGAGATGCTTCTTAGGCAAAGACAGGAATATTCCATAGTCAGCTCAGGTTGTGCCTGAGGCAATCAGATTGCCTTCAACTCCATTGCTCTTTATTTCCTGTATATGTGTTGTATCATAAAAATAGACAAATGGTTTAAGGACTGTCCCTTCGTGTGTCAAACTAGATTGTAATCCCAAGTGCTGGGATAGCAGGAGTGTAGCAAGATGCCCTGTTCTATGCAGTTCTGTAAATTGAATTCAGAGCTTAATGCATGCTAGGCAAACACTCTGTCAACTGAGTTACATCCCATCCTTCAGTCACAATTATTATTGGTTTAATTTCCCTATATTTAATCTGGTACTCAAAAGAGAAGTTGTATTAAGTTAGATACAGAAACAAAATATGCATTGTGGTAGACATGGATTATATATTTCCTCAACATACACACACACACATATTAGAGTTAGGGTGTCTATTCTATTTAACCTCTTTTATAACTATCATTGGGAGAAGAGGCCCCTTGGTATTGCAATCTTTATAAACCCCAATACAGGGGAATGCCAGGGCCAAGAAGTGGGAGTGGGTGGGCAGGGAAGCAGGGTGGGGGGAGGGGGGAGGGAACTTTCGGGATAGCATTTGAAATGTAAATTAAGAAAATATCTAATTAAAAAATTGAAAAAAAGACTCAGAGATCTTTAGTTTATAAAAAATTTTAAATATATCCTCATTCTTGCTTAAGATTTATTGAATGTTTTTATTATATGCCTTCACAAAAACATGTGGATAAGGAATTATTTTTTTCCTCAATTTATTTCTTTATTTTAGTTAATTTTCCTTATTCTTTAGTATAGAACATTTATGACTATATTTCTCAATGCATATGACTATATTTCTCTACATTTCTTTCTTTCTTTTCTTTTTTTTTTTTTTTTTTTTTTTCTTCGAGACAGGGTTTCTCTGTATAGCCCTGGCTGTCCTGGAGCTCACTCTGTAGACCACGCTGGCCTCGAACTCAGAAATCCGCCTGCCTCTGCCTCCTGAGTGCTGGGATTAAAGGCGTGCACCACCACACCTGGCTGATTCTGACATTTCTTAATATTCATTACTAGAAATACTGTTTTCAAAGCTCTATGAGACTACCCAAACAACCAGTATTTCAAACGTTGATTCCACCCTTTACACAATTTATTAACTTGTACATGATACCTCTATGGCTGATGGATTTTCAGACCTTTCCTGTTGACACCTATAGCAGACCTGGGATTCATAGGTGCTAGACCCTGCTTGGCACCTGAAGATAGCATATGCCTATTCATACTGAGAGGGACTTGAATGCTGGCACAAGACACTCCAAGACCAAATTTTTAGAACACAGAAGGGACAAAGTGCAGGGAATAAAAGAGAAAGCCAGGAGATAGAAGGTGAGGGAGAGAGGAAAGGAAGAAGGGAGAGGGGGAAGAAATATTTACTCCTGAAAGACAAAGGACTGTATCTGGATAGAGAGGAGATCTATAAAAGGGGAAACTCATGTTAGGATGAGGTGCATAATTTAGGCATGTAGATTAGGGTAATCAAAAGGAGGATTTTGATTACTGGATTTTAATACTTTGATAGCTGGACCATGGTGGTCAGCCTTGGGAGGGGGGAGTGGCCAAATAAGGGAAGAGACCTTTATGACTATTATTTTAGCAAGGAAGAGGGAATGGGGGAAGGGCAAGGCCTGTCAGAGTCATGTGTGCCATGCCCGGGGCCTGCTAGAGCCCCTTCACATGCTTCCTTGTACATTGTATGTAATTTTACAGTGGTATAAGGTTTTTAGGGTGAAGGGACTTTGGCCAGCTCCACAATGGTGAGCATGGCTCTGGTAGGCTTTGACCTTCTCCCCAATTCCCTCTGCCTGGCTAAAAATCACTAGATTACATTTCTAAAGCTAGCCCTCAAGGTCTATCCCCCCTCCTTTAAAAAAAATCATTTTATTTGTTTACATTTCAAATGTTATCGCAGTTATCCCCGCGCTTGGTCTCCCCTCCACAAACTCTAATCCCCTAGTTGGCCACTTCCTCCTCCTGAGGCTGACTACCAAGGTCCAGCTATAAAGGATTGAAAGTTCAGCAATCAAAAGCCTGGTTTGGCTCACCTAATTAGCATGCCCAATTAAAATTAAATACTTGTCCTAACACAGGATTGCCCCCTTTACCTTTATAAACTGCCATTTTCCTACGCGCCACATCATCTATCTCCTTTCCAACCAGAGGTAGTCCTTGGTTCCACTCTGGACAAACCCCTCCTCCCTCTCCCTTGTACCCTTCTTCTTTTCCTTCATCCTCTATCTCCTGTCTTTATCTCTTATTCTCTGCACTCTGTTCCTCTGAGGCAAATAAATCCTTTGTGCTAAGGACTTAGTCTTGGGAGTCCTGAGCTGATTGATACTTTACCTTTCATGGGGTAAAAGACTTGAGCCCACTACCGGGTTTGAAACCCTAGCAAAACTCACCAATCCCTGAGCTCAAAAATCCACCAATCCCTGGGTTTGGATTGAAATCCCACTCATCCCAACCTGGAAAATCTCCACCCCCTGGAAGACTCCACACCCAAGAAACCCTATATAAGCCTCACTTCCTATTCAGTAACCTGCTGTTTTTCTCCATAGTAGGGGAAACCATTTTCTGATGTCTCTCCCAGTAAATCTCTTGTGGGAAATTTGTTGTGCACTGTGACACTGTGGAGTTTTTGTTTTGTTTTTGTTTTGTTTTTGGCTCTGGACTGCCAGGATACTTTTCCCTTCAGAGCTGTGGCATTTGCACTGAGGCTAACTTCTACTAGGGAAGCCTTTCTCCTCAGAGCTGTAACACTTACAAGGTTGACCTTGAAACCGCACTAATATATTTTTGAAAAGTAAATCATTCACATATTATATCATCTCAGTCATTATTGAAAACATGTTACTTGCTTAAAATCTCTGGATGTCACCTATGGTGCCACACCGCCATTGAACTGTTTGAGAACCAGTATTTTACATCCGTTTCCTATTTACCATAATACTCCTTGTACGGTCCTATTATCCTTATAATTTTCATAGCAGCTTTCTCCCTGTCTTGTCTTTTCTTTTCTTTTCTTTTCTTTTCTTTTCTTTTCTTTTCTTTTCTTTTCTTTTTTTCTCCCTGTCTTTTCTACTGTGTGACATTTCCCAGGGAGACTTGAATGAACATGTATTCACCCCGGATAATGCACTAATGACAGACCCAAGAAATTATTCCACCGAAATCCAGCTTATTGAACCAGTGAGTTTATTGGGATTACTTACAGTAATATTAATGATAGCTACTATAGTAGTGTAGATAACTCAAAGCAGTTGCTTCACTGAAAAGCCTATCCCAGCATGATCACCACACATAGAAGCTACATCACTGAAACTCCTTGTACCACTTGTTCAGAGGTCTGCCAGCAATTGTTCCTGTGCAGATAACCTTGGGGAGGGGAATATTGAGAGTTTTATAAGTTTCAGGAACTTCCTAAGCCTTGTGAGATTGTTTACTTTCTGAAACTTAGAACTTTCCTTGACTTCTCAAGCCTTAAAGAGTCTACCACCTCCTTGAGGAGGAAGTTATAATTCCTAACAGTGGAAGCTAACTAGACCCACTCCACCCCCCTTTCTTTTCTTCTTCCCACACTTTTCTCCCTCACTGATTTTTTTTTTCAAAAACAGCTTGATTTTTAACTATTATTTACTTCTTTCTGCTATGCTGAACTGTTTTATAACATCCATCCTGGGGATGGAGGGCAGCTACTTAAGTAAGGATGTAAACAACTAAAAAATAGCATCAATAACTCCCAGAAACTGACCATATTCACTAGACCCTGCCCTGCCAGAGTAAACAATAAGACCTGAGAGTCTCTTCTTTCAGAGGAAACATAGCCAAGCTGCAAAGAAGTCTCTTAGACTAGACCTACTGTCTTCTTTTTTTCTCACAAATCTCTCCATTTTCTTTTTTTTTCTTAGATATTTTCTTCATTTATATTTCAAATGCTATCCCAAGTTTCCTATACCCTCCCCCTGCCCTGATCCCAAACCCACCCACTCCTGCTTCCTGGCCCTGGCATTCCCCTCTACTGGGGCATATGATTTTCACAAGACCAAGGGGCCTCTCCTCCCATTGATGGCCGAGTAGGTTATCCTCTGCTACATATGCAACTAGAGACACAACTTTTAGGGGTACTGGTTCGTTCATATTGTTGTTCCTCCTATAGGGTTGCAGACCCCTTTAGCTCCTTGGGTACTTTCTCTAGCTCCTTCATTAGGGACCCTGTGTTCCAATAGATGATTGTGAGCATCCACTTCTATACTTGCCAGGCACTGGCACAGCCTCACAAAAGATAGCTATATCAGGATCCTGTCAGCAAAAATCTTTCTGGCATATGCAATAGTGACTAGGTTTGTTGGTAATTTACAGGATAGAGAAACATAAACCAGCTGAGCTGCCCTGAAGAGGTTTAGACCAACTGAGGTACCTAGAAAGGACACTTTCTAACTTGTTGAGCTGTCTGTAGGCTGTGCAGTGTGTTCCAGATTTCTCAGGTTTCAAGAGCTGTCACCCATGTTGGAGTGGGTCATGGTGTGCAGTTGTATTTAAGTCATTTCTGCTCCTGTAAATAATGTCTCACCCATATTCCCATAAGTAACTGCCTTAGCCACTGTTCTATTGCTGTAAAGACACATCATGACCAAGGCAACTATTTAATTGGGGGCTTGCTTACAGTTTCAGAAGTTTAGTTCATTATCATCAGGGCAAGAAGCATGGCAGTTGCAGGCAGACTCTGGAGCAGTAGCTGAGAACTACATCTTGATCTTAGATAGAGAAGCAGGTGGGAAAAAAAACAGACAGAGAAAGACAGAGATGGAGAGAGACAGAGACAAAGACACTGAGCCTGGAGTGAGCTTTAAGGCCTACCCTGAATGATACACACATCCTCCAACAAGGCCACATTTAATAAGTTTCAAGAAGTGCCACTCCCTGATGATTATATGAGTATATGAGCCTATGAGGGACATTCTTATTCAAACTACCACAGTAACCCCAATAAAACCCATTGGTTCACTAAGCTGGATTTTGATGGTATCTAAACTTTGGGATACTGTTGGTTTCATATCTGGGGTGAATAGATGAGTGTGGCTTGTCTCCCCCAGGAAAAGTTTTGTCACATAAGATTAAGTTTTCTTAAGGTTGATGCTTAATAGTTATTCTTTTCCCCCTCTGTTTTTGTTAATTGTTTTCTTTGCATATTTTAGAAAGGATTTTGCTACATTGGTCTGGCTGGCCTGTTGTTTACAATGTAGCCCAGAAAGGTTTCCAATCTGTTGCAATCCTCCTGCTTCAATTACTGAGATGCCAACCCCTGGCTGTTGGGAATCAAGGAATAGCACATAGTCATACTGCACAACAGACCTCACACAAAAGATTTATTGGGCAAGGCACAAGAGTGTGGCTGCCCCTGCTAGGGCTAGAAGCAGGAGGGAGCTGAGTACTAGGTTTATTTAGGGTTTCTTGGGGGCAGAGGTTTCCTGGATGGAGATTTTTAGGGTGGGGATTCCTGGGATTTCAAGTCCTGACTTAGAGTTAGAGCCCAGGAAATGGGTTTAGCTGGGTTTTCAAACCTGGAAGTGTGCTCAGACCTTTTACCCCACACTGTGTCCAGCTTCATTCCTAATATAAGCATTTTAATACTATACATTTTCTTATAGTCAGTGCTTTTTCTACAGATAGTACATTTTGATATATTGCATTTATTTTTATTACCATTTAGTTGAAAGTAGTTTTAAATGTTTCTGTTTTAAATGGGAAAATTAGATCTATGGGTACTCTGGGTGTGCTATTTAATATACTGATTTTTTAAAAAGGTTTCTATCTGTTAATGAGTTTGATTCTACTGTACGGGGAAAACCCCATAATTTGTATGACTATAATTCTTCTGAATGTATTGAACCTACCTATATAGTGAAGAATATTGTCTACTCTGGAGAATATTTTACAAGCATTTAAAAGAATGCATTCCACTGTTGCAGGTTAAAGTGTTTTATATTATATGACAGAGTAAGTTAGGGCTATTTTGAATCATACATACCCTCAATAGTTTTCTGTCTACTTACCCTATCAATTATAAATGGGACAATGCAGAACTCAGCTGTTAATTGTGGATTTACTATCACTACTTTTGCGCCATCCTGTTTGAAGTTCTGTTCCTAGATGGCGAAACATATGGAACTGACTGTTGATGAGTCTTGTTGTTATGCAATGTGCCTCTTTCTTCCCATTAAAATCCCTACTATAAAGTCTACCTTAGCTAATACCAATACGGCTACTCCAGCTCTTTATCAGATATGCTGAGTTCTCGTTTACTTGCAATAAAATTCACCAATTCTATGCGTTCAAATTCATACCGTTGTTAATGACCACCGTAGTAATGATATAAACCTTTTCTATCATTTTAAATAGTTTCTCTTTTGAAGTCAGTCCCCAGTCCTGAACCTTGGCACCTGGTGTATTTTCTGTCTTGAACTTATTATACCTTTCTTACTCGGTTACATAAATGGGTCAAAATAGTAAATAATGTTCTGGTGATTTGGCCTCTTTCATGAAGCATAGTATATTTGAGATTCATCCACGTTGTTCATTTCGGTCTTGTTATTGCTAAGTAGTATTCTGTTGTGTGGATATACCATGTTTTCTCTAGCTATTTATCAATAGACTGGTTTCCTCCAGTGTGGGGCCATTATATAAGCTGCTACTGATTTTGAGTGAAAGTTTAAAGAGAAAAATGTGTGTGTGTGTGTTTGTGTGTTTATTTCCGTTGGGTAAATACTGTTCAGGACTGTGGTGGGTCATACAGTAACACATACGTAACTTTTTGGTGGTGGTCTTGAGATTTCTTTCTTTAGTCAACAAGGTTTCTAATTGCTGCTGGAATCAGCCCCAGCTGTCAGGAAGTTATGATTGGGTATTGAACACCGGACCAAGAGAAAAAAAACACTACAAGGCAGAACCTTGATGTTTATAAGTAGGCGTATATGACCTTGGGGGACTGAACAGAGGTCACCTGTGTAAAGCCAGAAAATATGTCAGGGGAATACCTAAGGGAACTTCCGATCTTAACCGTGGAAATTTAAAAGAATAGTTAAGACAATGACCTTTGCAAATGTCAACTTATGAAATTATTAACCGACTCCAATCCCATGCAAATAACACTCGACATTCAAATAATATAAGACGTTCCGACATATTTAAATGGCAGAAATTACAGTTTAAGGGTGCAAATGATTACAAGACGAGTGTAATCTGGCAATCAGCTAATTGCTTTGCTACTTGTCTCTATCGCATACCTCTGTATCACTTTAAGGCTAAAGCGGCTCGAATTACCTGCCCACTAGGCTCCCTGTTGTAACCGAGACAAGTTGAGCAGCCTCAACGAGCTGAGGGCGCACAGGTAACGGTCGCGTGGCCACAGAATCTGACATTTCAAATCGCCCTGCCCCTCTGGGCCTCCGCTGCCAAGGACAGGCCAGCTAGTCACAGGCACGCATCTTAGGAGAAGGGGCTGGGCTCTATTGGCAGCGCACGCCGCCGCCCTTGCCTCGGCCTTCACAGCCCTCCCTCTCCCCAGGCCCACGCCCGCGGCGATCCCGGAGCATCCCGCAGCTGCCCGGCAGGTATGCGCGGCGCGCGCGCACCAGGTCCGCCCGGGGACGCAGCGGGTGCGCGCGGGGACGCAGGGAGCGCGCAAGAAGGCGAGCGGCAGAGCGGCGGCGCCCCTCTGGTCCCACCCCCTCCTCCGCCGTCGCCGGCCAGGGATGCTCGCGTGCGGCCCTCCTCGCGTTTAAAGCCGTGGCTCCGAGGGGGGCGGCGAGCAGGAGCGACAGGGAGGGAGCCGCTGGCGTTCTGCAGAGGACTGGCCCGGGTTCGTCGGCTGCCGTCACCTGACTCGTCGCAGGCGCTCCAGCTGAGGTGGGGGCGGGGATGGGGACGCAGCGCCGAGCGCTAGAGAGACGCGGCGGCGCTGGCGGAGGCGGCGGCGGGCGGGGACCGCGGGGACCGCGGAGCTGAGACAGGGGCCGGGCCGGGGCTACAGGCATCGCGGCCCGGGGACACCAGGGCGGCGCGTGCCTGCACCCAGCTACCTCGCGCGGCGTCCGGGCTGCGGTGCTCCTGGGGCGGGGTGAGTACGCTGGGCCGCACGGGTCCCCTCCCCTGCTCCAGGACCCGGGGATTCGAGGGATAATCCTAGGGCGCGGAGAAGGGCAGAGGCGGCCGGGTGACAGCTCGGTGGCGCGCTAGCGGCCGGGCGGGGCCTGGGCTGTCCTCCCTCTGAGATCTGACTGGAGAAGGGTGAGGCGCACCGCGGCTCTGGGGATGGAGGGCGAGGGAAGAGGAGTCGCTGCTGCCGCCGCAGCCCCAGGACAGAAAGGAGGTGGCCGCGGCCCTGCGGTGCCGTGGGAGACACGCTGCGGCTCGGGGCAGCCAAAGGTGCGCGCTTCTGGGCGCGGCGTCCGGAGTAACCCCGACGCGCACCGGGTCTCGCACCACCGAATAGGGTTGCGCGGACAGTGCTGCTTGACAGGGGGCGAAGCCGGGATGTGGTGATCGCTTCAGGGTGTGGGGAAGCGGGACCGTGGCACGATGCAAGGACTACCCTGCGGGTGGCTGACAGCCCTGGACCTCGATGGACCAACTGGGCTTGGCGCGTCGCTGGTCCCAAGAGGCGGTGCCAGGGCGGGGTCGGCGGAGGAGAGAACCGCCGAGCGGAGGGAGCAGGCAAAGCCGGGCGCTCCAGCTAAGGCGGTGCGGGTGAAAGCCGGACCATCTCCTCTTATTTCCTGCAGAAGAGGAGGCGGTAGACGCGGCCGGTGAAGATGTCGGGCCAAACGCTCACGGATCGGATCGCCGCCGCTCAGTACAGCGTGACTGGCTCTGCTGTAGCAAGAGCTGTCTGCAAAGCCACCACTCATGAGGTGATGGGCCCCAAGAAGAAGCACCTGGACTGTAAGCATCCTTTTATATAAGCGGGACATGCGCGTGGCCATAGGGGCTCAAAGGCCGGCGGCATGGCCTTGGCATTCTGTAATATTGCCAGAAGCCTTGGGAACTGGCTCCCCATCGGGTCAATCCTGAGCTCCTGCCTCTGGCCTTGGAACTGTCCCCTTGGGTAGGCCCTGAAACCTTGTCTATCGAGCCATTTTTTCCTTCTGATGACCTCCAGGAGCCTAGAGGAGGAAACACACACACACACACACACACACACACACACACACACGGTTGCATAAAAGTGTACATTTGGGCTACATCTTTTAATCATTTTTTTTCTCCACCCTCTGTTAGGTTAAAGGAAATGAGGGGTGACAGGGTCACAATGGGGAGACAGACAGACAGATTGATGGATGGATGGATGGCCACTCTTGACACTAATTTCTTAAGAGCATTTTGGATAATTGTAAAATCCTGTTTCTTCTGCTGCTACTCAGGATTTGTGTGTGAGTGTGGGGGAGTGTGTGCGTGTGTCATATGTCACTACACTGAGCTGAACTGAAATAAATCCAAGCTATTGAATGAGCAGATAATGGCAATTTCATTCTGATCATCTTGGCACACTTCCTTTGTCCTGTTCTCAGAAAATGCTGGGTGGGATAACTGGTCAGGTCACAAAATGGATGTCCTCTCATCATTAGAGGTGGTACAGTTTTAGACGAAAACATAATATTTAATACATACTATTTCCCCATGATCATTGGCTGGAGAAAGCTTTATTGTGGTTGGGGAATCTATATATTTCTGAACTTTTTCATGTAGTTAGTATAGTAAGTCTTTTGCTGCTGGAGGAAAGACTTTAACCTGCTTTAGACAGTGAGTATCCCCTAAGGCTACCCCAAATAGTATTCTACAGTCTCTCTACATCTGTGTGACCTGCTTAGACTCCTCTGCCCTTTGGTGATGCTCATTGTTAAATGTCACTCTTGGCACGGAAACACATTTGCCCGTCATATTCCTACCTCACTGGCTTGACCTCTTTTTGTTTGCTTGTTTGTTGTTTTGTTTTATTTTTATATTTTATTTTATTTTCTTCAGCCCTTCTTCTGTCTCTTGTGTTGCTGAGAAAATGACACCCCCACCATTACAGTCAGCCCCAGCCCTCTCCTCTGCCATGAGCAGAGCTTGAGGAAGCTTGCAACTGGGCTCTGGCAGAGCTGTCACACGGCATTGGAGACTTTTCTGTCTAGAAGTTTATCTGAGGGGGAGACATTATTGCGTTTTTTCCTGGGGGAATGTTTAAGAAAATTTATTGATTACAGTATAATGTGTTACACATTGAGTACCAGGTAAGAGAGGTTCTCAGGGCCAAGATACCTAACAGGAGTAGGAATTATAAATTCATGACCAGCTCCTTTTGCTGCAGCATGCTGAATCATTTAGCCATCTTTCCATCAGTTTCCCCAACTCTGGGAGGCTGACTCACAGTTCTGTCAACCTAGAAAATGCTCACAACAAAAGCTGTTTAGGTGACAGATTTGCTTTTGATGATGGATTATTGTATTAATGCATGTCAGAGAGCATTCTCAGGTTTGATCATGTCAGGTACACAGCATTCAGATGAAGACTGCATTCCCCAAATCTGATTAGTTATCTTTATCCTCATAGGTCTAGAAATATCTCTTAAAAGTGTTTGAAAATAGTTTTTTTTTTCCTATACCCCAGCCTATGTTAATGAGTAGAGTACTTTAGACAATACGGATCATGGTAGAAGATTCCATGTTAATGGAAATTAGTTGAAATTAGGAACTGATTTTGAATTATTTGAATAATTATATGTTATACTTCCTTGTGCTGGCTACTGGGCTTTTCAGATGGGCTGACAAACCTCGATTGCCTTTAACCATGGCATTTAACTGCAGTCTCTGGTTAGAAACATGTTCTGTTGTGAAAGCAGGAAGAGCATATAGCCTAACCCTTCTCATCTGCAAAACACTGACCTTGTGTGAATGGATTTCACAACTCATACACACATTTTAGTCTCCATGAAAAATTCTTAATTTGGTCACTTTAAAAACTGAATAGGATCCAAGTTCTGAGGAGTAGGTTTAGGGGCTCCTTTTATTCTTTTATCTTTCCATTAAAACATGAATGATCTTCCCCTTAAGCTTAGACTTTGGGTGGAATTTGGAAAGACAGGTATCACACTGCTGCAACGTCTTATTCTAATGAGACTGTGGAAAAAATGACTATTTAAATTGTGTTGTGTTCAGAATTTTTTGTAAAGTTTCTTTAAAAAGCAGTAGTCTCAGTAGTTAAGAGATGGAGGTTGGGATGGAGGGATGGCTCAGAGCACCGACTTTAGGCAATATGGATCATCGTAGAAGATTCCATGTTAATGGAAATTAGTTGAAATTAAGTCAGTTAAGAGCACTGACTGTTCTTCATGAGGTCCTGAGTTCAATTCCCAGCAACCACATAGTGCCTGATAACCATCTATAATGAGATCAGGCATACCCATAATCAGAACACTGTATACATAATAAATTAAAATTTTCTAAAAAAAGAAAAGAGAGAGAGATGGAGGTAAAGTGACATATTATTTGTAGAAGTGCATTAATCTTGTTATTAAAACATGTAAAGGGGGGAGGAAAGGGGGAAAACATGTGAATATGTTACCTAAGTTTGTCTGGAGACACTGAACCATACAAATAGTTGTTTTAGTTTTCAAAGCATTCAGCATTGATTAGAAGGAAGAGAACAAGACAATTTTGTAGTTTGAAGCAAAAATGCATGGTGAGTTTGATTTGATATGTACATTTTTAACTTGGAGTTTCAGTTGGAAAATAACAAATAGGTTTTAGGATTGTGTGATTGTCTAAAATTTTGGATTCATTGCTCTCAGAATCGTCATGAAATGGAGATTCAATATTAGAATACTGGCTTCAAAACTAATATTTTGGGATTAAAATACCAAAAATTATTATTGCTAATTTATGGTTAAAATACCAAAAATTATTATTGCTAATTTATGGTTATTATGTAGTGTTGCTTAATAGTGTATGACTTGTATGCTTGAAGGGATGAGTCATTAACATTTGGGGGCAACTCTCACATGGGTAAATGTGCTGGGAGGTCAAGTTAAATTCTCAGGTTTTTCTTTGTTTGTTTGTCCACATATGGCATTAGTTCTTGAACCCAGAGTCTTGTGTGTGCTGGGCAAGTATTTGACCACTAAGTGCCATTCCTAGCCCCAGCTTTCCTTTTTTCCATAGCAGTATATTTCCTTAAGGGAGAAACATTCACAAAACCATCCACGTAGTCAGGAGTTATGTATTAAATGTTAAAATCAGAGATGCTTAAGCGGGAGCCCATCTGAACATGCCTAGAAGATTCTATGCCACTTGGCTTTTAAAATATATGGTAAATTTTAGTAATCCAAATAAAGATTATATTTTATTGTGTATTTTAGATTATCTAAAAAGTTTCATTCTATACCCTACCATCCAATAATAATGTGGCCCCATGTACATATTTAGATTCAAGACTTAACCAATACTAGTTTTCTGGGATGGCATATGCAACCTTAGTTCCTTTTAACTTCGTGTGTACATCTGGCAGCATATAAAATGCCCAGGGCTTTGCGGGCTTTCATCTGTTTGCTTACCACTGTTTTACAGGAGAGTGAGGTTTCCTCCTCTGTTTTGTAGTTAGCCTAAAAGCTAACCCAAGCCAAATAATCAAGTAAGAAAAAACATAACTTAGTAGGCACCAAGCATTTAACCAAGTGCTATGCCTAGGTTTAACAAAAATACAAAGTTGGTACAAAGTAGCCTCTGCAGGAGAAACTCAGAATGCATTGTATTCCTGGTGTAAGCGTCCTTCCAGTGGCTAGTGCTGATGGATGATTTCTATATGTGCCATTCAAAGTACCTGAACTAAGATAATCACAATTCAAACTCAAGTGTATCACCAATAGCATCAAGCCAGAGCTAATGGAAAACCCATTTGCCTACCAGCAATCTTACTTTGTTTCATTAGTATTCTTGAAGATTTTTGATAATGAGTTCATCCTACATAAAAAAGCAAACGATTCAAACCTTGAATCTGCTATAAAGATACTAGAATTTTATTGATCATTCTCTTTTTCCCTCAGACCCCAAACTAGTGTTCTTTACTTATGCTAGTATATATTTACATGCTTACTATATATAAACTATGTTTAGATTTATAGAAGTGCAATTTGAGTCCAGTGGTGTGGTTCATGTCATATTTCCAGGTCAGAGCAGGAGGAACAGTTCAAGGTCATCCTAGACTACATAGCAAGGCCAGATGGGTCTATATCAGATCCTTTCTCAAAAGACTAAAAATAAGAGAAGAAAAAAGAAATGTAACCTACACTCTTACAATGGACACTATATTTGTATGAAATGTATTCTTTACATACTGAAAGACATGAAGATTACTGAATAAAGTTAGATAGGATCATATGTGAAAGATATTGAGTACATTGTATAACATTCAGTGTAAGTATACTGACTGATTAGGATATTTACCTTTGACTAAGTTGTTTTGACTTAACTATTTGCTGTTGTCTGGACACTTATTATTTCCTATGCCCAGATGTATTCTGCCTTCTAGATTTCATCAGAAGGTTTAGTCCAGTTCTGAAGATGTTTTAAAACAGAGTATATCACTTTCTGGATACTCTAGAAGGGATGGGGGTGCTATGCTTGGCATTCCAGGAGGGGAGAAGAGAGATGAAGGGAAGTTGAGTGGCTACCAGGGAGAAGCAAAGAACCTTAGCTACAGTTCATGGAGACTGCAGCCATGGGTCTGCTTAGTTTCAGTGTGTGATACTTTGATTCACAAGCTTTCAAATAAGGTTAGTTGTAAAAAATTTAAAAGTCTTGGGTAATGGGAAGGACTGAACTTTTTAGAAGTGGAGTGAAAAACCATGAGGCAGGCTGAGTGGAACAGGAGGGCTTTTCTTTTCTTTTTTTAAAGGAATTTTAAAATTCTTATTGTTGGTTCTAGAGGTTGGACCCCAGAGTCTCATACATGCTAAGGATATGTTGAACCACAAAGCAGTATTCCCAGTCTTTAAAAAACTGATTCATGCGTGCTTTTCTAGTGACTCAAAAATGGAAGACTATATAAAACTAATAAGTAAGTATACTGATATCTTAATTGCAGTATTAACATAACACTCTTTATAATCTGGAATTTTATAGTCTTTAAAATCTAGAATTTTAGTGCATTGCTACATTAGTTTTAACATTCACTTAACAGCTCATAAATATTTCTCTGTGATTTTGTCTTTAAATTAAGTTAGATCTTTCTTCTAGCTTTCTACAGCGATCCTTTAAAAATCTCACTTCTTCCTTCCAAGTAGACCCTAGTTAGGCTAGGGTGTTCTTTGGGAGCTTATCTGGGTTTCTGTAACTTAGCAAGGAAGGTCAGCTGTGACACAGGACCCTGTTCCTTGAAGGCCACCATTGGCATCACTACAGAGCTGTATTTTGGTGACTCAGCTCCTGAGCCAGCATATTTGGACAGTCTTCGAATATAATCATAGCGTGTTTAAGTCATTTGGAAAGCCACACTTTTTGCCATTAAAATATTTACTCTTGTCTCTTTTCTCCTATAAGTTCCTTTTTCTTTGCCTAGAAACTGTTGACTTGTGTTTTCTTTGAGGAATGTAAGCAATGTGGGCAGTCACTTGTCAACTGTGCTGCCCTGGTGTCAACTATACCCTGACCTGTAAGAAGTGGACTCTGGCTGGGCGTGGTGGCGCACGCCTTTAATCCCAGCACTTGGGAGGCAGAGGCAGGCAGATTTCTGAGTTCAGGGCCAGCCTTGTCTACAGAGTGAGTTCCAGGACAGCCAGGGCTATACAGAGAAACCCTGTCTCAGGGGCAGGGGCTGGGGGTGGGGGGGGTGGACTCTGCCTTGGGGCTACAGGGTGAAAGTGTACCCTTTGTTTAGTCTTTGTTTAGTTGCTTCCTTACTATCTTTTCATTTGTCCTAAGTGTGTGGAGACACTGCCTCCTTACCTAATAAGGTTTCTTTATCACACTTGGTTAACTTGGATCTGTGTTGTAAAAAGTTGTGCAAGGTGCTATTCTAGCCACCCTGGAGAGACTGAGGCGAATTCTTCACCTGCTCTGTGTTGTGCCTTTTGATCTGATCACTTGATTATCCTCCTTTGGTAAGCACTTTTCTTTTAAATCACAACTGACCTCATTTACATGTAAGCTAGTTTCCCTGTCATCAGTATCTTTAACCTCACAGTATGTTTTATATCTGTTTTCATGTATCTTCACTTGAGCAAACAAAACCACCTCTGCAGTGTCCCCGAACTCCGTGGATCCCTCCAGCAGCCAGCTTGTCAGCCACACTTTATTTCCTCCTGCCAACTTTCTTGAAATAGTGATCCCCATCACAAACCATTCTTACCTCTCTTCTTTGTCTTTAATTCAGGCCTCAACTGTTGGAATTGTAGTTGGGTGCCCATCCATGCTCCCTCAGTTGACTAAGCTTATAACCTGAGAGATGTCTCTGACACACAAATATGAAGCCACAGCCAGGTCCTGGCACCGTCAGTGCTAAGGCCATCGTGGTGGCTGAGGCTTCTTTTGGAAGCCTCAATGCCTGCGGAGAATGTGTTTGCTTATTCGCCCCGCTAGTCGTTTGCACAAGTACCACAGCTGCCACTCACCCTAGTCTTCAGCTTGTATCACTTCTCCCTGCTTGTTCCAGCTCCCTCTTTTTTAAATTATATCAGTTCTATCGTTCCTCTTTCTACAGTTTGGAAGTGATATATTCTATTGTTGACTCCCCTTAATTGAATAGTTATACTTTAAAGTCGATTGGTAACATTTTTTTTTTTTTTGTAATACAAGAAATGTAGGAACTTTAAAGACCTCTGAGTTGTGCGCTATGACTGTCCTCAAGCTTTAGTGCTGCTGTAGTGTTAACCTCGTTAGCTGTTGTTAGCAGTAGAGACAGTGCGTGTTTAGACTTTTTCATTTTGTTCTGGACTTCTTCCTTCCACATTCCTTTACTCCTCGTGTTTCCTTGAATTGTACCCTTCTGAAGATTCCCCAGTAGGTGGCTTACTGGAGAGTTATTCATGGTTTTGAAAGACAGTTTTAACAACTCTAGGATGACAGTTTCCATTTGCAAATAATAGTTCACTCACCTGGTTTCCACTGTTGCTCTTAAGAAGTCATCGATCCACCTGCTTTGAAATAATTCCCTGTTTTATGGCTGCTTTAAAAAAAAAATCTTACCTGCCATGACCTTCTATAGCATGTGTGTTTATATGTGGCTCTCCTAGTGGGGTTGTACTGTGTTTCTTGAACTGAGAGTTAGCATCTCTCATCAATTCTAGAAGATTCTCAGCCTCTCAGTTATCATTGGTTGCTGCCTCTCCCCTTCTCTTCCTGTCTCTGCCATTCAAGGATGACTAGATAGGTTACACCTCATTGCATGTCTGAACATTCCTTTTACAGTTTCCAGACCTTCTCTAGTCAGCATGCTTTCTTTCTCAGATTTATTCTCTCTTTAGCTGTGTCTTGCTGCGTCTATACACTCTTAGTTAGAAATTTAATTTTTAAGTTTTGAGGGTTTTTAGAACCCCCCATTTGGGGGTAGCATATGTCCCCTGCTCACCTTATTGGATCTCTTTTTTTATTTCTGTCCCATTTTTAACCAAACTAATTTTACCCTTTATTCTACCTGGATCTGTTATATGTGGCTGTACTTGGAGTTTAGCCTGAGCCTGACTTCTGGTGTTTTAGCAGATTTTTAATAATTTTAGCTTCTGACATCGTTTTGGCTATGCTTCCATCAGTGAGAATTCTAGGGAACCTGGTGCCACCTAGACAGAATTTGTGCCTTTGTCATGAAAGCCCCACAGGTGTCCCTTTGGCTCCCCAAGTCTATCAGAACTGTAGCGGGCTTCTCCCTGGGGTTGGGGTTTCCTTCAAGCTTCTCTGACAGCAAGCACGTTGAATGGGTGTGGGGGTCTGAGTAGTTAGTGGGTGGCTGTCTTTACCCCTCGCTCCATTCTTGCTCAGCTTTAGAGCTTCTCGCATACGCTGTCTGGAAAAATACCTTGCTTTTACCTAAGAACTTCAGAAGGTCAAGTTAGACTTTATTAGTCAAAAGATGATGAAATCAATTAAAATGGAATATTTAAGAAAATCAATTTTAAAAACATTAGATTCCTTTATGTCAGTGGTTAGTGCATAGTCTCTGTTAGCCTCTTAACAGTTATCTTCTTGGGATATGGTAAAAATTGTGGTTTTGCAGATGCCAAAGTTTGGTGCATGCCTACAATCCAAGTGTTTTGGAGACAAAGGCAGGAGGAAGATGAGTTCAGGGAGGTCCCTATGAGCTACATAGAGAGACCCTGTCTTAAAGAACCAAAATTAAAAAAAAAAAAAAAAACTGCTTGAGAGAAAATAATTTTGGAAAGAAGCATATAATGGCAGGACTTGGAAATTGAAAAAAAACATTAGATTTTAATTATATGTATAATCTTTTGGCTGTGCATTTGAAGTACATGAGTACTTCCTCTAGCATATTTCTGTTACAGTTAGATGCCCAATAATTAGGTATTAATATTACAGAAAACCCTTTAGCATTCTCTGTGTTTAAGCGTATGTTTCTGTTTTCTTTGTTTTCGGTGGGTTACAGTTGAGGAGTGTCACTTCTCCATGTCTGTTTTATAATTCACATATAGATACTTTGTACATGGGAAGGAAAGCTCAAAAAAATTAAAAACGTGATTTAAAAATGGACACAAGCTCTCACATTTACTCTGAAATTATATTATTCTATATTTAAGAAATTATATTTTTCTATATTTAAGAATACTTTTTACCAACATGATGGCATTCCTATTCCCAGTTTGGAAGATGGGGATGGAGGTGAAGCTGAGTGGTACAGCACACACCTGGCTGTACCATTCCTGCCTGGCTGTACCATTCCTGCCTGGCTGTACCATTCCTGCCTGCCAGTACCATTCCTGCCTGGCATGCATCAGTTGCTGGGTTTGCTCACCAGCAATGTAAAAGGAAAAGAAAGAAAAAAGGTGTGAGTGACTGAGGGGTTTTAGAAAAGCAATGAGGAAATAGGAGACAAGTTTAGCTTATTATAGCATTCTTTTTACCTTCGCAGAGAGAATGATAAGTGTCAGCACGTTCATTCGGTTTACAATGGCCTAGTGGGAGAAATTAGAAGTTACTTTCTAACTTGAGGCTTTGAGTACTTATTTAGCATAATATCATTATTTTTTATTTAATAAATATTTACCAAATGCCAGGAATTGTTCCAGGAGGCAGGGATACCACGGAGAATAAGATATAGCCTTTGGCATCCACAGAGCTGGCAGCTTAGTAGGGGAGACAGAAAATGAAAGAACTAATTACCAGCGCTCCAAAAAGCATTAAGGTTCAGCAGGAAAAGACCACAGTGGAGGTGCATTGCAAAAATGGTGTTTAAGGCCAGACTTGAAGGATCAAAGGAATTCACATGGGTGACATACAGACAAGGGCTATCTGTTTGCTGCTCACTGGAGAGCAGCTCACGTGGGGAAGGCAGCCCTTAGGAACGTAAAGAAGCTGTCAGCTGTTGGAAGGCTGACTGTGTATGAGGTCAGGTAGTTTTAAAACACAACCTCTGAACTGATACACTCCCGCCTGGAGGGCCTTCAGTGATGGAGGGAATCTTAGCCATCTCCCGACTTCCAGATTTTGTTAAGGAAGTTGAGTCCCAGAGGCAAAACTCATTCTCTGTGTGTTGATGCTGGTAATTCCTACTGAAGGTCTTGAGCAAGGACTCCAGCTTGTCACTGCCTTGTTAGCCTTGTTCTGATTGTAAGACCGAAGCCAGGGGACCTCAGCTGCAATTCATGATTATCCTGGTTAGTATCAGCATACGAAGCTTGCAGCTGTTCTAGCTTCGAGCTAGGTAATTCAATAGACTGTGGTCTAAAGTAGTTTTGTTGTGTTCTGTTTCTCTTATCCCATCAAGGCTGTACTGTGTGCATGTGTTTATGACCTCTCCCTTAAGAATGTTGATGTGCAATGTTCTGTTTCCTTCAACCCTTGTATGAGCCCGAGTGTGACTACCCAAGGATATACAGCAGCCTACTTTGAGGCTTCAATAGTGAGTAGGCTGAGTCAACTGTTTTAACCCTTACACCACCACACTGCTCTGAGCATGCTTACTTGTTCTTCTTAGTAACAGCAAGCACCATTTTCCAAATGAGGTTTCTGATTTTTATCTGTCATTTTTGTAGTATTTTGTGATTCTGTAGTATATAGTATATCTGTGTATAGTATATAGTATATCTGCATCATCATGGCATTTTTGCCATGCCAAGGAGATCTCTGTCTCTCTGTTTCTCTCTCTCCCACACACATCTCATTTAACCATGACTTGATTTGTAAGTTGTACTCATAATTTTATGATCTGATGTTGTGAGTTGAAAAAAGTATCTCTTCACTTCAGCTCAGCCTTGATTGCTCAGATGGAAAAAAAAAGAGTCTTGAATTGAGCTCTCAATGGGTGGAAGTATGTTGTATCAGTTGAAAACCCTTTGACCTAGTAATTTAGCTTCTATAGGGCTTTATATTAGAAAGAAATAGAGAAAATGAAGTGTTCATGGATGTTTGTTCCTGTCTGTATTCCTTAGTACCTTATTGAAATCAATGATCTCTCCAAAGAGATACTGGAAAACCTCAGAAAATGTTAAAAGTTAAAGTATATTTATCATGGAAATTAAAACATGAAGCTGTGGTTCAATTTTTAATGAATGCATGGGCCACGTGTTACGTATTTCTGGAGCACTAATGTGTTGCCTATGGATTGAAGGACTTGTGTTTTCTACTTTGTACCTCTGTCAGTGCTGACTGTTTTGTTTCTGTGTAACAAGAATATAGTTTGGGCAAAAGGAGGGTCATTTTGTCCTTCATAACCAGCATGAGGGAAAGGCTGGATGGAGCAGGCCCCGTGGCTTTTTCAGGATTCTTTTTCCTCCTCCTCCTGTTCCTGTTCCTTCTCCACATGAAATCAGGGACTCAAGCTTCTTTCTTTTTCACCAACTTTCTCAGTGGAGCTTGCTATCATTACAGCGTCTCTGAGAGAAACTAGCTTTCTCCCTATAGTTAGTTTGACAAAGTCCCTTGAGAACAATTGATTTCTTATCTCATGTTGTTGCTCCCTGCCCATGGCATAACTTACCATGTGTGTAGCTTACTTTCTGTTGCTAATAAATACCATGATTCAAAGCAATTTGGAGATGAAAGAGCTTATTTCCTCTTGTGGCTTATAGTCCATCATGGAGAAAAGTTAGGGCAGGAACTCAAGGCTGAAACCAGGAAGCAGAAGCCATGGAGGAATTGCTGCTTCCTGGCTTCTCCTCATGGCTGGCTCAACTTGCCTTTTCATACAACCCAAGACTACCTGTCCAAGTGTGGCACCACCCACAGTAGGCTGGGTCCTCCCACACCAGGCACTAATCAAGACTTCCTACCGGCCAGTCTTACAGAAGCATCTTTTATATTGAGGGTCCCTCTTTCTTGTATCGAGTTGGCAAAAATCTAACCAACACAGCTCAACCAGAACTACCTCCTGGGATCAGTCCCAAGAGCTAGGAGCCAGATGCTAATTTTCCTTCTTGCTCCTGTTGCAGTCTGCTTTGGGGGGCACTTTTTCCATCTCTTTCCTAGGACATCAGAGTCCTCTAGTGAAGTCTAGCCAATAAGGAAAACAGAAAAGGAAAGAATCTGAGATGGGACTAGACCTAGATACAGTTCCTGTGTGAATCATTGGCAAGAACTCAGCCAGTGTGGATTGTGAGCACAGGACCCTACAATGTCCATGGGAAGGACTTGGAAATTTTTCTCTTGTGCCTGTGGGATCTCTGGAGTTCTCATTGCTCCCAGCATGACAGTTCTCCAGATGTACAATACAGTGGCTGATAAGAGTACTATTCAGAGGCTGGATGACTAGTGGCTGGATGCTGGTTCCCTGTCCCCGGCACACATCTCTGGCAGATGTTAGTGTTCCTCAATGTGTAACCTGGTCTGGCCTCAAACTTGTATGTCTGTCTATACATTGATTTGGCATTCTCAAGTCATGGTTGACACACAAACTAAAACCACTGTGGCACCCCTTTTAGCAGCACCCCTAGTCTAGGTGATTTTTCCATGATAAATATAAGACAAGCTGTTATTCACTGAATTTGCATAGACACCTAGCGTTTGCAGTCAGCATGGACAGTTCGGAACCCAGGATCGGTCTGCTAATGACATTGTGACTTTAAGCTAGTAATGAGCTAGATTATCAGCAAGCACATCAGTGATAAAAAAAAAAAGATAATTTTGAGTTTTGCATTTAAAACTTAACCCTTCTCTGGGGGAAACAAAATCTAAGTATCCTCTTTTACCTTAAATGTGAATGGTGCAAGCTGTTTTCTTTGAACTGCTTCTTAGATACCTATATAGACATAATTCCCTTCTAAATTCAAGGTTAATATTAATTCATTTTTAGATGTAAAATACATTGGCACGCTTTCTTTTTCCATAAAACTTAGGTAAGAAAAAAAGAGGCTTCCTAGAGGTGAGGCGAGGTTAATGGGAAGCAGAGTGGGTGTGGCTAATAGAGGCTCAGCTGAGGTCTTCCTCAGAAAACCCCTGTGAGATCAGTGTCCTTATCCCAAGCTTACAGAGGGAACAGGGCTCATCTGAAGCTGGGGAAGGGAAGAACTCAGGATTTCTTCCTGTGTTCTGTTGCCAGATTCATGTTTCTTCTTCTGCATTCATATGACATCTCTTGCTTACCTGTCCAGTGTGGTAAGAAGTAATGATACAAAACAAAAGCAGATAAGATACCATGTGATTGTTTTAAGGGGCAGAAAAAAGGTGCTATCTCAAGGCAGTTCAGTAGCCACTCCATTACATTGAGAAACTCCTATGAAGCCTATCCTTGGTGACCAGAGGGGAAAATGTAAAGGGTGTGGAATCAGATAACTGCCCCTGAGCCCATTTACTTCTCATCAATGCATCATTTGTAGGTTTGTGCGAAAGCAATTGTTTCAACAGGCTCTTAACTAGCAACATTCAGTGAGAAGCATACAGCAGTGATCCTGGTGTAAGATAACCTAGGCTAACCCTGACTCTGTTGCCTTCTGGTTCTGATCGTGGCCAGATAAATTGGATTTTTGCTGGTCTTGGTTCCCTTTTTTTTTTTTTTAAGACTTCATGGGGTTACAGTAACAATGAAATAATATGTGTACTAAAGCCAATGACAACAAGCCAATCCAAATCATTCTACAAATTGTTCTTCTTAGAGGAGAAGGCTGCCTTGCAGCAAGCAGCAGTGAGTTTGTTAAAGGACAGCCTGGCTTCTGCCCTGGGCTTTCCTATGGCATCTGTTTGAGAAATAATGGGTTTTGTAGATGATATGAAGGGAGAATAAGATAATGAAGCCTAGACTGTAGTTTCATATTTGAGTCCAGTGACATAAGCTAACACTAATTATTAGGATATAAATGTAACATGATGGGTTTAAATCATCTCCTAAAGTCAAATACGAAAGCCTGGAACGTGTATTATGGCTTGCTTTATTAGTGTCAATTACTAAGGCTCAGGGATGTGGCTTTAGACTTGCCTCTTTTAGATATTATTTCAAATGGTTCAAATAGGTTTTTAATGAAAGACTGACTGGTTATCTAAGAAATATAGTGGCAATTAACCCCTGAAGTGTCACATGGAAGAGAATAAGATGAAGCCATCAAGTGGCCTTGTCATCAGGACTGGTTGTACAGAGTTTTTATCTTATGCTGTTGCCCAGTTATAAAGACAAAAAGGAAATGGAGGAACATCAAATACACTATTTTCAGCTAAGCGCTGTTACACTACTGTTGAGAAACACTTGGCAAATATTTGAAAAAAAATAAAAGAGCTAACCTAATAGTGAAAAATAATTTTTAGCCAGGCATGGTGGCACACGCCTTTAATCCCAGCACTCGGGAGGCAGAGGCAGGCAGATTTCTGAGTTTGAGGCCAGCCTGGTCTACAAAGTGAGTTCTAGGACAGCCAGGGCTATACAGAGAAACCCTGTCTCGAAAAACCAAAAAAAAAAAAAAAAAAAAGAAAGAAAGAAAGAAAAAAAATTGATAACATAACATGCTATTTGACTGAAGGCATTATCTATATATTTTATATCATATAAAATATATCTATTTTAAAACATTTTTGTTTTTAAAAATAGTTTTATTTTTAAAAACATTTTTTGTTTTTAAAAATAGTTTTATTTTTAATTGTGTGTATTTTTGTGCCTTTGTGTGGGTGTGTGCACTTGTGTGCAGGTTCCCATGCAGGACAGAAGGGGTCACTGGGACTCCCAAAGCGGCCATTGGGGCTCCCCGGATTGGAGTTATAGGAGACTGTGAGTGGTACAACAGGCTGCTGGGAATCCAAACTCAGTCCTCTGTGAAAGCGTTAAGTGCTCCTCCTAAGCACCGAGCCACCCTCCCAACACCCATTTTAATATTTTGTCATTAGTTACTTAAAACTGTTACACTTAGCCTCTATTTAAAAGTATAAAAGTAAGCAAACATCTTCTTTGACTTAAGACTACTAGTTTTAAGTTACATATGTAATCTTAATAGTCTTAAGAATTAATTCGCAGTAGACTGTTAAGAGCTGAAAATACATGAGCAAATTGAACATTAGCAATCTTTCCCTCGTGGTCTGACTCATTTTATTTACAGACACACATATATAATATTTTGGTTGCCTGACTTGAAATGCCATAATATTATGGCATAATAAATTTTATGTTAACATGAAAGTTTATAGAAATATTAGTACATTTCCCATAGTAATTAATACTTATTCCTAGGCACCTAGTTGTATCTGGGAGCCAGATTAACACTGAGAGCCTTGCTTTTCTTTTATACATACAGCAGAAGAGGTAAGGATGAAGGGCATGGAATAGACATACAGAAACTGACTGCTGGGAAGAGTGAGCCTTACCCTCTGCCCTTCCTGTTTTGAAATGTTCTCCTATAAAGATGCTTAAGGATTTAGTGTGGGCAGCCTTCTCTTTCCTGAGAGGTATTGTATGTTTGCAACCAACTAAACAGAACCCCTATTTGATGGATCTATTGCTAGAGTAGAACCAAGCGCTTCATTATTAATGTGCAACTGAGCCGCATGTGTTCTCTTAGACCTACAAAACTTGTAACAAGTACTTCCGAACTAATTTTGAGGTCTGAAACACTTCAAGTCTAGTCTCTTGAGCTAGACAGCCCAGAGTACAGGCTCTCAGAGCTGTACCAAGGGAGAACAGCTTCAGAAAAGCATCTCTATGTACCCCAGTATTCTTCATCCCTCAGAGGAGACGTGTTCATCACAGCAGCAATCAGGAAATCCTTGGGAAAAAATGTGTCAGATACTCACAAGTATTGCTTTTTATGGCCATAATCAGTATGATTTTCCCCTTTATCCTCCTGTTTCAGGGAGATCACTTGACAGCATTTTATAATTAAAATAATTACAAAGAAATCATTTAAAATATAAAATGAGGAATTGAAAGGAAATCAAAAGAAAATATGAAGTCAGTGGGGGAAAAAAAATCTAGATAAAACTTTCTACCATTCCCCCAAATGTAGAGTACTCAGTGTGAAATTTGAATGAGATAGCAAGGAAAGGAAGTGAGGGCCTCTGTGGAGGAACAGGAGGCCTGGAGGTCAAGATGTAGCATGGACTGTGAGAAATAGTGGTGTGATCAGCACGTCCTTTGTTGCTTTTTGTTTGATTTGTTTTTTGATATTTTTACTTTGGTTTGGTTTGGTTTGGTTTGGTTTGGCTTGGTTTGGTTTTTCTTTTGAGATTGGATCTCACTGTATTGCCTTAAGTAGCCTGGAACTTGCTTGCTACATAGATCATGCTAACCTTGAACCTGTAGACATTCCCCTGCCTCTCCCCTCCTGAGTGCTGAAATTACAGAAGTATGCTGCCACACCCAACCATCTTTAGTGTTTGAGGAGTGATGTCAAGGATTTCTCAGTGTTTGAATTCTCACTGGCTGGCCTTGTTCTCTTCTCCTCTGCCTTCTCTGATACCTGCACAGGGGTTTCAGAGTATAGGGACCCCTATCCTACCTGGAGAGTGTTCCCTAAGCTATCAAAAATATGTCTCTCTAAATTATATTGAACAGTCCATTTTAAGGCTTGTTTTATGATCAGTATCTTTGTTGTCATACTAAATACAAGAAAATGTCACAAGGTTTATCTTATCATTATCCGTAAACATTTTTATTGGAGGCCAAAGTATATCATACTAGGCTTTGGTTTTCTTAAAAGATTTATGGTTCTACAATTTGGTAGGTATTCTAAGGCATTTGTTGGGACATGGAAAGCTTCCGTACATAGTCTCCTGCTTTAGGGTTCAGTATTGCAATAGAAGGAATACTGCCCTTCGTGCGGGTGGTCCTTGGCTCTTGCTTCAGGATGGGTGGGAAGTGGTGCTAGCTTCACTGTTGGGTCTCTGTGGGGAGGGCTCACACTGCACTGCCTCTGGTCAACATTGAACATCCTCAACAGGCCAGTCATCAGAGGAGGTTCCAATACAACACGAGGATATGTTGCTAGAAAATAAGCCTCAGGAGTGTCCATTGAGAGAAAAATGGAATGGGCTTATTGACAACGCTTGTTTCAGTTTTTTCCTCATGTGCTTATTGACAGATCAGTCACAGTTATTCCCCACAAAGCAGCGAAGTTGGGACTGGTAGATTCTGAGGTGAGAATAGACAGTTTGATCTGATGGGAGTCAACCAAAGCTTCCCAGAGGTATGCTTGATTGGGTAGTAAGAGGCAAATACAAGTTTGGAGGACAAGGAAGCATGACTCTGGCTTGGTTACTCTATGGTGAAAAGAAAGGGAATCAGTTGATGCTGTGATGTCATAGAGGCCAATCCCATTGTTTTATAAAGCAGTAAGAAGCTGGAGGTGTAATCTGAAGCTTTCCATTGTAACTGTATAGACTAGGGACAGTTCTGTAGACATCGCACTTTATAAGTAGGAGAGAAGGCCAAGCACGGATGGGTCCCAGCAAGGCCACTACCTACGGATAGAGTGGAGAAGCTGGGTTTGGAAGGACATTGTTCTGATTCGGTTTCTGGTGGCCACAGAGAAAGTAAAAAGGTCAGGCTAGTTTCAATGAACAGTTTCAAGGTCAACTCTCAACATGGTCAGAATTATTGACATTTGTCAACATTTCGCAATGAAAACATAGAAACCACAGAACTCTTCACCTTTCCTGCCTCTAACCTCTAATATCCCATCGCCCTCTACCATCCCCAGCTCAGCCAGGAGCAATGTTAGCCCATCCTCTTGCACAGAAGTAAATGCTGAAGTTTTTCAGGATTCTTTGCTCTGATTTTTTTGTTGGCTCTTCCTGTCATTGGCCTGGCCACCTCTATCTCTTTTAGGTTTTCTGGAACAGCTGCCTGATTCTGCTTTTGTGCTTTCTCTATGCCCACTGTGCTCACCTATGTGTTCTCAAAATGGCAACCAGCTGCTTGCTTTTCTCCATTCCTTCAGCCAAAATTGTGGGGCCTTATCCTGGTCTTCAAAGATGCGTTGGGTCTGGTCATTGCTTCTCTAGCTAGTCTGGCCACACTGGCTGCTTACTCTCAAATAGTCAGATATGCCTTGTACCTTGGCAGTGACTATCCCCTTGACTTCCAGTGAATAGCCTTTCCCCAAAGATGGGCATGGGTAAGTAGAGCAGCTCATTCCTGAGATGAGCTTATGATGAAGAGGGAGAAAGAGAAGAAAAGAGAAGAGAAGAGAAGAGAAGAGAAGAGAAGAGAAGAGAAGAGAAGAAGAGAGAAGAGAAGAGAAGAGAAGAGAAGAGAAGAGAAGAGAAGAGAAGAGAGAAGAAAAATCAAATACATAGAAAACAACCCTCTTAACTAACCACAGAGGTCATGTGTGCAGTGATGGCAGTGTGGTTTGGGAGTTCCCACCTCAGGCGAATTTCTGGCGCCCTTTGAGCACATAAGTTCACGTAGGACATTCTTATTATTCCCTGAAAGAGGCTTAATGATTTGCTGCATACTTTTTCTTGAAACAATTTGCTCTTACGCAAGAGTAACTAAACTCACTTGGTGAGTGGCTTTTTATCTGAAAGGGATGCTATTTTACCACAATTTCCCTAATTCCCTCAATCTCCCACATTAACAACAGTCACCCAAACTGAGGACCAGCTCAACAAGTCACAGAGTTCATGGCAAGGGTAAGGGGTGCAGAAGGCCTGACTCAGTGAATTTAAGCCCGCCATGTTAAGGCTTGCATTATGTCTGTCCTTTAAGTCTGTTTTTTAAAGAGCCTGTCGTACTGAGGAGTTGAAAATTCCCCCAAAAGGCCATACCATAATAAGAGTCACTTATTCTCGAAGAGAAGGAAAATTTAGAGTGGCCTAGTAGATACCCATGCCTGCCAACAACCACCACATATCACTGTTAATCAGTATATACACTGCTTAGAATGAGTCTGTTCATTATTCACTTTTGAGTGAACTCTTATTACTGCCCATTTCATTCTCACTTGTGTTCCCATGGGAAATGGGATAAAGAAATAAAGAAAAGTTTGATTAAGATAGAGATTAGTGAAGGGCCACTTCTTTAACATTGAATATAAAAGCAAAGCCTGCCCCTTGGTGTTTCAACAAGGCAAGAGGTGTGGCTGCATGTCACAAGGCCAACACTCGTCCTTCAAGGGAAGTTATTGTATGGACCAGAACCTATTTTATGCCAGCAGCTGTGTGGCTGTGTGGCTGTGCCCTCAGAATGTGACTGATGGCCCTGGAAAAGCCCTTCCACTCTACCCACAAATACAGAGTCCCAACCCTAGACCAAGGGTACAGGCCCCTTTCTACAAGAGTTCAGGCAACTGAAGGCATACTGGGTTCACAATAAACACCCAAGAATATCCACTCTGGGAGCTTGGATTTTGTCAGCAAATGAAATGTATAAGGAATGTCAGGCTTATTGAAGTCAGGAGCGAGAGGGTCGGTATGCAATAGTGTGATAAGTAAGTCAAGCCATACATTAGCAGCGGAAAGAGCTAAAGAAAAGATGAGCTGGAAGCACAGGCCTCCTTAGGAGTAAGCTGGACTGACTGAGAGGTGAAGGTGGCAGGTGTTTCTTTGAAGGTATTGAGACACTGACATTTTGAGGGAAGATTAGCATAGTTAGTTCCAAGAACTGGCTTGAGGACCTCCATCTTGTTAAATGAAGAGAGGACTAAGGGTCAGGGATCCCTGAGGTAGGGCTTGCTCAGCAGCCAGGAGAAGGCGCTTGGGTTTGGGAGGCTGTAGGGAAATTGGAAATTATGATTGGAGTTGAAGACATGAAGATGTTCACAGATGTGGTGTAGTTGTGGATTAAAAGGAGGAGCAGACCCCACAGTTTGGATCTGCCCCACAGGCTTGGGAAGAGCTTACATAGTGTACAGCAGTCCTAAATGTGCTCAAAGTAGGCCTGAGTCCTCTTTGTGATGGACTGTTGCTTTTTAGTAGCAGTGAAGCAGATGTTTTCTGACAGGGAAAATCAAAGTGTTTATCATTTCCTTGATCCTCTCTCCTTGCATCATGTAGCACACAGTAGGCCTTGTGCCCAGTACTCCCAACTCTCTGCAGAAGCATCACTCCAGGGTAGAAAGGGGCCTGTACC
The DNA here is from genome assembly GCA_902729485.2 of Mus minutoides. Classification (NCBI taxonomy): domain Eukaryota; kingdom Metazoa; phylum Chordata; class Mammalia; order Rodentia; family Muridae; genus Mus; species Mus minutoides. The sequence continues at coordinate 328,244 of LR750355.1, read as the reverse complement.
CTTGGTAGAATGAAAGGGCTTTTCCACAGCCAGTGTCATGTTCTGAGGGCATAGCCACACAGTGGTTGGCATAAAATAGGTCTGGTCCATACAATAACTTCCCTTGAAGGATGAGTGTTGGCCCTGTGGCATCCAGCCATAGTTCTCGTTTTATTTAAACACTAAGGGACAGGTTTTGCTTTGCTTTTTTTTCCTGCACTGGGCTTAAAGTAGCACAGGAGTGTGGAATTTTAAAGAGAACTGAAGCTCTCAGCCAACAATGCACAGCCACCCTTGTTGCCACATGCTGGTGATCTTGTGAGAAGGCGCAGATCTTCAGAATAATTGTCGTGATTTTCTCTCTCGCTGGGTGGGGTAGCAGCGCTTAGCTTGCTCATGACTGTAATTAGTGCTAATGTGCAACTAAACTGCTTCTGAATTTTAAGAAATAATGACTCAAGCTCCAAAAGTTGGAATAACTATTTTAGGTACCCCCAAGAAGAAAATGGGGCATTTATGCTGATTCTGTCAAAAGGTTATTATCCATATTCCCTTGTTCTCCGGAATTTTGCTATCAGGAAGAGCTCCCATCTTTAGTCTGAAGTACACAGATTTGGTGGGACAAGAGTTAAGGTTGGTGTTTTTGTTGTCTGTTGCTGTGATAAATACCAGAGGCAGCTTGTGGAGGAAAGGCTATGTTTCATCTTAGAACTCTACAGTCACACCACCGTCACTGGAGTAAGTTAGGGCAGGAACTCAAGGCAGGAGCTGATGCAAAGACTGTGGAGGAGTGCTGCTACAGGCCTACTCAGCCTGTTTTCTTCTAGCACTCGGGACCAGGTGCCCAGAGGTAGTATCACCCACAGTGGAACACTCAGTCACACCAGTGCTAAGAAAAATGTCCATGGCTCAGCGCTAGAGAATTTAAGAAGTACTTTCAATGTTGCATATAACCTACAGGAAGCGCAGAGGAGGAGAATTAAGTGTGGAGGCAGTATAGCAGAGTGATGCCAATCCGGCAGCATCCTATTTGTGAGACCATTAGTCTGCTGAACATGGGAGGGGCATGCCCTCATGTAGAGTTAGTGTTGCTCTGATGAAAATGCCATGACTACAAACAACTTGGGAAGGAAAGGGTTTCTTTGTCTTACACTTTTCATATCATAATCTGCCATGGAAGCAAGTCAGGACAGGAAGCTGATGCTGAAGCCATGGAGGGATGCTGCTTACTGGCTTGCTTCCCTTGCTTGCTCTGTTTTCTTTCTTACAGAACTCAGGACCACCAGCCCAGGGGTGGCACCACCTACAGTGGGCTAGGTCCCCTTGTATCAGTCACTGATTAAGTAAATGTCCTACAGGCCTGCCTATGTACAGTCCAGTCTTTAGAGGCATTTTCTCAATTAATGCCTCCTCTCCAGTGACTAGCCTGTGTCAAGCTGGTCTAAAATTAGCCAGTGCAGGGCACTAACCTTGGTCTGTGGGTACAGGAATTAGATCACTAGTGGTTCTTGGTGGAGCATAACAATACCACTTTTCCTGCCTAATATTTGAATCAAGGAAATAAAGATGAAAAGATCCTATCAGAAAAGAAGTTTCTAGTCACAAAGTTTGAAACTTTTAAACATTGCTTGCTCCTTCTGAAGTGTATCTTTCAGCGGTCCGCATTGTTGCTAGTAAGGATAAAGTTCTAAGCACAGATAGTATGAAATTGGAACAGAGAGCTGTGGTAACATAAATGTGCTTAGACATCATTGTGAAAACTAATCCTGTGAGATTTAGCATTTTCTTTGACATAGTTGAGCTGTGTGACCCAGAAGGTTTTGTAAATATATTGAAATGAGTTGCTTTCGAATGCTTAAGAGCAATAAAGAGGCAGCAATGGGATGTCTTTATGCAGAGCTGTTAATGACTGAGCAAATTAAGCGTTATGTGTGCTTAATGTGTGGACCATGTGGGAAGCATAGTTATACTTGATTTAGTTTAACTTGTTAAGATTATGTATATGTATACATACAGAAAGAGGGAGAGAGGGAAGGAGGAAGGGAGGGAAAGAGAGAGAGAGAGAGAGAGAGAGAGAGAGAGAGAGAGAGAGGATGTGTACTTTGTATAGCCAATTATGAACACTGGGGCTTTTTAAATTTAGAAATAAATTCCTCTTAGTGTTCCTTTTTCTCTGCAATGAGCTTTTACAAAGGTGTGACTTAGGTAAGAAACAGAAGACTGAAGGGCTTGTCACTGATGATCACCTATGATTTTAGGGCAAGTTGCTACCTGTGAGATAGAAGGACCACCTCAGAATCTGTGATCTAAATTACAGTGATCTGCTGGAGTGCCTCTGACTTCTGGATGTCAAAAGAAAACATCTGGAGTCACCGAGATTTTTAAAAAAGAAAGAACTTTGGGGGGCTTTGCCAGGAGTGTACACTGCTTGTCCTTTGCCTCTTAGAGTCAGTCAACTGGCTACCTTCCCCAGCAGTGAGTACAGAGTTGTAGCTGTACTTTGTGGCTACTTTTTTGGCTTCTTATATCTCCCACCCTCCTCACCCTAATCCCTTCCAAGCCCCAACACTAGGTAGGAGAAAAACATTAGAGGGGGAAGGGGACATGGATCTCTACTTCCCTGCTGTTAAGGAGATTCCCAGAGGGGAGTCCAATCTTTGTTCCTAGGGGGAAGTCCAATAGCATCAGGCTATTTCTAACCAGCAATCCAGCAACCAGGAATCCAGCAATAGCAAAAGCAGCAAATGCAACAGCAGCAGCAGCAGGGGCAGCAGCAGGGGCAGCAGCAGCAGCAGCAGCAGCAGCACCAGCAGCGGCAGCAGCAGGGGCAGCAGCAGCCACCATAGACCCTCCTGGGGCTCATGCATTTATACCCTCAAGAATCCCCAGAATTCCAAATGTAAACTGTCTGCAGCTGGCAAAAACCGTGCCTCTCCTAGAGCACCACACAAATCATAGTTAGCGGCAGTGAACAATCTGAAGCAGCCTCATATTCCACACCTGGGGTTAAAATAGAAGCATAGTCACATAGCATAACTGGGTTTTGTTGGGTTTTTTTTTTTTTTTAAAGAATCCAAAATTCTAGAACAGTGACAAAGGAGGCATAGTGTCAGGATCATAGTATAGCTGATATACTGTTTGGCAAAGGAACCCTCCAGGAAATGGTCTGTACCAGTTAGGAGGACACATCCTCAAACTGGGGGAGGCCTCAGAGATGGTCATCACTAACCAGGAGAAGATGGGTGAAAATCTGAGGTTTGAAGCATCTTGCTCTGGGGGAAAAAAAAGTCTGTCTGGATTTTCCTTGGAAGGCTGATCGACACTGTCTTCATTTTGGAGACAGCATTAGCTTGACTCTGCCTCAAGCTAATGAGGAAATCTCTGTTGACAAAGGGCTAGGCATAGACATACGCAGAGTGACTTAGTTCACTAGTAGCTTCCAGTTTGTCCAGTAACATCCCTATTAACAGAGAAAGCCTAATAAAGAAGGAGTCTTGTTGGGTTGACTTCTAGAACTGCTTTAGGCTGTCACACTCAAGGGAAGGGCATAGACATTATCTGGAGGGTCAGTGCATCAGAATACTTACTGTACTGGACAGGTAACAGTTGAACCTGCCCTTGCTGAAAGGTGCATATAGTTCAAATGCTGAGGACTCTGTGTTGGTTACCCTCTTGTCCCTTGGCCTCTGCCATCTTGGCCACACCCAGGGCCTCCACCTGTAGGCACAACAGTATCTTCAACTAGGCCCAGAGTTTTCTCTTGGAAAATTTGGTCTTCTAATAATTTCTTTGGGTTTTCTTCTTTTGGGTCTACCTCTAATTACTCCAGATCATTGCTTTGGCTTTCCTGTAGTCTCTGTCGATCTGAGTTACCCCCCAACTTGTTTCCTTCTTAGCATCATTCCTTTGTGGGCATAGGTGCATCAGGAATGGCCATTTGTTCCACTGAGGTGATTGATTCTAGGCTCATGAGAAACAGGGCCCTGGAGTGGTGGCAAAGGTAGGCTGCCTAGACTGAAGTAGTAATTTAGGAGCCCTGGTTCCCTCCATAATAGGAACGGTCTACAGCATTGTTCTGGGTAGTATTTATGTTCTCTAGTGTCCTACTCTGTGTCTCTGTTGCTATGATAAAATATTGACAAAAACCAACTTGGGAAGGAAAGGGTTTATCTATCTTACAGGTTACAGTCCATCGAGCCAAAGCAGGAACCATGGAAGAACACTTCTTACTGACTTGTTTACTTATTATTCAAGGGTCTCACATCAATCTTTAATCAAGAAAACATCTTTCACATGCCCGTGGACCAGCTCTTATAGAGACAGTTTATCGCTTGATGTTTTTTTTTTTTCCTTCTTCTTAGGTGACTTTAGTTTTGTGTCAAGTTGACAAAATTAGCCAGCAAGTCTAGTTATCTTGCTTGAGTCTGTGTTAATCATAATTGTACCCAAAGAATGTGGAAGTCTGAAGGAACTGATCACTGATTGCTGTGGTGCCTTGAGATTATGTGGTGCCTTGAGATTATGGATTCACCATTCTGTTGGGAAGCATCAGCAAGGCCCTCTATAATCTCCCAAGCTGTAATGGGAGTAGGAACTTGCATTTCTAATGGTTGGGTAGAAGAGAAGTTTGACTGGTGTGTACCCTTGCTGGTAAGAGAGCTAGTTTAGGGGATGGCTACTGGCTAGCTTTCTGATGATACTGTATATGACCTCTACATTTCTGACCATTGTTTATTCTACCACATTTATTCATCTATAGATGACCTTAACTTCCCCAAAGCATTTCCTCCTTCCCCTCTTTTCTTTCCAAAACTTGGGGTTGAACCTAAGGCCTCATGTATTTTAAAGAGGTTTTGTACATCTAAGCTGTTTCCCTGGTGCTTCTATAACTGAATTTTTTCAGACAGGCAAGCTGGTGTTGAACTTGTGATCTTTTGACCTCAGCCTCCTTTGTAGCTGAGGCTCTAGGCTTGTGCTGCCATGACTGAGTAACTCTCTATAGTGCTTGTAAAGGACTAGAAAATCCTTCTCTAGATCTCCCTTCCATGTTTTTTTTTTTTAATCTTTTTTCCCAGGAAATAATGGCATTCATAGAGAAGATACTTAAATATGTTTTGTCCATTTACCTAGTCTCTCTTTACTGAAAACCTTCAGTAGGTCATAAAGATGTATTGAGAACTAAGGTTATATTCCATGATATTCCAGAAAGAAAAAAAGATTTGACTCCCTTTTTGGATGTGCTTTTCTAGAAAGAAAGAAGAGGGTGTAAGGTATAGAAACACTGGGGTCATAACAAGACCAGAGGTCCTGCAGGAGCAACTTCAAGAGCTCTTGCCTAGGGGAGAAGCAGGAGTGGAGGGTGGTTGGTGAAATCCTTGTTGTGAAAAAATGACAAGGTATTCAGGCGCCATCTTGATCTGAGAAGATGTAGAGAGAGTCCCAGAGGCTGTGGCTGTAGTTGCTGTTTCTAACTATTGTTTAATTTTAGGAAGCATAAGTTTCACACGTGTGGGTGGAAATCCTGACTGGAACTGAGAACCCATGCCGGATGTCTGCTGTTTAAGTCCGATGTATGCAACACTGTGTTTCCTTATGGCCCCAAGGGCTATGTGAGGAAGGGCTGAACAGAAAGAGCTGAGGAGTCAGCTCTTCTCTGAGAATGGTGTAGGAAGTGATGGGCTGTGACTGGAACATGAGGGACACACAGGCTGCTCAGTGCTAGAATATGGTAAATTTGACATTATGACAAGTTATTCTCTGAGGGCCCTTAAGATACTTTTGGGGTGATAATTTATAGGTAGATGATGATGAGATGATGATGATGATGATGAAGCTTTTGTTTCTCCCAAGTTTCCATAGTATACAAACCTCCATGGCTGGCATATAAATAGGGCTTGTATCAATCTACTTGACACACTTGAGGATGTGACACTCATAGGTGACCATCGTGTAACAGTTGCAGGGAATCGGAAACCAAAGCTGCAGCATCTCCCAGAATCTCCCTAGCAACCACATTAGCAGGAGCCATCTTTCCAGCACTGTCACTTGCCACCTAGAGATTGGCCTGTGAGTCTAGACCGTCCTGAACGCAGGTGCTCTGCTTGCGTGGCCGCCTGCTCCCTCTCTAGCACTGTCTGCTCTTTGGCTTGTCCTTAAGTTATGCACCTACCAAGTGTTATCTCATAACAGAATTCTTCAAATCTAGATGAGGGTAAGCTATCAAAGAAATACAGTTTGTGGTTGGTGGACCTATGTAGTGATGGTTTTCACCTCACGGATGATGACTGGATAAAGAAACCTAACGACGTGCTTAGTGACACAGATAGCTCTGTTCAAATCCTAAATAGCAGAAAGTTAAACTAGCTATTGTGTTTTTAAAATAAAACTTTCTGGACCACTAGGGATTGATGGCATTTGACACCTGAGCAGTTCCCACTGCCCCCCTCACTCCTAGCTTCCTCTGGTGTGTAACCCTGATTTGAGTCGCACAGGCAGTTGGCCTTTCTGCAGTCTCATGTCCGGGAGCCGCATGCAGGAGCCATCATAACCAGCATCATAACCAGCATGCCCCCTATTGCACTTGGTTGGTAATTCTTCTTGTTAACTTTGAGAAGCACCTAATGCCTACCACAGGCTGGCCTGGGCTCACTTGAGGGGACATTTACTGCTGGTTCTTTGGGACAACTCTACTGAGAGCTTGCCGGTGTGCTCTGTAGAGCATAAGACTTTGGTTGCAGCCACAACACAGCACAGGGTATAGGGCCATGCATCACCTGAGGCACGGGGTGAGGTCAGAGGGAAGGTTGTACAGTCAGTGAAGTAGGCAAAAGGAGAGGCAAGGCTCCGTGCCAGCACCCACGCGGCTTCTCTGCCCTTTTCCCCAGAGAGCACACTGGAGACCGTTGATCCTGCTACTCAGGTGCTGTGACCTTGTCTTTCTTTCTCCATGCCTTTGTGTATCTTGTGCCCTTTCCCCAGTCACATCCACAGGCTGGTCCTCTTGACCCATCCAGTGACGTGTCTGCAATCCTTCCTCGTGCTTCCTCAGTCTGTCCTACTCCACACTCAGGCAAGCTTACCCTCCCCTCTCACCTGAAGTATTCCATGTCTCTTAGGTCCATCCCCTTCATTTAGCCTGTGCACTATAGACTTGCTGCAATAATTCTTCAAAATGTAGACTGGAACATGTCACTGCCCTGGTCAAAACCCTCTTGACCCTTCCCCAAATGCTCAGCATAAAGTTCCAGGTCTCTCTGGGTCGTCCAGAGCGTGGTCACTTCTCACTGTCCTCTCTCTCCTGTCTTCACTATTCTCCACCCACAGAAGCAGGCTTGTTTAGTCTTGAGCCTGCCAGCTCATCTGGATCCACAGGGCCTTTGCATCTGCTGTTTCCTTTGCCTGGAACATTCCTTCCCAAGAACACCAAATGTTGGGTTTCCTTACTGCATCTAGGTCCTTTTGAATGTGCTTTCACTGGGGAGGCCTTTCCTAATCACGCCCTTTGAACAGTACCATCTGGCTAAATTTACCCGCATATCTGTCTATATGTCCCTTATTTCCTATCACACTGCTTATGTCTGTCTGCTGTGATTTGGTTCACCTGTGTTCTCCATTTGGATGTAAGCTCTTGGCAGCCAGACAGTAGCTTCTTTTCTCACAGTTCTGCATCTAGCTGGCTAATGAACCAATGCCTGGAGGATAGTATGCATCAAAAAAAAAAAAAAAATACTGGTTAAGCAATTAACTAATTGAATTAATTTACAAGGTTTGCCAAGTGCTTTTTTACATAGGAAGCCAAAGAGTGAACTGAAATGAAATTGCACATCAGACAGACAGACAGATAGACAGACTGTAAGAGACAGGCAGACATGTGTTTTCTATAGTTTATCAGGCTCTCTGTTCTGGGCACGACCTTCAGTTTCCCATTTTAATAAAGCAGCTGCCAGCTGGGTGCTGTGATTGGCCCCATTGTTATAATAAGGAAATGTAACTGTACTAAGTGTCATATGGTTTCTAATTAACAGAAAGGAGTTAGGCTGCCCCAAATCTCCACCCCACAAGTGTGCCTGATATAGCTCCCACTCGTGACTCTGCCAGCATCCAAGTGGAGAACAAGCAGAAGAAGGGGACATTTCTGTAGTGGACATTTTCACAAAAGAGGAAAGTATAGGTGTTTTTCTTTAAGATGAAAGAAAGCTAAAGTTTTAGATACTGGGGCATATTAAAAGTTACATGTAGCAATATAAAAATACAAGTAAACTTAAATTAAATCAAGTAATTGAGATGCTTCTTTCTGCTTAAAGGAAAGAACTGCAGACCTATGTCTGCTGCTGAGCTCTGTTAAGAAGGCATTCTATTAGCACATTCACGAATATTCTCCTATCTCTGTAGTTAAAAGGTACCTCTCTCCTGTTTCTTGCCCAATTGGTCCCTGTCCTGAAGCTTCAGTCACTCTTGTTCTTGTGACCCTTCCTCTGCTTCCCTCCCCTCCTCTGCTGCCCTCCCCTTCTCTGCTGCCCTCCCCACCTCTGCTGCCCTCCCCTCCTCTGCTCCCCTCCCCTCCTCTGCTGCCCTCCCCTCCTCTGCTGCCCTCCCCTCCTCTGCTGCCCTCCCCTCGTGCTGTCCTCCCCTCCTCTGCTGCCCTCCCCTCCTCTGCTGCTCTCCCTTTTCACTGCTTCCCTCCTACATCGTCTCAGGTTTGCCCACACACACTGGATCCCTTACAGGCAACCCCATTCTTCTAATGCCTGTTCTTCCCACTGTCTGTTCTGGACAAGAAGGTGGTAGGTTCAGCAACCTTCTTCAGGTATTTTCTATCCGGTGTTTTTCTATCATATCTGCAACAGCAGAGCCCCTACATTCAAGTTCCTTGTTTGTAATCTGTTTATGCGTTCTTCGGTAATCTTTCTTACAAGACAATCCCTTTACCTTCCTAAAACAACTTTTTCAGTAGTGCCTACTGTCTCAGTTCTTGTCAGGACTCACATGATGGTAGACTTCTAGTCAACGGGCTCTTACTCCAGAGGCAGACAATGCCAGGCTGTCAGGCACTCTGAAAAGACACAGCTGCTCTAGGACCAAAGATTATTACAGCTGGAAGATACTTCAGGGCTTGCTGGCCTCATTCCTCTTGCTTTGCTGTGTTTTGTTTTGGTCTGTACCAGTTAACCCAGTTAACATTCATATATATATATATATATATATATATATATATATATATATATATATATATATATATAAAACAGAATACTCAATGAAATGACCAGTGCCATTATTGGAGGAGGAACATTGTGGCGATTGAGTAGAAGTCAGTGTGCAGATCCATTGTTTGTTCTGTCATCTCTGCTACCTCTGTCTTGTTGGCAGTCCATCCTATCCTGAGATGGTGTGGCGTACACATGGTTTTATAAGTACATGCACAGAAGGAACAGAGACAGATAACCAAACTCAGAGCTTTTAAGTGGGATAGAAAGTGCTATGCTGCCCTATTAACCTTACAGTCTCTTTATCAAAAAGGGAAGTGTTTGTCAGGTGACTTGAGCAGACAGCTACCTATGACCTAACCACATGGGAGAGTAACATGGCACCAACTTGCCAGCTTGACTTTCCTGACAGGCATGGCAGAGATGGGTTTCTTCTGGTTCACAGAGAAGAAAATGGCTACTAGTGAGGGTATATTAATATCTGTCCTTTGTGCTGGACCCAAGTAGGAAAACTTCTGAATCACATCCATTTATTTGTTATTCTCCAAATAGCAAACATTTAGTTCTGCTTACCAGTATATACCTGCCTGAGCTGCCTGGTACTACTCCCTAGCATGCAGGGAGGGAGGTGTGCCATAGCATGCTGGCTGTGTTATAAACAACAGAAATGCATTTCTCGTTCTGCAGCCAGAAAGTTAGTGTAGCTGGTGGAAGGCTGTCATGGCCAATGTCAGCCTGCCTAACCTTGCACTCTGTCCACAGAGAAGGTGTTCTCTTGGGTGTCTCTTACAAGGGCACCAATTCATTTCTTCAGGGCTTCGTTCTTATGACTAAATCATCTTACAAAGGCCATACCTCCAAGTGTGATTACAGTGGGGACTAGAGTTTCCACCTGTGTCTTTTGAGGGTGACATACATACGCAATCCTTAATAGAGAAAAATCCTTAGCAGAGAAAAAAAAAAAGGGAAAGGGGGAAATAAGAACTAAGAGCATTTAAACATATATTAGTTATACCTCACAACAAATATGCTGAGCTGTTTTAGGTGATGGGATGTTTAAAGTTTGATAATTCATCTGCCATTGGGCTTTGGTGTGTATATAGACTTCTCATTTACATGAGAGAGTTTTGGTTAGAAGATGAGGGTGTTCTTCATTCCAGTATTCAGTGAAAGGAAATTTCTAGTTAGTGGGTTTGAGAAAAATCAAACAAATATAAAGAATCTATTCATTTTTATTTCTTTTTCTATTTTGTATGTGTATGTCTGTCAGTGCCTGTCTGTCTATCTGTCTTGGGGCAGGGCGGGCGGCATGTATGCCAAGATGCATGTGCAAACATCACAGGATAACATGAAGGAGTCAGTTCTCTCCTTCTGTCATGTGGTTCCAGGAATGGATCTCAGATCCTTAGGCTTGGTGGCAAGTATCTTTACCCACTAGCCATCTTACCAGCCCTTTGAGATTTTCTAAATTAAGGCCAATTGACATATATACAACAATGAAATAGAAAGAACTCATCCTGTCTGATCTGATTCTATTTCATCCAGTAAGAGCTAGTGAAAGAAATCCCACCTCTAATACCTAACTGCTAATTTTTGTATAAAAATAGTAATTTCTAGTAGAAGTAGTAGTATTTGAGATAAAGTCTTTCCCTGTGACCCAGGCTCATGTTGAACTGGCCATCTTCCCTCCTTATATACTGACTGCTATGATAATGGGTGTACACAGTGCCTACCTAAAATTGTTTTGGATTGGGACAGATAATGAGTTAGGTATAGCTATCTCAGATAGTTGTCTTTTCTGTATGAAGGCCAATGTTTGGTATCAAGGGATTCCCTAGGTCTTCATTCCTTCCTGTAGGACGTGGAGCTTGATGGAAGAAACACATATGTGAAGCAACAACTACAATTCTGTGTAATGAGGACCGCAGTGGAGCTGTGTCAAGGTGGTGATTAGCATAAATGACAGTGTCTGTTCCGTAAAGGAGTTAATATTATCCCCATGGCTAGGTGCAAAACTAGACCCACACAGGCATCACAATAGCTTGTCCATAAGTAGCAAATTCAGCCTGAAAACTAGATCCATGGCCCCAAGCCCGATGTCCATCCCTTCCACTGTCTGGAAGGTGAGATGAAAGCCTCCCTTCCCCTTGTGAGCAGTATCCGAGCATCATAGGCTAGCCTGTTTGAGACTGATCCGAGACTGAATCTCAGTACAGTGATGACAGAGACAACCTAGGCAATAAGAACAGCTTGAAACAGTTTTAGGCTAATTTTGGTAGAACACAATTTTTGGCATAGAAAAGATTAGTAAGGTAGCTGAGCCTTCTAATGAAAGGCTGTGTTCTCACGGTAAAGTATAAGCTACAAACCTTATACTTACGGTGCAACTGTAAGTGAAGGCCTGGGGGTGTAAGTATAAGGTATGAGATTTATGCTTGAAATGTTTGGGGCTCATTCAGTGGACAGTGGGAGGCTCCAGGGAGGCTGCGATTAGAGAAAGCCACGGGCAGTGACTTTCCCACAAATACATCTACTCATGCTAGAGATAATCCAGAAAAGAGATTATAGGACACTCTAAGCAAGCAGTCACAGGGGACCTGTCATGACCCACCCTGCATATGCTTCAGATGTCTCTCAGTGTCACAGAAAAAGAAGCAACCATGAATCTGACAACAGTTCAGGCTTTTGCTATTTATTGTATTATTTCAGAGAATAATTGTTTATGTCTCTAAGGTGTTCTGGTTGTTTTCTAACTTCTATTTCTTTCTTATTGATGAATTAACTTATCTCAAAGAGATTCCCTATGACAATTTTTTCAATTGCTGAGTAAGAGGTTTATATTTTGTGGCTGGATAGAATAGTGAGACGGGTTTGTATTTACTCTTCTGCCCGAAGCAATTGAAAAACTTAACAATATTAAGCGAACTCTAGTTACTGTGGAAAGACAAACAAGATCCACCATGAGTTATGGCATAACTGTTAAATAGTGGAGGAGCTGTATAAAAAGACCATCTCACGCCTTGGCGTTGATATCCTGCGATAGAATGCTCATTCATTCACCTCCAATGGGAATTTAGCTCTGATAATTTTTTGAAGTAATTTCCTAAAGTTAAGTATCAGAAAGTGACCCAATTCATCTATTCCCAAGTGATTTTGCAAGGGAAATAAAACTGTATACCTGCGTACACATATGCAATTATATAGAGAGGCTCACGCAGCTTCGAGTGTAATGTTAAAAATTGATAATTGAGAAAAAGGTAAATAGATACAGGTGCATTGGTATGCCTATATATAGCCAACCACTCAGCAGTGTAGTGGCATAGACTATTAATACTGTAGCAACGTGGATGAACCTCAGTGTAATTACTTGGAGGAAAAGAATCCAGGCCATCCCTGAGGAGATGGCTTGGCTCTCTTCATGTACAATTTATAAAACGCAGATGCATTTCTATTGCCTGAAAGCAGGAGGAAGTTTCTGAGAGAGAGCAATGGAGGGAGAAGAGGAGAAAGGAGAAATTTATAATAAATTTTAGAGTTTAGAGTACCAGTTGTATTTTTCAAAGTTCAATTTTAGTTAAAATTGAATTCTGGAAACTTCAAAGATAGCATATAGAGTACTTAGACTTCAGTAAGTAATAACTTCTCTACACGTTTGTTGCTATAACTTTATTTTTATGTTTTTGAAATTATTTAAAAGGAAACCATTTCTTTAATGAGGAAATAGAGCAGAAACGTACATCATCTACTAATGAGAGCAGAGATTGACATGATCACCTCTTAAAGGCATTTTAAAATAAAGAGTGGGACAGCTAAGTAGTTCTAGAAATAAACATCACAGTCATAGTCTGGCTTCAGAATTCTGTAACTCTTAAATTATTGATGAACACAATATAGGTTTTTTTTTTTTTTAACACTAGAAATGGATGTTGTGGTGCAGACCTTTAATCCCAGTTCTTAGGACACAGAGGCAGGCAAATTGCTGTGAGCTGAGGCTAGCCTGGTCTACATAGCAAGTACCAGTCCAGGCATGGCTACATAGTGAAATCCTGTTTCAGAAGAACAAAAAGGAAAAATGAAAGCAAAATATTAAACTTGGAAGAGCTACAAAATAATCCTCTTTGGTTTTGTTTTTTAGGGAAAATTACTATTTTCTGCACACACAGACTCCCCCTTACTTGTGTGGGGTGTGTGTGTGTGTGTGTGTGTGTGTGTGTGTGTGTGTGTGTGTGGTGTATGGGTATGCACATATCACTGGGCACTTGCAGAGGTCAGGCGACAATTGGATAACTTGCAGGAGTCATGTGGGATCCGGGATCAGACTCAGTTGTCAGGCAAGTCTTTATAGAACCTCTGAGGAATCTTGCTGGTCTTTATAGACCCTCTGAGGAATCTTGCTGGTCCCACTTCTTACTTCTCTGATAGTAGCTACTACTGAGTAGAGGGTTTGATGCATGTACATTACAGTTCTTCTTGGGCACAGGAGATGACTTACCAGTTAAGACTGTATACTGCTTTTCCAGAAGTCCTGAGTTCAGTTCCCAGCATCCATGTCAGATGGCTTACAACTACCTATAACTCAAGCTTGAAGATGTAATGTGCTTAACCTCTGAAGGCACCCACACTCACATGCATATACCCAAACAGGCACACGTAAACATATAATTTAAAAATAATAAAATAAATGTCTTTAAAGTCCTTTTCAGATTGGAGAGATGGCTCAGTGGTTAAGAGCACGTAGTGCTTTTCTAGAGGATCCTAATTGGATTCCTGTCAGCCATATTTGGCTCACAACCACCTGTAACTCCAGCTCTAGGGCATCTGATACCTTTGACTTCTATGTCATCTGCACATGTGTACTCCCATGTGAAAGCACAGAGACAAATAAATATAGGCAGAGAAACAGGCATACAGTCACATACAGACATGCATACACACACACACACACACACACACACACACACACACACACACCCTGAAGACAACCTAGTGGTACCTTAGTTCCCAGACAACTCCCTAATGCAAATGCAGAGACAAGCCTATCCTGCTCTTCACTCAAAATCTACACTTGCCCATCAGTAAGATCTATTTCACAAATAAGATTTTTTTAAGCAAATCATGCCCCCCTCCAAGAAAAAGCTCTCAGCACCTAAACTTGGGAGTATTAACAATTGTACTTAGTTATGACTTGTCTGAAGTATAATTATTTCTTACTTAGTTCACATCCTTTTGAAGCTCCTGCCATCATCCCTAGCCTCTAAACATATTTTCCACCAATATTTTCATTGTAATTCTCATCCGTCAAGAAAGCTTTCCTGCCTGGCAGTGGTGGTGCACACCTTTAATCCCAGCACTTGGGAGGCAGAGGCAGGCGGATTTCTGAGTTGGAGGCCATCCTGGTTTACAGAGTGAGTTCCAGGACAGCCAGGGCTATACAGAGAAACCCTGTCTCGGAAGAAAAAAAAAGAAGAAAGAAAGAAAGAAAGAAAGAAAGAAAGAAAGAAAGAAAGAAAGAAAGAAAGAAAGAAAGAAAGAAAGAAAGCAAGCAAGCACTAGCTAGCTAGCTAGCTTGCTTTCCTGGTCCTTTCTAGGTGTAGCTCCTAAGGTTTCCTGCTATTAAAACCGGAGGCCCTCTTTTCCCATTGGGCTGTTCAGGTTGATATGGACCTACCACACCAGGAGCTGCTGAAGGGTGGAAATGGTCTGTTTCCTGCATGGCGCTTCCCCAAGCACCACACACAGCAAATGCCTGTTGGACAAAATGTATATAAAACATGCTTCACCCAAACCTATCGATAGTTGTTGAAAATGAAAGAAAAAGACAAAAAAGAATTCATTATGCTGTATCTGAGATAGTATTACGAGACTACCTTATACTTGAAACTAGATGTCTGTCACAAATTCTATTCATTTGCTGATAGAACAGGGTCCTGGAGACATATCAGAGACAGATGTGATCTTTGGCTGCCCAGCTACATTTCAACACTAAGCATTTATTTTTTTTTTTTTTGTCTGAGCACTGTACATCCCTGTTCCCCAATTTATATAGCTTCCCATTCACCTTGAGTTGTAGTAATAGGAAGATGTGGATGATGAAATATATTACATAGCACTTCTACCTTCCTATCCAAGGCCAGATCATAACCAGACACTGCATGGTATTCTCTGAGAGCTAAAGGAAGGTAGTAAATGAATATACTTTGCTCATTAGCTGTTTGTGTTTCTGCTAATCACAGGGCAGTGTATTTGCTAGCATGCTTTAAAAGTTAGATACAAGCAAGGTATACTTTTAGATACTATGTTGTAAAGATACATTTTTTTTTGTTTTTCCTGCAAATAATGTATTAGATTAGTATCTGTATTTAAGACAATGTGCTTAGAGTGACAAGAGACTTAACTCACCTAGTCTTTTCCCCATTTTAAAAATGGTACCTGTACCAGCAAGTTGAAAATAAAAAGACAAGAACACTTTCCTAGTTTGTCTTGCAATGATGTGAGAAAACACCATGACCAAAAGCAACTTAGGGAGGCAAGGGTTTATTTATTTCAGCTAGCAGGCTATACAGTCCACCGTGAAAGGAGGTCAAAGCATGAGCTACAGGCAAGAGCCTGCATTCAGAAGCTGAAGCAGAGGCTAGTGAGCAGTGATGCTCACTCTCTGCCTTGCTTGCTCAATTTGCTCTCTTACACAGCCTAGGCGACCTGCCTAGGGATGGTGCTGCCCACAGTGGGCTGGGTCCTCCCACATCAGTCATTAATCAAAAAAAAAAAAAAATGCTCTGCAAGACTGTCCTACAGGCCAGTCTCCAGTCTCATGGAAACATTTCCTCAACTGAGGTTTTCTCATCCCAGATGACCTGAGTTTGTGTCAAGTTGACAAACATTAACCAGCACAAATACAGAAGAGAATTCAACTGAAAAAGAAAAAGTTTAAGAGTAAATAAATACATTGGTTAAAGCTGGGAAGAGGTGGCACACACCTTTAATCCCAGCACTTGGGAGGCAGATTTCTGAGTTCAAGACCAGCCTGGTCTACAGAGTGAGTTCCAGGACAGCCAGGGCTACACAAAAACCCTGTCTCGAAAAACCACACACACACACACACACACACACACACACACACACACACACACACAATTCAATGGTTAAAATATATATATTAATGTGTTCATATGAAAGAATGCTACAGTATAATTTTTTTCAATTAACTCTTGTCTATTTAATTTTAAAGTCATGCTTTAGTAATGAGCGTATTGTTTGAGGTGAATTTTATATATAATAATTACTGGATGCCTTCTGTTTTCATAGATTTGATCCAGGCTACCAATGAGACCAATGTCAATATTCCTCAGATGGCCGACACCCTCTTTGAGCGGGCGACAAACAGCAGCTGGGTGGTGGTATTTAAAGCTTTAGTGACCACACACCATCTCATGGTGCATGGAAATGAGGTAACCAAATTAACAACTGTTTCTTGGTAGAGCCTGGGGTAGTGGAACATGATGGTAATTTAAGACCCGTGAATTTTTACTAATAGGAGGAGAAGAAGTACGAGTTTCACAGTCGTATTGAGTATAATTTCAACCTTGGATTTAACTGTCTTTAAGTGTATTTTGATTTGAATCTTGTCTCAGTGATATAGCCACATTTAAATGTATAATCTATGTGAATGTATTCGTGGATAAAAATGTTAAGAGAAAGGATCAGGAGGGCTGTTTTTTACAGAAAATAACTTTTTGTGAGTGTGAATGAAGATTGCTTTAATGAAATATTTATTTGTGAAAAGTATTGATAAAATTAAATTACTTCTTTTATGCAGAATTCCTAGTGAAGCCTATTGAATTTTCAGTGTTTCTAGCATATGCAGAAGTAAAAGTTCACAAAATTTAATTGTGATTCAATGAGTGTTTCTCTGGAGTTTTAAAAACAATTTCTCGCCGGGCGTGGTGGCGCACGCCTTTAATCCCAGCACTTGGGAGGCAGAGGCAGGCGGATTTCTGAGTTCGAGGCCAGCCTGGTCTACAGAGTGAGTTCCAGGACAGCCGGGGCTATACAGAGAAACCCTGTCTCGAAAAACTAAAAAAAAAAAACAAAAAAACAAAAAAACAATTTCTCTCTTGGAGAAAGTTAGCAGCGTACGATGCTTCATAACTAAGTGAGCAGAGACAATAGAAATTGTAAAAATAAATGAATAGAGTACTGCTTTAATATCACAAATTGTTTAAAGGTCTGATGCACAAATATGGGTGTTTAACTCTAATTTTTGTTTTTCAGAGATTTATTCAGTATTTGGCCTCTAGAAATACGCTATTCAATCTCAGCAACTTTCTAGATAAAAGTGGATCCCATGGTGAGAATAAGCAGATCTGGGGTAGACATTAAAACAAAGTCACTGCTGCTGACTATTTCATTGGCTATTTGAGGAAGTAATATGAAAGTAACTATTAAATTAACCATTTAGCTGTACACAATCATATAAATTACTATTAATTTTATTTTATCACTTAGAGTGTTTACTTTGACTTAATCTGTCTCACAGTTTATTTATAAAGACTCAGGAAATGAGGAAGTAAATGTCATCAGTCAAATTAAAAAGAAAAGGATTTCCCTCTTAAAGAAATGTTTTTGTAGGTTAATGCAGCTTGAGCCATCTGGCTCATTCATTGTATTTGCTTACTATTACATACATGTAGATAGACCCACATCAGCTGGCTACCTGTGTTACTTATGAAACAGGCTGTTGTGTGTAACAGTAAATACAAATGCAAGGAAAAAAAATCAAAAAGACATTCCGTGCTGGATAGTTTAATCACCATATTGAATGGCCAGAGCGCCCCATATAGAAGAGTCTTGGCTTTGTAAGTCGGGTGGTTAATGGGGCTTGCTGCAACATGTTGAGCTTCTTAGAGGCTACCGTGACAATCCCTGTCTGTTTTGAAGAGCTATAGAATAATTACTCGTATGAGAAGTACAATCAATAGCATTGTGTTTGTGACCCTGTCTCCTCTCCCTCTCCCCAGGTTATGATATGTCTACGTTCATTCGGCGTTACAGTAGATACTTGAATGAAAAGGCTTTCTCCTACAGACAGATGGCATTTGACTTTGCCAGAGTGAAGAAAGGGTATGGCTCTAGCTCTTTTTCTTATTTACTTAAGCACACTTAAATCCTCTAGGCATACATGATTTATTTAACCAAGCTTATATGCCAGCTAGCATTGATCCTGGCAGGCCTGGTTCACATTCACCTGGAGAAACAGCTTAGGAAGTCAGTCAGACAGAAGCTGCCCTGAAGCCTGCAGTGAATGGTGTGTCCGTGCGTAACAATCTGATTGGCTGCTCAGAGATTATGTGTTGCAAAATTTTATTTGTTAAAATGGACTCAACATCCTTAATGTAAATATCTGTAAATAACTTAAGGAAAGAATAGACAAAATTGATTTCAGTGTGTAGTGGTGTTAAATGAAAATATTTATTTATATGGATTTTTAATTGAGGTGAAAACCATGTGTGTGGTGATTTAGCTTTGAGAGGTAATGCTTTCCTAGAAAATGTGCATACCATAATTTAATTATTGACATTACTTACTGTTTAAGAAAGACTCAATGAAGCAGGAAAAATGAATTTTAATACACAGGTGTCATTTATTTACCTCTAAATAGATGCTTTAATCTGGGCCAGATATTCAGGCAGAAGCACATGCAGATCTTTTGTCTGTTTGTAACTGAAAGTAATGGTAAAATGTTGTAAAGGTTTATTATTTTAAGAGTCTATAGAGGGGCTGTAGAGATGGCTCAGCATTTAAGGCAGTGGTTCTCAACCTTCCTAATGCTGGGACTCTTTAATACAGTTCCTCGTGTTGTGGTTACCCCCAACCATAAAAATATTTTTGTTGCTACTTCATAAGTAATTTTGCTGCTATTGAGAATCATAATGCAGGGGGCTGGAGAGATGGCTCAGCAGTTAAGAGCCCTCACTGGCTACTCTTCCAGAGGCCCAAGTTTAATTCCTAGCACTCATGTAGCAGCTCACAACTGTCTCTAACTCCAGTTCCAGGGGAACCAACACCCTAGTAAAGTTAGATATGCAAACAAAACACCAATGCCTATAAATTAAAAACAAATCATTTTAAAAACAAATAAACTTATATTAAAAAGAATCATAATGTAAATATCAGGTTGCAGGGTGTCTGATATGCAGTCTGTATGAAAGGGTCTTTAAACCTACAGGTTGAGACCCGTTGGTATAAGAGCATGTGCTGTTCTTCTAGATGACCTATAAACAGCCACAACCTCTTCATGCCTGACAGTGATCTCAGGGGATTTACAAGGAAAATGAGGAGTGCACCTGAGAACAAAGACAAGGCCCTGTATTTCCAGTGCTCACAAGGATGTGTGCTTCTTCCTGTTTGTGGTGTTGTAGGGCTGACGGTGTCATGAGGACGATGGTTCCTGAAAAGCTCCTGAAGAGTATGCCAATCCTGCAGGGGCAGATCGATGCACTGCTGGAGTTTGATGTACGTATCTCATGTGAAACGTTGTTCACATATCCATGTCTTCCCTTTGAAAGGGCTGCTGGACAATTAGAGGTTGCAGTAGGATCATCTCTAGAAGGCCTTCCTGTAGACAGCAACATTTCACGCAGTCTCTTAGGCCCCCAGAATGTTCTAGAGCTTACACACTGTTTCCTACTGAGAAGAGAAAGGTGGGCACAACATTCTGGAGCCTTCTATTCTGAGCAAAATGATGGTTTGATGTGCTTGTAAGATGAAGTGTGCACAAGATGTCCCTCAGGCAGCTAAATAACCGTGCTTTCTGGTCAGAAACCATCTGACATGGACTACCTAAGTGACACTATCCACCAGAGAGAGGGATTTTGTGTTATCACAGATAACAAGTCTTTTCTGGTAGAGTCAGTAAGTATTATTTATTGGTTAAAAAGCATACCTGTCAGGGCTGAAGAGATGGCTCAGTGCTTAAGAAAGTAGCTGCTCTCATAGAGAACTGAGTTCAATTCACCACGCCCACATGGCAATACCCTACCAGCTCCAGTTCCTGGAGATCAGATGCCCTAGTCTGACCTCCATAAGCACCAGGCATTTGAGGAGTGCACAGACAGACATACATGAAGGCAAAATAGTCATACACATAAAATAAAAAATAAGTCAAAAAACCATAACCTGTACTGGTTGTGGTGATAGATACATCAATGCACATGTGTGATAAAGCTGTATAGAACTAGATACAGCCAAAGTGCATGCAAGTAAAACCCAGGGAGCTCAGAACGCAGTCCATTGATTGTGTCATACAGTATCCTGGCTGTGACATGACTAACTGGAGTTCGGTGAGCTCTCTCATTACATTTGGGAGAAACTAGGTCAATGCCATATGGAATCTACTTTTACTTCTTACAACTGCTTGTAAATGTATAATTAACTCAAAAATAAGAGTTAAGAGGACCTGACTCATGAAAAAAAATTTTTTGACGTGTAGGAAAGTTCCGATCTCTCATTGTCAGCTCCTCTGTGATTTGATAGTTGTCTAGTACACTTTCTTCAAATACTCCCAGCTTAAAGTCTTTGTTATGATTCTATAGCTTAGACTATAATTGAGCCCTGCTCGTAACAGCTCACTCTTGTGAAATTTTAAGTAGAAACTGCAGACGTTCACACTGGTTTTTGACAGATTTTACAGTGAGATCTTTATTGGACATCTAATCTTAGTTGTTTTTTTCTTTCTTTCTTCGTATTTATCTATTTTTAGCTTTCCTCTTCCTTACTACGGGTTCTAGCTTAGATAATTGAAGCATTTGCAGCCAGTCCTTTGGTATTGCTAGGCTTAGTAAAATACAAGTGGAAAAAAAAATACAAGTGAATATGAGTGGATTTCTTAGTGGTCATTTGAGGCATTTTATTATGACTTGAGAAAAAAAATACTAACTTGGTGATGTGCAGCTAAAGTTAAATGCTCGTTTTTCTAGGTGCATCCGAATGAACTCACCAATGGCGTCATAAATGCTGCATTTATGCTTCTTTTCAAAGACCTTATCAAACTGTTTGCTTGCTACAATGACGGCGTCATTAACTTACTTGGTAAGTGACACTGCTGTGACCCATGTGGGCTGACTGGGTTGTGATAAGGCTGACAAATTCTGCAGGGATGAGTCTGTTGTCTAGCTTCTTGCGTACTAAAGTGAGTAAGTACCACAGCAGAGGCAGGGTTGTGTGAGATTCATGATACTGAGGGACTCCCGATGGTGGCGCTGGCTGAGCTCTGTGGCCACCAGAATAAATCCATATCTAGGGTAGACATCTAGTACAATGTAGGCAGGTTGATTATCTCTTCCTTCCTAAAAGACCTGTCCCACTGAAGACTAGCAGTGATGGCAGCTAAAGTCGGAATCCTGTGCTGTTCAGTCTCCACTCTGACTTCATTGACACTTGTATAGCATTTTCTCCTTCTTATAACTAGAAGCTTGTTGGTAGTGTATGCATCATGATTTGCATATGGGAAAATTTGACTTGTGATATTTATCTATTTTGAAAGCTTCATCCAGGTCTATCCCGAACTCCTTGTAATCAATACTTCAGCTTAGTTTTGCTAAGTCCCTATCATCCAACCCAGATGCTACCCATGACTTGGTGGTCTTCTCTAAGACTTGCTATCAGGAGAAAAGGTGGACAGTATACTACAGAAGGCTTGGCCTACGATGAAAGTTTCATTTTCATATTCAGATCACCCCTTTGCAGAGTTATTATTCAGTATGTTACTTCCAGCTATTACCAAACTGCATTTTTCTTCTTTTGTTAGCTGGTCATAAGGAATTTTCCAAAGGAATCACAAATATGATTTAAAGGATAAAAGAAACATGGCTGTGTGTGAGAGACACTCTGGAAATGACCCAGTGTTCATACAACTTGTCTGCCTATTCATGTCTTGCTTGGCTGATATATATCCTAGGATATCCTTATGTTTGTCCAACTTTACAGTTTAGTTGATTACATAGTGCTTACTGTGTATCTGAGGACCACCTCACTATCTTTGGTCAGGAGCTCGGTCTCTAGAAGTAAGCCAACCACAACTCCTTTAAAGGACATCACTGTTATCTGAAGAAAAGTCTCTGTTATCACTAGGGGCCCATGCTGTAGCATGATAGAGGGATTTCACAACCTGTAAATCAGTTGAATACTCCTTTCCATTCTTCTGGAACCAAGGCTCTGGTGGCCTAAGTTTGGAGCAGTTATGGAAGTTTCTGTTGCCTGAGCTCTGCTCTCTGCTGTCACCGTGCAGGATGTTCTTACAGCAGCACGCTCACATGTTCTGTGTGTCTCCTGCAAAATCAAGGCAGCTTGGCAGACTCTGAACTATGCCTTAGTTACAAGGAGCTCCAGCTGCAAAATGGACCTTTGACATAAAGCATTCTTTAAACTACCCAGACCTTTGGAGACTCAGAAACCTTATTAAGGTGGCATGTCCAGGAAATTTCATGGATTCTACCTCCCCCTTTGCCAGTTATCCCTCTTACCAAGACATGCCTGGTGCCTGAAGTTCCTGTCCAGTAAGAACATCACCCTGATGTCATCAAAGCAATGTCCTATGGGATTGTGGCGCCACACAGGTTGATGTTCTTAAGATGAGACAGTGGTTGTAAATGCCACCTCTGCCTGCTGACAGCGGACTCCTGATGAACTCTGGGATAGAGATAAATGCATCTTGTACCTCAGTAGCTATCTCCCAGATGCCAAGAAATTGTGCTAATTCTCCTGTGATGAAAGAGGACACATTTGGGTCTCTGTGAGTAGGCTTTATTGCTTGATTAAATTTACAATAACCATTGTTAACCTCTAAAACTTTTTTTGCACCAACAAAATATTCAGGTTACCCAGAGATGAAGTAGAATTGTTATTTCTGGGTTTGCACAGGGATCATCAAATTGTGGCAATGTTGCTGGTGTCAAAGTATATCCCTTTTTAAGAACCAAGGGAAGTACCCACAGGTCGTTCTGTACATTCCTGGTCATAAGCTTCTATCCAAAGTGGTGGAACATTGACTCATATCAGTCCCCAAGGGGCAGCGGCATCTCGGAGTCAGCATTCCTTAAAAGTCTGGGTGGATAAGCCAGCTTCCACTTTCCAGTCCTCATGTGTAAAGAGTTTAGAAGTCACCATTGTCCTAATGAAAAGAACTGAGAAGGCTAGAAAACTAACTCTCTTTGGAGTCACAAGAGAGGTTAGGTACAGGACAAACCTCTGCCCCAGCAATTGGAGAAGCCAACCAGTATATATGGTAAATCCTGGCTAGCATGGGACCTGGGGCAGAGGTAGGAAGACCTGACTGACACATTACTGGAGGCAGACTACAGATAAGCATGAGAGCTGTGACCAGGCCACACTTTCCTTTTGCTTTTGGGAGATCAAGTAGGTTCCCTGTGTGATCTGGTATGGGAGGAAGCACAGCTGCCCTTCAGTTTATGGCTGGCTTTCATCCTGATCAGGTAAATCTGATAAAATTGGGCTAAAATTTTAAACTAGTGAAGAACAGACTTTACAAAATCGGTGTCTGGTACCAAAACATATATTCCAGAAGCTCAGAGGCATCACCTATGATGAATATCCCCCAAACTACAGGGCCTATATTTTTAATACAGGCTTATAATTTTTAAACTCTAGAAACTAAAAAATGGGGTGGGGGAAATCTTGAAAGAATCAAGAGGGAGAAAATCATTGTACCTATAAAGAAGCAAAATTAAGAATTATATGTAATATCTTCTCAGAAGCCAGGTAGACAAGAAGGGATAAGAGTGAAATATCCAAAATGTTGCGAGGGACTCTCAACACCATCGAGTCCTGAATTCTTGGAAATTATCCTTCATGAAACTCGTGAAATAAATGCCTCAGATTAAGAGCATTTGCTATCATTGCAGAAGACTGGGTTTGTTCCCAGCGTATCAGGCAGCTCATAACCACTTATAACTCCAGCTTCAGGGAATCTGATACGCTCTTCTGGCCTCTGTGGCATACATACACACAAATATAAATAAAAATTTAAAATACCCCAGATAGGAAACCGATGAAAGACTAGAGAATAGATACTGTCAAAGTCCATCTTGGTAAGCCATATGATTTATTGGGGGAAACTTACCAGAGCAACAATGATGCAAAAACAGCAGCATCACCAAGGCCTACCCCGGCGTTATGAAGTCTGTAAACCTTGAGAACACTCTGCAGATAGCTCACAGATAGAGCAACAGAATGAAGATTGTATTTTCCCAGTAGCTTAGTTGGTTTCTGTTCCTTCTAGGCAGATCAGCTTGTTTGAGTGTCTCACAGCAGTTCTTACTGCTGATATATGCTGGGGGTAGTGAATCTGTTCAGTTTCAGGGACTTCCTGAAATTCTTTAGTTGCTTATTTCCCCAGCTTAATGAGCTTCCAGTAGAATAAATCTTCTTCCATCTGTTCGAACACCCTGCATCTTTTTAAAATGTATTTTTATTAGGTATTTTCTTCATTTACATTTCAAATGCTATCCCAAAAGTCCCCATACCCTCCCCCTGCCCTGCTCCCGAACCCACCCACTCCCACTTTCTGGCCCTGGCATTCCCCTGTACTGGGGTATATGATCTTCTCAAGACCAAGAGCCTCTCCTCCCATTGATGGCTGCGTAGGCCATCCTCTGCTACATATGCAACTAGAGACACAGTTCAGGGAGGTACTAGTTAGTTCATATTGTTGTTCCTCCTATAGGGTTGCAGACCCCTTTAGCTCCTTGGGTATTTTTCTTAAGGAACCTCCCTCCAAGTCAGTTTTATCTTGAAGGATAGTACTATACAGCATCATGCAAACAAAAATGGAGCCAATGATTTTAAAAAGACACCTTACAGCAAAGGCATGCAAATGTTTGAAATACACATATGAAAACAGTCACCTAATTGTGATAAAAATCAAAACAGCAAGCCAGTCTGAAAACAATGCACTGTCTCTGATTCCAATTGTGTGTCATTCTAGAAAATTAAACTGAGGACTCAGTCAAGAGGTCACTGCTGGTTAGCAGGGAGTGGAATGGAAAGGGGATTGATGGCAGTGTTCCAGTTGTGTGACACCCAAACAGTGAATTCATGGACATCAGGAACACCAGCTGTGAGCACTGGGTGAGGTGTGGCATCATAGGCTGGCAAACTGTAACACAACGTTCACACAGAAGATGACTATGGAGCACTTATGCCTGACGGCAAGAAGAATGAGGACTATCTCTACATTACACATTCATTTTTGCCAAAATGCTCCAAAAACTAGTTCTATGTCTTTGTTTGTGTTAAGTGCACATGTATGTGTTTTACTGTCTAGGCATGCCCCCTTCCCAGCTGTGCCTATCTATTCTGTAGTGGTCACCACACTGGCAACAAGGATAAAGTACCTTTAGTAGAGTTTAAAGACTTTGCTCAAGAATGTATGGAGTCCTCATTAGAACTCAAGAGTTCCTGATTCCGTAGGTCCGAGATGGGGCCTGAGAATCTGCATTCTCAGTAATCTCTTTAGATGTGCATTTGGGCTAGCCAGAGTAGTTCATTTTGGTAACCTCTGTGAGCTGTACCTGGAAGCTCACACTTAAATCCCCAGTCCTTGGCTGTTTACTCAAGTTGATAAATTGTTGATCATATTGCAAATCTAATATCTCTTTCTTTCCAGCCTAGCAGCTTTAGATTCCATTACAATTTTCCCTTTGTTATCACTTAGGGTTGATGGTTCATGGCTTGGAGGCTGGGATGAGAGGCTGGGATGAGGTAACAGAGCACCCAGTTAGATTTGTATTTCAGACCAATGTACTTCCTAAAGTTTTATTTTATGTGTATGGGCGTTTTGCCTGCATGTTTGTCTGTGTACCATGCGCAATGCCCACAAGGTCAGAAGAGGGCATTGATTCCCTTGAACTGGAATTACAGAGAGTTGTAAGCCACCGTGTGGGTGCTGGGAATTAAACCCAGGTCCTCTGGAAGAGCAATACATGCTCTTAACCACTGAGCCATCTCTCCAGCATAAAACATGAATACATTTTTGGAATTAGTAAGTCACAAAATACTTCTAATGAAATGTATTTCTTCTGTAGCTATAACTAGATCTGGTGTCTTGTTTTTATTCTGTCAGATGCCTAATCCACTAAAATTTGTGAGATCTTGGTCTTCTTTCGGCATCCATAGTCTCCCTCTGGAGTCAGACTCTGTACATGTCTGACTCTCAAAAAGCTTTATCCCAAAAATGATCTTAGGCACAGGGTGCCAGAGCTGGAAGTCAGCTTGTCTAATCTTATAAGTTGTTTAACTACAGCATAGGTGAGGAGCTTCTACATATCACTCTATTCTCTGTAAAGTCATAGCATTTCTGCAGAAAGACAGCTGGAAAGAGGGGGCTCTGGAGGTTCAAGCAAAATAAGGACTCCCTAGCTGGAAAATGTTCTTCCTGTCTGAGCAGGCTGGTCCTGCCTTCCTTTGATGTCAGTATCTTACCCTTGATTCGTTAGAATTACTGGATTCTAAGCCTCACTTTGGGTCCTGAAGCAGCTGGCAGGGAGTGTGGATGGTAGAAGCCAAGGGACTGTGTGACAGGAAAATTGTATTTCCCCGAGAAGCAGGAGCTGATGGGGAACAGTCTCAGGGTGCCTCAGTTTACCTCAGCCTCAAGCCAAAGGCGAACCATGGTGTTTTCCTTCTCTTTCGTGGGTTCCTCAGTGGAAGCTTGAGTAGCCCCTTGCTCTGTTCTTTTATTGGCCTCGTTCCTCCTGAGGCAGACGAGCCTATGGCTTGATAAGCTTCATTCTACAATAGCAGAGGAAGCCTAACTCAGTCTATGAAGACCCCAGCTTTCTGTGGGCAGAGATGGCTACCATGTTATAAACCTGACCCCAGATTAGCTGTGTGACAGTGTAAGAGTATTCTTCTTGGAGTTTCTCCAAGTACCAAAAACGTGTGTCTTCAAAACGGACAGGAAGACAAAATAAACAAAGGGGAAAAAAAGAAAAGAAAAAAGAAACTCAGTCACATTTCTAATTAGAAGGGACTCTACTATAGGAAGGTGGGTACTTCTATAAGTACTTGAAGCCTCTAGAAACTGGCTCTAGGCTCTGTCTCCTCCTGTGTTTACAGGACCTGCTTCTTTGAGGCTGCCAGTTGAAGTTACTTTACAAATAAGCTGCCTTGGAGGCACAACTTCTTGGCAGCACAGGGAAAGCTGGGAAATGGACACTTGAAGCTATAATCCAGGATTAACGATCACGTGGCTGTTACTTTAATCATTGCCCCTCTAAATCCAGGAAGCTGGGCAGTGGGCAGCAGAAGGCTGCAGGCAAGTAATCTCCGATGCTTTCGGCTTCTGCCTGTCAGAAGCAATGGACTGAGCAGTAGCAGAAAGGCCAGGGAAGACAGCTCCTGCCTCAGGCTTACCTTCTAGCTCTGGTTGCTGTGTGGAGCTGAGTCTGGCGGGTGGGCGGGCAGGCGGGCGGGGCCGTCACTCACATC
Source organism: Mus minutoides (assembly GCA_902729485.2). Taxonomy (NCBI): domain Eukaryota; kingdom Metazoa; phylum Chordata; class Mammalia; order Rodentia; family Muridae; genus Mus; species Mus minutoides. The sequence goes on along the minus strand of LR750355.1, from coordinate 300,558 downwards.
AAATGCATTGCTCTGGGGGAGCAGGGAGATGTTTGCCTTCTCTGGCAGCTTGTTACTCTGAATCTCTTTTCTCCTTATGCCTTTGGTCTTTTCAACATGCAGCCCCCCAGTGTTGCTCGTCTTCCTGGGCTCTGCTGCCTGTCAGCGATGGTGTTTTGTTGGGTCTTTCTCGCTTAGCTTTATTCCCACTTCACCGTGAATTCGGTGCCTGCCATTCACTCAAGGCAAGTTCAGCCATGTAATTCTTCCCACCAGCGGTCTGACAGCGGCTAAGCTGATAGCCTGGTTTACTCAGCATTATGCTGATTTCATACATAGTTGGTATCAAGAGGGTAGTTTTTGTTTAGATTAAAATAATAGCTCTTTGAGCTATTTTAATTTTTAATTTGAAAATGTTAGCTTACTAATTGAATTAAATAGGGGGAAATTATAGGACCACAGACATTGAACCTTTTTTTGTATTAAGGACTTTTGGGAATCGGTCGAAGCATATTTCTTCTCCCCTAAGATTTCCTGTGAAGCCTTCATTAGCATTGTCTAGCTAGCAGATAGGCACACCAGACGGGGGTTCTGATTGTTTAGAGGCAAGTATGTGTTTTGCTTACAGGAGTGAGCCTTATGGAAATGTGTATAAGTTGAAATCAAGGACTTTCTGACCGAGTACTTTTGTGTATAAACACAATTAGAAAAAATTTGGGTGCTCTCTTAGTCCAGGTTTCTGTTGCTGTGATGGAACACCATGACCAAAGGCAAGTTGAAGAGGAAAGCGTTTACTTCACTTACACGTCAATATCGCAGTTTATTCTCAAAGACAATCAGGGCAAGAACGCAAACAGGTCAGGAAACCAAAAGCTGGAGCCGATGGATGCAGATGCCATAGAGGGGTGCTGCTTACTGGCTTGACACTTCTGGCTTGCTCAGGCTGCTTGCTTACAGACCCCAGAACCCCCAGCCCACAGGTGGTACCACCCATAATGTACAGAGTCCTACCCCATCAACCACTAGTTAAGAAAATACCCTTCAGGTTCGCCTACAGCCCCAACTTACACAGTCTGATTTTATGGGGTCATTTTCATAATTAATGCTTCCTCCTCTTAGATAACTGTAGCTTGTGTCAAAGTGAGGTAACAACAATAACAGCAACAACTAAACTAGCCAAGGCAAATGCTACAAGAAGTGCATTGTTTGATTGTCACAGTGAAACTCTGACATCCAAGTGAGATGTGCTTACTAAGGACCTAGTTATACTCTGCTTGGAAATCTCTCTCAGGGTTTGAAAGTCAGTGCTGAAACACTATCACAGTTTTACAGATGCCAAAATTTGTCATTTCTGATACTGAAAAGCAACATGTTGTCTTTAGTAGGGCAGAAAAGAGGTCCATGGAAATAGAATTTAGTCTGGACCTTTCCTTTGACTCCAGGGGATGAAGGAGCCTCGTAATTTGCTGCCTCAGTAAGACACGGTGTGTTGCCTTCTGTGTCATTGCTATTTCACTATCAGAAACAGCTATGAGATTATAGCCTGGAGAGAGAGTGATTGAAGGCCTTTTGTTATTGAACCCCAGCTTATCATGAAAAAAGAAAAATACAGAGGAGACAACAAATTGCTCGACTGTTGGTGTATTAGCTCAAAGGGAAAATTGATATTTCTCAGTTTGATTTGTTTTCTCATGCTGCTCCTGAAAATCTGTAGAAAGAAATAACTCAGTTGATATTGAAGAAGAGTAATTTAAAAAATTGGAACAAAATGATCTGAAGAGTAAAGAAAAGACAGGAAGAAGTATAATTTTTTTTTCAGAGTAAATCCTAATTTTCCATTTTCTTATACCACTATAGGTTGTAATCCATTGTAACCGCATGACGCTATCAGAAGCATTAGAAACAGGCTAGTGTAGATAAGAAAGGCTCTTATCAGAGTTGACCTTTGAAAATCTTCTTAATGTATTCTTTGGCAATTTCATACTTGCATATAATGTATTTTTATCTTACGCTCTCCCCATGGAGACCTTCACAACACATTGTCAGTTACGTCCATGTCTCTATTTTCTGACCCACTGAGGTTATCTAGGCTTGCTTACCTGTCCGTGAGCAGGGTAGGGACCATGGGCAGCTTGCCACTGACCTTTTAAAAATAATATGAAGAAAATACTCATCTCACTAAATCTTGGCATGAAGAAAGCAGCATGCATTTGTTTCCTTGATCCTTTTACTTGACTTAAATACCCTACAGGGAAAGTCTGTGTAAAAAGTAGAATCACCACACGCTGTCAACAGGAGGTAATGAGTAGTCACCCCAGGTAATCAATTCTTCTCCTAATTATATATTTTCATTTTTCTTAAGAAAATTAAAAATACTTGTGAGGTAATAAAATTATAAGTTGAGTGACACGAAGAATTCTCACGTGAGAGAGTATAGATGGAGCATGACTTTAACCATATGCAGATTTAAAGAAACCCATTTCTAGATCAGAAGCCAAGCTATTCATTGGTCTCTCTGTCTCTTCTGTAGACTGTCCTTTACCAAGCTGCCATTTGCAGAGTCAGCAGATAATTACTGACACAATGAATTGACAAATGGCTGTCAAACCCTCTGAAAAAGCATTGGTATTTAAAAAAAAACATATATGAAAAAAAACACCTGGCCGTACTGTAATTAAAACACAGTACCTTAGGGACTGAATTCTAGACTTGGTGGGAAGGATAACAAGAGAACAACAGGGCCATGTTGTCTCTCAGTATTGTTGAGAAAAGGACTAAGTTCACACAGCAAAAAGCCATGAAGCCTTTGGTGAGCCAAATGACTATAAGAGCCCCCACTTTATCTTTCAAAAACATGCTGTAATACTTGATAGGTAATTTATGACCAATCTAACAAGCATCAATTTATATGAGTAGAAATTAAAAAGAATTCTTCAGTTCTGAAAGACTTATACATGGTTGGCTTATAATGTATTGGCCATGACTTTATATGACCTAGTAAGAAAATAATGACCCTGGAGCTAGGATGTAACCCAGTGTAGAGCTCCCGCCCAGCATGGCTTCAGTCTCCTGCGTCCATGAAAGGCTGGTTAAGAAGGTTATGAGAGAGGAAAGAAACAAAAGAATAAGGGTGCTGTGGAATGCAGCCATAGCTTTTGAGTTGTGGTTGTCATGAGGAACAATTTTTAAAACAAGTACAGAGGCATGGGGGTCATGGCTTGAATGTGATACAGTGACTCCAGCTCAGTTCCTTTGTTACTGAAATTTCTTTCAGTGAGACAGATGAACCGTGCGCCATTCTCAGAAGAACCATGCGCCTTTCTCCAGCTACTCGGAGTCCCTCTGTAGAGAAGCCACTTTAGCATTTCCCTGCCTTTGCTTTTCCCAGGCCCTAAGCTTGAAGTAGTGATTATAACAAAAGCCTTGAGTAAAACAGAATGAACTCTTCAAACCATTTATCCCTTATCTCTTCTAGAAAAATTTTTCGAGATGAAGAAAGGTCAATGCAAAGACGCGCTAGAAATTTACAAGCGATTTCTAACTAGAATGACGAGGGTATCCGAATTCCTCAAGGTCGCGGAGGTAGGTGGTCCAAGCTTTGTGGCTAAGGAAACCAGAACTGGGGTGAAGCATAGTGTCTGGTCTGACAGGACATCTAGCACATGTCCGGGATGTGTTAGCATGAGAGGAAACTTTCCAGTCACTTCTCGCAACCCGTCAGAGCAGGACTCCACACTCCTGCCTCCCTGTCAGATGTGCTCAAGTAAAATGTTCATAGGTTATACTGCTGTTCACAAGTTGGTCCAGTGCCCCGTCCCGCCTAATGGTTGCTTTGTTGTTGCTGTTGTTCTATTGTAAGAAAGTTTTATATTTTGAACCCTATGTTTGCCTTTAGGAAAATCTATTCATTGTTTATAAAGTATAAATTAGGAGTCCTCATCTCCCTTACCCTGTCAATGACTTAAATATAATTAAAAGGCTAAAGTATAATTGCAAAACACAGTTGCCATTTTTGAGATTATCTGTCAATTGGAGCTTTTTTTCTCTTATGAAACCCAGTACTTAACTCATGCTGGTACGAGAAATGATGACATCACTATACCTCTGGTGGGACGTCCAGTGGGTCCTTATCTTATATGTGGACTGACTGAGCGCTAGAGCCGGGGTGCGTTGTGACAGGCTCCAGGCTCCAGACTCGGTAGCGAAGCGGATGATGCTGCAGGCATGGGGCATGGGATGTCTGTGCTTCTTTATTACCCGAAGGGTATAATTGCTTGAATTTTTTTGCTACATGGGTTTATTGTTTATATTTTGTATGACTTTATCCCTTGGTTTAGCCACAGTTATTAGTATAATCTAGTGAAAATCGCTGCTCCAGTTTTTTCTGAGAAAGATGAGGTATGTGCAGGCACTCTGAGCAGAAGGTTGCTTTGCCTCCCCATAACCTCCTGGGGCAGGTGTGTCCCAGCTCCCCCTCGGTGCTCTAGGGGAGGCAGGAGCTGGGCAGTGTACAGTGTACAGTGAGCACACATGTCTCCAAACGGCAAACGAAGCTGGCCCCAACAGCTTTAGGACAAAGGCTTGCTGACACAGAGACTTGGTTTTTATTTTTACATAAGTTTGTTTCATGTCGCTTCACACCTCATGCTGAGACAAGTCAGATTTATGCCAGTGAAGAAGAGATCCACAGAGCAGGCGTCATTCTGAGAGTCTGTCTTTAAATCGCTGAATAGAAGTGCTTTGTGAACATTTGCAAGACAGCTTATGGAATGGACACTAATTTCATGAAACTGTTTTACTAGAATAAGCTTCTGAAGTTCAGTGGGACAACTTTAATCATATTTATATAGTTCTCTATCATCTATACATAATGATCTTTATCATTTGAACACACCAACGGTAGTCTATAATGGTTTGGTTATGATCGGTCAATACAGAGAACTCTTTAGTAGAAGTCCCTAGACTTCCAATAGGAAGCCGCTTGAAGTGTGTCTTAGTTTCTTTAATCATTTAGTTTCTTTGAGCCTCAATTTCATTAATAAAGATAAAATAAATTATAGTTATACTAAATGTTTAATTTTAGTATACTTAACATTAAAAGCAACTTTAGTATTAATTAATAAATGATGCATTGAATAAATTATAAGACAAGGAAGTTCTATGTGATGATTTTAAAAGGTAAACTATTCTCTTTGCTAATGTGGACATACCCCCTAAGCTATCCTGTTGAGTGAAAAATTGCATCCAATACAAAATATAAAAATATACAGAAAAAAAATCAATCATGAGATTGCAGGAAAATGGGAAGACTTAGAAAATACAATATTAAAGGAGGTGACACAAAGTAAAGAAAAGAAAAGAGCGGCAGGTCCCCTTGCTGTGTGAATCTAACCTATATTATATATGTATACACACGCGCACGCACACACACACACACACACACACACAAGTGTAATACGTAAACAGTTGTAAGTATGGATGCAGTGTTAACACGTGGAAGGGAGACCACAGGAAGGTAACATTAGGTGACAGTGGAGGACAGAATGCAGGCAGAGGGACCCATGAGTCATGAAAGGATATAAAGCCAGTTATTATTGTACTGTGTATGAGTGTGTGGTAGATACGTGAATACAGATTGACAGTGTAAGGGTAGAGCCCTAAGCCTGGCTCCACTGCTTCGGAATGGCCGTTCTGACTGTGTACAGGTTCCCTGAGATGGTTTGATTGGGATCCAGCAAGGGTTAGAGTACCTTCCTAAAGTCAGCTGTTTCATATTTTTATTTGGAAGTTAATTTGGATAAAATATTTTTTATTTTTAAAAAGAAAAAAAATTAAGTCTAGATATTGCTGTTATTGGTGGAAGAAAATGAAATACGTATATTTCAAATTTCCTTGGCTTTATATAAACTTTAGAACAGTGGGTGTCAACCTTCCTAATGCTGAGGCCCTTTAATACAGTTCCTCATGTTGAGGTGCCCCTCAACCATAAAATTACTTTGATGCTACTTCATAACTAATTTTGCTACTGTTATAAATCATAATGTAAATATCTGATATGCAGAATATCTGATATGTGACCCCAAAGGAGTTGTGACCCCTAGATTGAGACCCCTGCTCTGGAAGAATATATAAGAAACTGGCAAAGTGGTTCTGCCTGTAAAATAGGAAATAGATGCTACACCCTGAACAGATTAAGATAAATAACCATTTTCCAAGGAATCAGTAAAGAGCATATGCTTAAAGTAAAGGATATGCAGAGTAATAATTGCTTTATACCATGAATAAGCTGTAGTTTTAACAAACCTATGAGTGATCTTATATTAAATGCCAAAAAGTCATAAAAACCCAGTAGTAATTTTGATTTTTTTTTATTCACAGCAAGTAGGTATTGATAAAGGCGACATTCCCGACCTCACGCAGGTAAGTGTCTCAAGGGCCTATCAATAGACAAGCCATTGAAAATTAACAGACTGCCACAAGTAGACATTTCGTAGCTCTTGAGCTTAAGCCAACCAATTTTCTAAAAACATTATTCAACCTTATTTTTTCTAATTATTGATTACGTTTCTGGATATAATAAGATTTCACTGCCCTTAAGCTGTGACTTCTTTAACGGCAACTGGATATTCGAACTGGGCTCACTGCTTTGTTATTGAGCTTGAACCAGTGAGAGCTATCACATGTCTGTGACAGAGCTTGGGGTCTGAGCAGCTGCTTCTGGTCATCAGAGCACACGAGCATTTAGTATGCTCTGCCTGTTATCAGCATGTGCCTGATCTGAAGGATACCCACAGAAGGGAGAAGCCCTGGTGACAAGATTTTACATCCTCCCCACCCCATGGAGAGGAGTCTGTACATTCCGTAGAGGTGATTGGGGGGTGATTTTTCTGAGCCCCATGTTTAAATGATAGCACAGAGATTACTCATCATCCATGTCAGGTGCACACCTCCTGAGGAGGAGGACAGACGCTGAGCTATAAAAGGTCTTGGTGTGACTGACAGGAACTGGTGGGCTTTACATACCCCGTGATGGTAAATTTCAGTCTCACACATGTCCTTTTACTTGAAGTGGCATGGAGGGGTGGCCAGAGGATGCAGAGCTGGGCGTGAGTGTCATAAATGTTGTATCTTTTTAAACTTAGTGTTTATAATAAAAAAGAATGGAATACCCCCCACTTTGTTTGAAGGTTTTTTTTTTTGTGTATTTGTATGTGAGCCTGCATGAAGATATGTGCACCACATATCATTAGTGCAGTACCCACAGAGGCCAGAAGAAGGTGATGGACACCCTGAAATTGGAGCTACAATCTATTGCGAGTCACTCATGTGGCTGCTGGGAACTGAAACAGAGTCTTTGATAAGAGCAGCAAGTGCTCTTAACCACTGAGCCATCTCTCTAGCCCTGCTCCCCACTTCTAAATAATGGCATATTGTATATTAATTTGCCATCTTTTTATTTTTTGAAATATTTTTATACTTTAAATAATATGTAAATATTACTATAAATTAGGAGGAAAGTTGATAGTATGGCTTTCTCTTTTTATATTACTAAATTATAAAATATCAAGAATTCATACAAGTAAAATTCATTGAATAATTCAGAATAGGATAGGAGTATATTCTTTAGTTTAGAGAGAGACTGCCCCCAACTCATAGACAAAATATTAAAAATATTTCTACTCCTTTTAGTGCTATCTATTGAAGTATATTCCTGAATAAGATGCCATTTTTTTTAACATGGGTAACTATTAAGTGTGCAAGAAATATTATTTCAGAAATCTCTGTTGAAGTAAGTTTATCTTTGTAACATCATAAGAAAATGAATGTTTTCATTTGTTTCATCTATAGCAAAAGACTACACTGCATTTTTTTCTAAGTGTTCCATATATATATATAATACATGCTTTTAAAAGGACATTACATTTTTAGCTCAATGAGTAATTTTTAGAAAGAGTCAATTTTCTTTTATACTATGGACAACCCTCACTGTGGGATAAATACAAACCAGCTCTTTAGTGCAGAGGAGCCTGGCAGGTAAGAACGGGCCTTTACATGTCTACCTCTGGGCAGTCTAGACACTGCGAGAGAGTCAAGGGACCAGTAAATACCTCGCTGGCTTTCAGTTTTGAAAATGATTGCAGATCACTGAAGGACGGGGCCCTTTCTAGTGATACCAGAATAGTCATTGTAGCTGATGTCATCTCTCAAGAAGTCTATAGACATATTTAATGATGTATGCTGTATGTGCCAGGACTTGGGAAGCCTAGTAGAAAGCTGTTCTATGATAGTCATTAAAATCCAGAACATTCTATCCTGTTTTTCTTGTGAGCTAAAGAGCAGCATAAAACTTCGATATTAGTATTTATTTTTAAATTACCACCCCATAAAAACTCCTCTAACCAAATTCTATGTGCATTTAAATTCCAATATAAGAATATGGCATGCCTCTGGAATGTCTTAATTAGTAGCCTGATTATGTTTTCTTTGTGGTTGTGAGCTACGTGTTTTCTCTGTGACTGTGAGCGGCATGCACCAGCTCCATAAACTCTCCTCTGTTGGAGCCCCTTTCTCCAGGCTGAGGGGAGTCTCTCACTGAGCCAGGGACTTAGGAACCCCTCCTGCTCTCAGCAGGAATGTGAGAATTCTGAAGTTTAGCCCTTCAGAGAGAATTAAATCAGGATTAATCCAGAGGTGAATCTGCAATACAAGGTTGTATGGACCCATTAACTTCTATGAGATGAAGGTCTGCTCTCTGCCAGGCTTCAACACAGCTACTATGACACTCTCTCCAGCCCAGAAATGAACAAATATGTCTGTCTGTATTAAAAGAATTAAATAGGGGCTGGAGAGATGGCTCAGGGATTAAGAGTGCTGGCTGCCTGGAAGAAGACCTAGATTTGTTTCCCAACACACAAGTCACATGGCTCAGAAGAGCCTGTAACTCCAGCCCCAGGGACCCAACACCAACACCATCGTCTGGCCTCTGTGGGTGCTGCACTCATGAGCAAACTCACATACACAGTATCTTTTCTTTTTTCTTTTTTCTTGAAAATAATTTTTTTCATACCATATAGTCTGGTCATGGTTTCTCCTTCCCTAACTCCTCCTGGACTCACCCTACTCCCACCTAAATCTCACAACTTCTTTCTCTCAGTCTTTAGAAGAAAAACAAAATCAGAATATAGAAAGAACATACAAAATAAACACCAAAAAAAATAAATAAAACCATAGAAACATAAGAAACCAAAATATACAAACAAAAGACCAATAAGATTTTTTAAAAAAATGCCAAAACATGAGACCAAAAACATCTACAAAAAATACCTTTGAGTTCATTTTGTGTTGGCCATCTACTGCTGGGTATATGGTTAGTATACTAGTGAGATTCCATTAGAGAAAACTAATTTTTCCTTTGCTAAATAAATAAATAAATAAATAGAAATTATGGTGACCAGAAGGAACTCCCATTGAACATAGAATAGAATTCCTAAGGATTAAAATTTCTCTTACAGAAAAAAAAAAAAAACATAGGAATTTAACACACATCTCCACTTGAGAGTATGGACCATAATCACCTGTGCATATAGCACATAAATGGTTTGTGAACATCAATGACATTTTCAGATGAAACTTAAAGTACTCTTTCAAGGAGTAAGAGAATGTGTTCCCCAGCTGTCTTAGTCAGGGTTTCTATTCTTGCACAAATATCATGACCAAGAAGCAGTTGGGGAGGAAAGGGTTTATTCGGCTTACACTTCCATACAGCTGTTCATCACCAAGAAAGTCAGGACTGGAACTCAAGCATGTCAGGAAGCAGGAGCTGATGCAGAAGCCATAGAGGGATGTTCTTTACTGGCTTGCTTCCCCTGGCTTGCTCAGCCTGCTCTCTCATAGAACCCAAGACTACCAGCCCAGAGATGGTCCCACCCACAAGGGGCCCTTGATCACTAATTGAGAAAATGCCCCACAGCTGGATCTCATGGAGGCACTTCCCCAACTGAAGCTCCTTTCTCTGTGATAACCCAGCTGTGTCAAGTTGACACAAAAACTAGCCAGTACACCAGCTGAAATATTTCTTCTCACCAACACTATCATCTGGCCTCTGTGGGTGCTGCACTTATGAGCAAACTCAAATACACAGAATGGCCCATGAGGCATGGTGGCACACACATTCAGTCCCAACACCCAAGAGGCAGAAGCAGGTGGATCTCTGTGAGTTAGAGGCCAGCCAGGGCTACATAGTAAACTCCTGTCTCCAAAACGAGGGTGAGGAATAGAAATGTCCCAGGAAGAATGGCGTCACAGGCAATCTTCCTGATGTTTTGTTTTAATCTCAGCATTGACAGGTTGGACACTGTGTGTCCTCTGAGCCTTTGCTATCCCCTGTTTTCCTCTACAATTTTTATTATAAATTTTGTTTGCACTTACTATGCTTTTATTTGAGCTCCGCAAAAAATAAAAATTTAGGTATAGTGCATTTCACATGTAGAGAACATGGGTCTTGTGACTAAATAGAGACTCCACAACTTGATATGTGTTTCCCCTCATAATTTATATGAAAAAAAATTATAAATCTGTTCTCATGCCTTTTTGGCCACCTTCACTGTCATCAGTAACACACACACACACACACACACACACACACACACACATTTTTCATGAGACTAGAAGAATGGCTGTGAAATTATGAGATGAAAATGTATGAAGGTTTACATCAGCTACATTTTCTGTTTAAAGTTACAATGCACATTTTATCTAATGATCATTACTTTGAGATATAGAATCTAAAGTACAGAACAAAATTTCAAGTAACTACCTCGAAAATTCATTTTTTGAAAATAAGTTCATTTTCAGCCAGAGTTTGCTGGAAATCTGTCTTCACCTGAGCTGTATTTGACATTCTATTTCTTTTTTTTTTTTTTTTTTTTTTCGAGACAGGGTTTCTCTGTGTAGCCCTGGCTGTCCTGGAACTCACTTTGTAGACCAGGCTGGCCTCGAACTCAGAAATCCGCCTGCCTCTGCCTCCCAAGTGCTGGGATTAAAGGCGTGCGCCACCACGCCCGGCTGTATTTGACATTCTAATTTGCATCATTTTCTAAGCATACTCGATATCTTGACAACGTTTTCACTCTGACGTTTGTTAAGCAGAGCTAGTAGAGATGTCTCTTGCTATCCTACTTTGGTAATGTGGATCAAGTCAATATGTTTATACATTTTGTGATTTTTATATATAGTCACAATTTTATACTTAATTCTCATTTTTAATCATGTAGTGATAATAATCACATGAACATTGAAAGTTTGACTCTACTATAAAAATGAAATGTAATATTAAATACCTAAATGTCCAAAATTTTCAAAACTTTAATAAGCATCTGATTTAATGTTGTTAAGCGCAGGTAAAATATAGAATTATATGAATTTCTTGTAATTTTTCTTGTACTATAACAATTCCATGGTTAGTGTGAAGTCCTTCAAATTTAATTTCCCATTAAAAACAAATACCAGGATGTACCTATAAATGTATAGATGTTTCAGCACTGAGTGCTTCTCTCTGAACCTCTACACTGTTGAGGTCTTGTTTGCATTAAGAGAAAAAGCAAGTTCAGTTTCTACTGCTTGAAGAATAGATTGGACAAATGTTTGTAGAAACCATTATGTCCCCTTTGCATGTACAATAAAATACCATTTTTATTGCCTGAAATTTCATAAAAACATTGATTCTTTAAGGATTGAAATATATCAAATCTATTTGATAATACAAAATTTTATCATATTGTTTGGTTACTTTACTATATATAAATTAAATACTAAATAATTGGAAAATCTTAATTCCACTCTGTATTAAGGTGACATTCTTATTGCTCCTTAACCCTTTCTTAAATAGTGGTGAAGATAATCCCTAACATTTCAACCAGGCATGCAAAAATAAATTTTTGCTGTATTTTCAAATTTTTATAAATTTATATTTGGGCTCATATGTGTTGGATTTGGATGCAAATAAGTGCCTATTTCTTTTTCACAAAGGTTCTGTGTGAAGTAGTAGCAACCTTGACCTTAATCCTTAGTAGACACCTGTCTGAAGCAGGAAACACCTTTTACTGAAACGGTGTTGTAACATTGGGTATTTAGTGGAGATGAGTCTATTTAAGATGGGCCTATCTGAGATGCCGCAGAACTTAAATTCCTAAATGCCAAAGGATATAGCATGGAATCGTCTCAGGCAGGGTGCTCACATGAACTTCTGCCACACAGAGTTAAAGTGTGGGATGTTAAAGTGTGCTTGGCTTGGGAGAGAATAACACAGATGTTTGTTTTTATTTCTTATTGTAGGCTCCCAGCAGTCTTATGGAGACCCTTGAACAACATCTAAATACCCTAGAAGGAAAGAAACCTGGAAACAAGTACGCACTGCTTGTATACCGTAAATAAGATGAAAAACACCAAGTGGTTCTCAGGGGTAACTACTTACTCCAGGGCAGATTCAGGGTGTGGCTAGTTGCCAGTCTCCTAGGGTCCATCAAAAACTTCTACCCTTCCTTCTGGCGTATGACACCTGATCTATTCAGCAAATGCCACAGAAGAATCCATGGTTTGCAGCAGGTTGACTGGACCTGCTGGTTTACAGATAGGTCTTTACAGATAGGTCTTTAGACATTACTCTTTAAGAGTTGGAGCAAGGATTGTAGGTCCTGAAGGGCATAGGAACTCTACAGGAAAACCAACAGAGTCAACTAACCTGGACTCTTGAGAGCTCCCAGAGACTGAGCCACCGATCAAAGAGCATGCACAGGCTGGACCTAGGCCCCTCTACACATATGTAGCAGATGTATAGCTTGGTCTTCATGTAGGTCCTTAACAATGGAAGTGGGAGCCATCTCTAAAGCTGTTGCTTGTCTGTGGAACCCGTTCCCCTAACTTGGCTGTCTTGTCTAGCCTTGGGGAGGGGGAGGGGAAAAGAAACACCTAACTCTGCAGTAGGGGGTGTCCCAGGGGCCCCTCCACTCTCTCAGAGGAGAAGGGGGAGAGAATGGGAGGAGAGACTGTAAGAGGGGCAACCAGGAAGGGGGAACAAGGATCAGGATGTAAAGTGAATAAATAATTTTTTTTTTTTAAAAAAGCTACTCTTTAAAAGTTAAAGCTATTGTGATTGGTTGTGATTCAAGCATCCTTGAATACCGAGACTAACCATCTGTGGTGTGAGGAAAGACAGGCTTTGGAGTGTAGTCTCCAGTGACACACCTCCCTGTAAACCCTTAGACACATCATGCTGCTGCTATTACTGCAGAGTCGTCCTATAGAGGGAGCAGCAAGGGTGACTCTCTGCTTGTTCTGCTGCCTTTGTTCTTGGGTACCCAGTCCTGAGCTGTTTCCGTCACTGTGTACACAGTACTGCCCAGGTTCCTTTTTTCCCCTATCTCTGAAACAGTCATCAGAATTGTCTGTACTTTCTGGCATTTGTTCCTTGTTTCTGCTATATCCGTTAGCCTTGGAGCCACCCTCCTTCCAGTTATATAGATCCTACGCCTCCTGGAAGGACCGTTTGCAACGCCACCTTCTTAGGAAGCCTTCCTTCCTGAGTTGTGCGTGAGCTTGCTTGTATTGTGGCTGTTTCTCCACATGTGTAATTCCATGAGAGTTCCTGATTCTAAATGTAGAGACTGTTTTCTACCCTATTATCTGAACACTTAGTGCAGGGCCCGCTACGTAGTCAGCTTGCAGCTCTTCAGTAGTGGTCCCATCTTCAAGTAGAGGTCACTTAACTCATCAGATAGAGCAGAAGCAGATTGTTGCAAGGCCACAGGATGAACACAGATTCATTCGCATTTGGTTGGTTGGTTGGTTTGGTGTTTGCCAATGGCAGAGCTGTAAAATTTAACTCTTATGATCTCTCTCTGAGCATTTTCACAGAACCTAGGCGTAGTCTTGTGCTACATTTTTATAGTTCTTTCATTAGCTATGATGTGCTGTTTCTTTTCTCTTTTCCCCCTCGAGTTAGTTTAAGTATAGTTTTACATATAGATATTGTATGGTTTTACCTTTTCAGTAGGGGAGTTTTCCAGGCACTCTTGGCTGCACAGCCTCTGTGTATGACATGACCTCTCTGGGTTGTTTTAAGGCCAAGCTGTGCTTGAGTGTAGCTGTGGTTGAACAGCTTTTGATGTGAGATTACCACATACCAATTTAAACATGTGCCCACTTTCACATATAGCTGAGGCCACCCTCTGTTGGAAGCTCCAGTAGCTGAAGGGCTTTGCACGGTCTCTCCCTATTGAGTGCCGTGTGTGTGTGCTGCAGGCTGCTTCTCCAAGCCTTTGCTTTCTCAGGCTCAGCACTGCCAAGCTCCCCACCTCCCTTAGAGCCTCCATCGCTTCCTTCACCAGCGCCTTCTTCCTCATCTTAAGGAAACTTTAGCCAAACTTTGACTCTGAACTTGCCACTATGTGGCCGCAGAGGGCTATCTGAGGGAAATTACCAGTAGGCATTTTTAGAAATAGGGACTAAAACGCTGTAGCCAAAGTCACTCAACTTAGAAAAACTTTCTCTAGTGCCTTTTAAATCACTCTTTTATACTTGTCAGATCCTTTTCATTAATTGGCTGAAAACATATTTTGATTTGTCTTCTGCTTATTCTTGATTTTAAGAAAAACAAGCTTTAATAGTTAACTCATTTCTTCTCTGTATGTTTGTGCCTTCATGGGAACTTAAGTGAAGGGTGAGTACCATGCTAAGTTACTGTTTTTGCATTTGGTAATTACTAAAAATGCAAACAAAACCCACCATATTTGGTATTTGGAATTTTGGAAATTGATTAGTGTCTGTTAGTGTCCATCTCGTATGCCTATGTCTTTATTATGTATTTTTCCCCCCAAGGTGACTAGCAAGGATGGTTTTGCTTTCTTTGGGTCCTGTTGTCTCATAATTAACAGTATCTCCTAGGTGTATGAATAACCCTCTTCATTGTTGACTATAGAATAAGCACATAATTACATTCTTAAGCTTTTAAATAATAACTCCCAAAATGCCAGATGCTGTATAACATGCTCAGGTAATAAAACAGCAGGATATGTTCTTTCACCTCAAAGAACTTGGCACCCAGTGATAAAGATTGGTAATGAGAGACAGTTGGAGTATAATACAGCAGGTGTCCTGTCGGCTCAGGAGAGACTGTTTAATCCATGGGGTTCCCCCCAGGCATTGCTAGTAAGAGTGCCTTGTGGGATTTAAATGCAAAGGATGATGATACCAATTACAATTTTCTTTCACACAGCTTGAAGTTGAGTTATTTAGCAGCAGAGGGCAGTATTCTGTCAGTTTGTGTTGTACTTGCTTTGAGGTAGGAAGCTGTTACCAGTATCTATGTATTAGCTGGTCATTATTTCATTGCCTTTTTTTTTTTCAGTGCTTTAAAAAAAATTGGCTCATGAAATTTGACTGAGAGAAAGAGGAATTTGTGCTCAGAAAGTGACCAGGGAAAAGGGTGTTTGTGGTTTCTTTGTTTTTGCCAAGTAAACATTGTTTTGGATTTTTTTAGGTTTTAATTTTTCTTCTTTTTATTTAGTTTTTTTTATACGACATATTTAACTTCCTTCCCTTTCCATAAGTATGAAGGAAATTATGTAAGTGGAAAAAATATCCAAAAACGCATGAAATTTCAACCTTATGGTGTACTAGATTCTTTGGTTCCTAAATCCCTTTCTGTAGATGCAAAAACAGAATCACTTCATGTTAGCAGAGCCTTTGAAATGGGAAGTTACGGGCATGCATCCGGGTAGCAGGAGCTAGCATACACTATCCGTGAATAGATGGAATTTGCATAGTATCGGACAAAATCCCAGTTACTAACCTTGGTATTTGCTCCGAGCTGAGGGATAGCCATCCTTACAGCTGACCTGACTACAGCTACCATTGGAGTATGTTTGCTTCATTTCCTCTCATTGTTCATTTTATTCTCTCCCAGATTAGGAAAGTGTGAGCTGCACAGGCAGATGTTTCACACATGTGGCTGTCTGCGGCCTGTGCTAGAATCAGCACTGACTGTAAAGACTGTTTAGTTCCTTAATCAGAAGGAAGCACCGACATTGCCCTTCTCCAAACCCCCACTGCTTATGACAGCAGCATGGGGACAGTTTTCTCTAGAGCGTTTCCATTGAGGGCATGAAAATAACAGACCAGCAGGAGTGTGGTTGTTTGGGTAGGGTCCAGTTCATTCCTGCAGCTCACGAGATCTCGTGTCCCTTTTTCTCTAGGGTTCCTTCTTTTATGCATTCCAGTCAAAATTAAGTCACCTGCAATACACCATTCTGCTTTTGAGCTTTCTAACTTTTGAAATGAGATAAACATGTAGTTTATGTAGGGTGCCTTTTCATAAACCTTGGGTGAGTTTTAGAAGTTGAACTTTGAAACTGTGTTTTTTTGGTGGACAGAAGCAATAATAACGACTCAAGAGAAGATAATTTTGAATTTAAGAATGTCTGCTAAAAGATTTTAAGTCAGTGGAAAAATTGGGGAAGGACATCATGGAGCGAAAGACAAGCGTTCTAAGCTCCTCTGTTGCATAAAGAGCTCCATGAAGGTACTCTAATCTAAAGCCAGATGAAGTCAGGCACGTTCACATTTTATTTTCCTGTATTTCCTTTAGATCTGGTGCTCCCTCTCCATTAAGTAAGGTAAGTTGGTTTGTTTCTCTGGTGTTTTCTTTTTTTACATGTAGCCTTGTTTACTGTAAAGCTCAAAGCACAGAGTGTATTTATCCTTCGATACAGCAGTCACACCGCAACACACTCCCAGGACTTTCCTCATCTTCCACAGTTGTGAAACAGTAATGCCCACGCCTCCTGACCTCAGTCCCTGGAAGCCCCCTTTCTTTCTCCATCTATAAATTGGATACCTCATCTAAGTAGATCCAGATAGTCTGACCTTTCATAAGTTATTAATTTTACTTAATGTCTTTGGGGCTCAGTCTTAGCTCCAAAAGCCGGTTTGTTCAGTTTTCCTCCAGTGGGTATTTAAGTGACTTCCAGATTGTCAATATGACAAACAGCTCTGATAGAACTATAGTGTGAGATGTCTGACTGAGGACTGGAGAGATAGTTCAGTGGTTAAGAGCAATCGTTGCTCTCGCAGAAGACCCAGATTCAATTCCCAACACCCACACTGAGAGGCTCACATCCTCCAGGGGTAAAGCAGATGGATCACTTGATTTACATTTTTGAGAAAGGATTAAGTTGTTTTTATATGTGATTTGGCTTTCTCTTAGAACCCCAGTTCTTAAACAGGTAACATTTTTCTTGTATTTATGTGACAGCTGAAACCATACATAGCTATATAATGTTTGATAATTAAAAACTCTTTTCACATATTGTGAATCCGTGATATAGGTCAGCACAGGGAGCTGTGTATTTTAGTGATACAGGGGGAAATGTTGTCAGGGGCCTTTGCCTCAAGCATGCCTGCTGAAGCACTCCTTCAGCCATCTCTCTCTCTGAGCTGGTGAAAGGACAGGCTCAGGGCTTTCCCTGAGAAGGCCATGTGCTCTCTCTCACGGTCGGCACTTCACATCTGCCGTTGCTGGAGTTTTGTAGGCAGAGGTGTAATCGATGTGCTTTTCTTTGACAGATTCCCATCATGTAATTGCTGCCATAACAGACTCTCAGGGATGTCATCTCAGGGATGTCATCTCAGGGATGTCATTGTGACTGCCAGTGATTCCCAAATGCCGTGTGTTCTGCCTGTACCTGGCTGGCTGTTTAAATTCTCACAGGGCCTGAAAAGAAAATTTTAAGCAGTCTTTTCAATTTTCGATGCAAAGACAAACCATTAAAGCCATGTTGCCTGTGTGAAAATTTCCAGCTCATGACTCTTAGTGTGGCCGAATCAGGGCTTCCTTTAGGACAGTCTCGGTTTGTCGCTGCTGTGTTTTTTTGAGGTCTCCTGTTACGTTAGAGGTTCTTGGTACAAGGTGTTTGTTATAGGCCTTTGTCCACCTTCATGTGTGAGTTAATATTGATAGTATATTTGGTGTCCTTGTGTTCTCCCTGCTACTTCATTTATGTAAATAAACTTCTAAGTCTATTTATAAATCTTACTTAAAGATTGAAGTCTTTCTTTTTATTTTTAGAGCAGTCAGTGTCCAGCGTAGGAAATGATGTCCTTTGCTGTGTAGCTGGTGTTTTCCGATTCCCTGTTGTGCTCCCCTGGGAAGACTTAACCTTTGTGTCGCAGAGGGAGAGTTCATTTGTGATTTCCCCATCAACTGTAGCCACACTTCTCCTGTGTTTATCTCTTCATAGTGCTCCACACTTGGCAGCTACATAGCTATTGAAACTTTGATAGCATTAGGTATTTTGTAGCATGAGTGAAGCCTAAGCATTCTTAGAATGGCAGATTTTCCCACAACTTTCTTATCAATCCTCTGTTTTAAAATGATCTTTATGACTTTTTACATTGTTATATTTGAATCTACTGGCAGAAAATCTAGTGCTTGCTCCCAAGCTTCACCCATTTTATTTTCTGGAATGTTAAATACATACAATAAAGTAAAATTAGAATAGTGATAGTGACCACAGGATTTTAATTTCCTATTATATAAACCGTTAACACCTCTTTAAAAATGATAGAAAACAAGATGTGTGTTTGTGTGTGTGTGTGTGTGTGTGTGTGTGTGTGTGTGTGTGTGTATTTGAAAGCTAGGTTTGATATCAGGTGACTTTTTCCATTCTAGATCTACTTTACCTTTCCAAGACAAAGTCTCTCAGTGGTATTCAGGGCCCCACCTATCTCTGCCCCAGGCCCCAGTGCTGGGGTTACTTACACACATATACTACAGCACCTGGCTTTGAATATAGGTGTTTGAGGACAGAACTTAGGTCCCTGAGTTTGCATAGCAAGCACTTTACCAATTGAACCATCTTCATTTCACTTTAAAATCTTTATTTCACAGTATAATGAAATATAGCCATATCCTCAGATTGCAGCGACTTGAATATTACTTGTGAATTATTCCCTGCCAGCTATAAAGTATTTAAGTTAAATGTACAGATGTTGAAGTTGTCTGAGAAGATATGAAATATATTTAGGTTGAGAAAGAAAAAAAAAATACTGGTTTTATAGCAGTTGTCACCACTTGATCCTTTTCTACACCTAGTGTCCTAATAATTTTAAGTTTAGGAAATATGTTTGCCTTTATTTTTAAATGTACAACTAGGAGTCACTCTAATGTTAGACCACATATTTTAGCAAAACTTTATATAAATTTATATTTTACATTTAAATGTCCAAGCTCAAGGTGCATTTGGGCTATAGTGGTTATTATAGATACTGATTTCAATTTCCTGAGCTTTGCCTCCTGTGAGCAGTTGTAGAATAAATGTTTGTAAGGTTACGGGTTTGTAAAGCCAAAGCCCCGCTGTTCAGTGAGATCTAGATGCGTTTTTGATGTGCCTGTGCTGTGATCTTCACTTTCAGTCTTCTCCAGCCACAACTGTTACATCTCCTAATTCTACACCAGCTAAAACTATCGATACATCCCCACCAGTTGACATATTTGCAACAGCATCCACGGCTGCCCCAATCAGGTCAGTTAAGTATGTAGCCAACTTCTCATTAGTATTTTGAATTGCTTTTTGTTGTATTTTTATGTACTGTACTGACGCCAAACAATTTCATCAGATAAAGCCCGGTCCTGATACTGTGACTTGGGGTTATTTTTGCAGTGTAAAGAGAGTTCTTTTGGGCTTTTAATTAAGCTTGTACCTCTTAAGTCCTTGGGACGACCTATGCTGTGACTTGTAAATTTAGGAAAATATCCGGAAGAAAGACTCAAATACTGCAGGTCCTTCTAGGGTTAGATGATATACTAAATATCTAATAAAATCTATTCTTCCTGTGAAAAACTTAAAAGGTGTTTCAGAGTGCTGCAAAACCATTAAGAGGTGGCAGAAGCCTGTAGTCCAGCATGCAGAAGTCTGAGTTAGGGAGATCATGAATTCAGAGCCAGTCTGTACTATTTAACAAGCTAGGGCCAGACTGGGCTGTGATAAAACCTAGTCAGTTGAGTAAAGCTCGCAGTTATAGTATGATTGGTTCGCCATGGAATGAACTCTGCTAAGGGATTAGGAAGAGACCAGTGGGATGTTCCTAGCCAACTCTGAGACAGGGAGAACAGGAGAGACTGGGCTCTCAAAACTCCCTAAAACGAGCCTCCAGCCCAGAGAGGCTTCTACAGATAATATTTTTGGGTCAGATTTCTCTTTTGCCATGAGAGATTCTAGCCTCATTTTAGAGTGTCTGGGACTCTTTTATGAATGCAGTCTATCCAAAGGCTTCCTGTTTTTAGAGGTTTCAATTTTAAGCAGTTATGAATATACATATCGCTCCCATGTTTACTGTGTGCTACACTTGCTTGTTTCTGCTTCTTATATGTTGGTAAAACCAAGGGCTTTCTGCTGACACACCAAAATAAATTGTCTCTTATGAAAAGTTTGCTTAAGCTCTACTTATTTATAATGTTTTTATTTGTGTGGTGCCAGGGTCAAACCCTGGACCCACATATGCCCCCAATTATGCTCATAGTGATAAATATATTTCCCTTTTCTGTATTTAGTCTAGTTGTGTTTATGTCTGTTACTGAAGCAAAACCTTTCGGGGCTTCGGAAGCATCAGACTCCTTTCTTTAATAAAATATTGGTTAGCTATCCACCATGTATAAAAGGATAAAGATGAAGCCTGAAGTCAGGAGAGCCTGAACCTCTGAGGGCTAGAGAGCTTGTAGTCAGTTCTCCTCAGATCTAAGTGTACCTGGGAATCATGGGAGAGCTTGCTAAAATACAGATCCTGATGTCACGATGGGATAAGCCTGAGCAGTTGCACGATGAGTCAGATTCCAGGACACTCAGCATTTTGAGTCCATGCTTGAAAGAGTAAAACAGGCTTCTTTGGAAGGCAAGCCTGCCGAGAGGCAGACTTGACGTATCATCATCTAGTTTGGGAAAAAAAAATAAATTAATTAACTTTTATTCATTTTAATATTATTTGGTTTGTGAATTCTTAGGACAGTTTTGTTTTTGTTTTCTGTATTAGAAAACAAATACCCTCAAGGTTATGGGTTTTTTTTTTGTTTGTTTGGTTTGGTTTTTTGTTTTGTTTTTGTTTTTTGGTGTCCTGTAGGATTGTATCATCACCTATTTTTATAAATAAAGTTTTATTGAGATGGAGTGTAATGATTTGTTTCTGTCTTCTGTATTGTCATTGCTATAATGGCAGAGTTGCCCCCTCAAAGCCCAACCATCTATTCCTTTACAGATTCCAAGCCTTTGTGTATAACACACAAATCTCTGATATTTTCTGTACACGCCTTTGTTGTAAAACCCTTTGCATTACAACATTTCAGAGTCTGATTGTGAAGCCTGCTTTCCTTCCAGCTCTGCTAAGCCATCGAGTGATCTCCTTGATCTTCAGCCTGACTTCTCTGGAGCGGCTGGGGGAGCAGCAGCACCTGTAGCGCCACCTTCTGGGGGTGCCACCGCCTGGGGAGGTGAGTGAGCTTTTTTTGGGTTGTGGGGCATTTTCTGTGGCTGTTTTCATTTGGCCTGTAATTATTATCTGGTCATCAACAATACTATTAGAAACTTGGTGGGAAATTTTCTCAGGGTGGCATCAGCTGATCAAAGTACATATCGTGAAGGACACAGAAATTCCACATAACACAGTTTAAAAGTTCCAATAGCTATATATGATCTAACATTGAAACAAAAGAAGTATTTTTTGTGATTCTAAAACCTTACTTTTAGTAATTATTTTCAAGAAACGGATACCTTAGGTTAGTCCCTTTCAGGAATAAGCAGCATTAACAACTTGGTTTTTAGTCAAATAGAGTGCTTAGGCTGTTATGCTGTTCACAGTGTATCTGACTTTATGAAACCGAAATCGATTATACACTCCCATCTGTATCAGAAAAGGGCTCTCCTACACTGGTTGGCCAAAAGAAAACATGGCTAGGCATTTCAGTTCCCGTTGCTTCACAAGCTCAGACAAACCAGCTTCTCACAAACGTTTGATTAGAAACACTTAAGACAAAGTAA
This sequence comes from Mus minutoides, assembly GCA_902729485.2. Lineage (NCBI taxonomy): Eukaryota > Metazoa > Chordata > Mammalia > Rodentia > Muridae > Mus > Mus minutoides. Next base: position 278,497 of record LR750355.1, on the reverse strand, counting down.
AATTAAAGTGATTTCTTTATGATTCTCAAGTTGTACAGCTTTATCTGTGAGTGCTATGCGCTGCAGCAGCAGACTCTATCCTTTATATTTTCAGAGTTTAAGGTATTTTACAACTGGGAAAGTGACATGGTGAAAAACTTAGTAATTCAAAAGAGGAAAACTAGGATGATAACGCTGGTTTGGGGTGTTTGAGGAACCGGAATTGACAGGAATTTGCACAGGCATGTTAGGCTAAGATGACTAGGCTCCGTAGAAAGCCGTTGGTATCCAGTTAGGCAAGAACACTCATGCCCTTTAGGTTAGTTTTCCTCCCAGGCAGAAAATATTTCTACTATTATGAGATAAGATCTGTAATTTAATAGAACATTTCAGAATCAGTGTCCTTAATTAACAGTAAGGACCACAGTCAAATGAAGGTACGTTGTCCTAGATAATTAGTCTCTGGGTGAGCTTATTAAAAACATGTTAGTGTAACAGAAGAAGTGCATCCTGGCTAGGAGCTTTCTCTTTAGGAATATGGGGGCTGCAGTGCATTCGCTATGCTACTACAAAGCCCATGATCAGAAATCCTAACTATCCTGACTGCACAGTGGAGAATCCCAGGGGAGAATTCTGTCTGAGCAGCGTCAGCCAGCGTGTAGGAGTCAGGTAGCAGAACTCAGAAGTGGAGGCAGGAAGGGCCCCTGGGTTCCACTACTGGCACTTGTCCGCTCCTTCCCGAGTCTACCCATCCTTGAGTCTTTGTAATCTCTTCATTTTATTTCTCAGATGTTTGGTAACAAAAGTAACAGAAAGATAGCAGCAGAACTAAATCTGACAGCTAGAAATGTGAACATTGTAGCCATGAAGGCATTCTCCCGAGTCAACTGTTAGGGCTACAGCTATTAAATGTTTAAGTAAGTTTGCTCCTGAAACTTTATTGACTTTCAATTGAGAAAGAAAACTGTTGCTGGAGAGCCTGCATAAGGGCTTTCTTCCTGAGGACACTCATTTGTTCTCTTCTTTATCTCTTAAATACTCAAGTTCACTTTGTTAATGATTCTTTTGGTACACATAACATATTAGGTGTTCCTGTTTGATAACCTTTCAGGTCCATACCCTCAAGTCAAATTTTCTCAGCCATGAAATTCATAAACACTTTAATAATAAAATTTTTATAATTAAAATTTGTTTTAGTTATAAATTCATTGGGTTGTATAAAAAGACTTGGATATTACATGAATGTTATTTTTAATTCTTTCATGCGTTTAAGTCACTATGTGTTCATATTTTAATTAATTCTGTTCTTTGACAATTTCATATATGTATATAATATATTCTGACAATATATAATATATCCCAGCCCCAAACTCATTCTTACCTCCTCCTCATATGCCTTAGTTTGTTTTTTATTGCTGTGACTTGGGGTGGAAAGGGTTGACTTCAGCTTTCTAGAGCATCAATTCAGTAACTCAAGGCAGGAAACCATGGAAGAACACTGCTTACTGGCTCGATCTGTTTGCTTTCTTAAGTCAGAAAGGACTGCTTTTTCTCCCACATCAATCACTAATCAAGAAAATGTCTATAGACTTGCCTATGGCCCAATCTGATAGAGACATTTTCTCAAGTGAGGTTCCCTCTTCCAGGACAGCCCTAGTTTGTGTCAAGGCAATGAAAGCACTAACTAGCACACACAGCATTCTTACTGGTTAACCAGACCTTTTCCCAGATTCATAACTTTGGTTTTTCTTTGTGATTCATGGAGTTTAATCGACATCATCTATATGAGTTTTAGATTGGAACTATACATTGGAGTCCGGTGAGGTCACATGAGGGTACACTGTTGAAGGCAGTGATTTCCCATCTCCCATATCTATCAGTAGCAAGCAGTTCAGCATTGAGGAGTAGGGAGGCTGAGCCAGTGCCACACTGTATCCTTATATAGACCCGGTGCAGGTATTCACAGCTGCTGCAGAACTCATGGATGCAGTGGCTCACTATTGCCCAGTGACCGGCATTTCAAAACCCTTCTCTCTATTGGCTAGCTTTTACATTCTTTTCACCCTCTTTCTCACAGTGTTCCCAAAGTCTTAAAGGGACAGAATAAGTACTGTGTTAAGGTCTGAGCACTCATTGGTTACTTATTCCTAGTACCCTGTATATCCATGAATCTGTGCATTGACCACCATTCACTGGAAAGAGAGGCTTCTCTCATTAAGGCTGAGAGTAGCATTTGCCTTTGGGTATAAGAATAAATATTTATAAGATAATTTGATTCTAGCAATTCAACTAAACAACAGTATTCAGTTTCTCCCTAAGGCCTGTGTTCTCTGGTATGTGTTTTTGAATGAAATGTACAGTAGCAGGCTTAGGTACCTTCTGTAGAGTAGGCCTTGAGTCCAGAGGCAGTTGGTTACCCTCATATGTCTTCAGCAATGGGACTTTATTATCTAATACTGGTGGGAAAGCTAGAGGAATAGCCAAAGTCTGTCTTGCCTGGAGGGCTCTGTGGTCTCCTTCACTAATAACTTGTCAGGGGGCATCCTACCCCAGCACTGGGTGGTAGCAGGCTATTTTTCTTAAAACTCCTTTTTTAAAAAAACTAAATTACATTTTTAAAAATTGGTTGCAAGATAATAGATTTCATGTGGCTTTTTCATAGCCCTTATTTTTTAGGTTAACCCTCCACCTCTCCTCTCATCTCCTGCCAGCCTCACCCTTACCTAAAGCTTTCCACCCTTGTATTCCCCCTCTGCTCTTCAACTGCCTACATTATATTGTATCCCCAATGGCCTCTTTCTAGTGTCCTGGTTTCTACAGGATCTCAATATGGTGTTCTTGCTTTTTAGTGCAGGAACCGTTTGGTGATCTTTACCAGTGCCCTTCAGGCAGTTTTTTTTTCTAACCTTCCCCACTAGGTGGAGCACATCTCCCAAGCTGGGAAAGCCTTGGAGTAACCAGCCTGCTGGTTAGACAGCATCTCAGACTCCCAGAACTAAAGAGTTTAATAGCAAGGAGCTTGGGGGCGGGGGGGGGGGGTCTGATAATAAATCTCAGTTCCTAAGAAAAATGGAACTTGAGAACCTTCTCGAATGAAATGGGAAGGTAGCCCTCGCTTCCCTGGGTTTCTCTAGCTGTAGAGTCTGCTGGAGCTGAGGGTGAGGCTGCCTCGGAGATGCATTTGTCTCATTTGACTGAGTAAAGTGTAAAATCAGTTTACCATTCCTGTTTCCTAACGTCAAGCCGCATCTGCTTTTGAATATTGCAGAATTTAACTCTAGAACCTTGTTGGAGCGTTTCTTATCTGACTTTAGTGAAATGACTTCAATGTGCAAAGGTGAAATCTATGAAGTTTTTCATGGGTTACAGCTATGGACACATTTCCATTTCAGGAGACACATTGTAATGATAATATTTTATTATTATTATAAAACAATGAAATTTCAGAAAATTTTGTATTTTAATAAATCTAACTTAAGTTTACATATAAAATTAGTTTTTAGTAAGACTGATAACAAGCCCATTGACAGAAAAAAACAGAGATGTTTTGGATCCTACTTTTGCCTTCATAAAAGAAAGAATATTTTCATTTATTCATAATAAATCTGTGTTTTAGAAGCACCAGTAGATGAGTGTTTTTTTGAGCCTCATTATCTACGGCCTGGAAAAGCACACAATTTCGTCTTATACTTAAGATGAAATATCTGCTTTTTGAGAAATATAAGATTGTTGCTAGGGTTTTATTAAAATTGAAATGAATATTCATCATGCCCTTGAAAAATCATATTATGAGATAAAATAACTAATATTTTCCACGTGTACTGTTAGTTATAATGGTAGTGGGTTTTATGATCTACTTCCTACCATGTTAAGAAAATCTGGGGTGTGGAGTCTGTAGGCTGTGCTACATATACACACCTGACACTGAAAGTTTATAGGCCCTTTCAAGTTCATAGTCCCAGCTTTTCTTATGGAGCATTTGATGTGTTCCAGGGATAGGTAAGCCTTTTAAGTCAATGAGCACACTTAATCTTCTTAGTCACTTGAAACAATCCAGTTGTAGGTCCCTGAAGAATGTTAGCATCTTTGTTATGAGAATAATGTCCTTTTGTTACAGTGAATATTTTCTAGCCATTTTTATAATGTAAAAAGGCCTTTAACTATGTATCTCTTATAAATGAATTGAATCCTCCTACTTTAATTTGTGTCTGTGGTTTAATACTTTACAAATCTTGGTTTCAAGACTGATCACAGACCCTGTGATGGTTAGTTCTGTCACCTTCTGACACAAACCTCAATTAAGGTATCGCCTCCATCTGACTGGCCTGTGGGCAAATCTGGAAGGTAAATCTGGGCAAATCTTGATTAATGATTGGTGTGGGAGGGCCGCTGTGGTCAGTGCCACCCCTGGACAGGTGGTTCTGAGTTAGGTAAGAACGTAGCCTTCCTGGGCTACATAGGGAGCCCAGTCTCAAAGACAGAGGGTAGGAGATGGGAAAGAAATAAAGAACAGTCAATGACATTCTGCTAATTACAGATTAACGGCATCAGTCAGAGCAGGTGTAGGCCAGAATCTGGGGATAATGAAGGTGAAAAGCTCTATCTTTTTTTTTTATATATATAGATTGGGTTTTTCAGAGTTATTTAAGACTCTTGACCTCCCTCACTCCCTGTTTTTCCATCTGTAACATGAATAGCTTAATCTAGAGATTGCCTAGGGTCTCCTCCTTGAATGTTCCATGGTGAGAGTTGGTAATGCATTTGTGCTCTGATTACAAATGGTCTGGGAAGTGCAGAAAGCTCAGGTGAGCCTGCGCCTCTCCCTGCTTGCACATTGGCACAGTCAGATGTTTCAGCTGGAACTCTTTGTCTCTTCATACGCTGCCACCACCTGGACATCGGTAGACCTTTTGGGAGAGGGTGAGTAAGCCTTGATTTTGAACTCCTGTGAGAGGCGTCCGCAGCCATCTCTTCCTGTGGCCTTTAGGAGTCTGGTCTATCTCCTGTCCTTTCCTCCTCTCTCTTTTGCTCTGTCTCTGGTGGAATACAGATTCCTTGGCTGCACTTTCCTCTGTTCCCTCTGAAGCACCGATTTCAGACCCATTCGCACCAGAGCCTTCCCCTCCTACTACAACCACTGAGCCTGCTTCAGCCTCTGCCTCAACCACCACAGCTGTGACGGCTGTCACTACGGAAGTGGATCTCTTTGGAGGTTAGTCAGTCATACCACTACTCCTTCCTTCCTTTCAAGATGGCTGACCCACCTGAGACCAACGGCCTCTGAATTGCCTTATACTATGTTAACAACATGGCAGGGTCTAAGTCCTTTTCCAGTGTTGGTTCATATATGCTTGACAGTACTAAACTCTTCAGCGCCTCTCCATGTAGTTCTGGCTCTACTAGAGCAGGACCTGTGGCCCTTTGAGTTTTACATCAGGATCTGAGTTGCTGCCAGACTCTGGCCCACACATGGAGTCTCTCCCTGGCCTCTGCAAGTGATCCCAGGCTTATGTCACATTTAAGTATGGCTTTGGGACTAGACGCAAACTGGCCCAGGGAATATTTAAAGATCATGAGAGAACAATCCTAGCTTAAATAATTTCTTAGCACTTAGACCAATAAATATACCTAGACCTGTATCTGAATATCTAGATAGGTGATAGATAGATGATTGATAGATAACTGATAGATAGATGATGATGATAGATAGATACATGGATAAATAGGTAAATGTGCTATAGATATATTTGTATATAGAGATATAAATGAGAGGAATTAAAATTTAGATGGCTCAACAGAGAGTTGACTGCTATGCCTACTTCTGATTGTTGTGTTCAAGAAAAATGTGGGGTCATCTTGACTTTGGAACTTTGGGAGTCTGTGCAGAGCTTGGCACCATGTTGATTAAAAGCAGGTGCAGATCAGTTTTAGAAAGGACTGTTCAGAAATATGATTTCCATGTAGATGCCAGTTCTGACCCAGCAAAATGCCCCACAATGCGCTCAGACACAGTGAGCATCCGAAGCCAGTTCATCTGCACACTTGAATCTGGGTAGAGCCACTGTGCAAACTCAGAGAAGAGTTTGGACCACATGCACACATCTAGGGGTGTTAGACTCATTACCGTTTCATGTTTCTTCATTACCGTATAGCATATTTCCCAGGACATTTTGAAAATATTGTAAAGAAATTAAAAGAAGCAAGTGGTGGTGAAGGCAGGAGAGGTTTGGCAGGCAATGGTGCAATCAGCACATTCCCCTGGCGATGAACACTTACACAGTTACATACCATTCCTCTGCGTGCAGTGCCCTGGGCTCTGTAGTTGTCCAAGACAAGTAGTGTTAGCTAGACATAGCATTTCTGCTGCATTCTCACCAAAGAAATTGTCTGTCGCCTTGCTGTGTCTTCACTCCGACACAAAGAAGCTTTGCCCCTTAAAGAGCAGAGAGAATTACAGACCTTTGAGGGTTTCCCTGCAGGAACTTCTCAAGAGCAGATTGCCCTTTGTCAGTGCTGTGCTTTCTTTCAGGGTTAAAAAAATAATAAGTTGTATCTTAATTTTTAAAATTAACTCCTTCGCCTTCCTCTCTCTGCTCTGCCACTGGCATTGAGTCTGAGGGTTTCTCATGCAAGGTCAACGGAAAATATGAACGGGTCACAGAGCAGTTTAGTACTGAAGCATTTCTGTAACTATTGCTAGTTAAAGATATTTTTTTTTCAGTCCCCGTGAAAGGGGCTTGGGTACGTCTCAGACATCAGGCAGGTCCACCTTGCTTTCCTTTTAACTTTCCAGGATAATAAAGCCCCAGATGTTTCTTTAAATGTTGTTTGAACCATTATGCTGTTTGTAGTTAGCGTCTGCCAAGTAGAAAAATCTGTTCTTCTGTCAATGCTATCACAGTGACATTATTGTCTGTTTTAAATGTAAGTTTTAAGAAGGGGCACTGCAGAGTTATAGCTGCCCAGTGTTTTCATCATGTCCCTCTGTCTTCTGGCAAGGACATGAGTGAAGCAGAGCCCCTCTGCAGGTCTCACCACAGACTTTATTTCTCTGCTTACCTCTATGAACTGCCTCCTGACCTCAGGCCATTGGAAAAGCTCTGTCCACCACAGTTGGGTGTCTGTGTACCCCACTGCCTTTTTTATAGTCTTCAGTATTTTTACTCTAACTTGTTTCATGTTCTTTTTGTTTTGTTTTAAACAAATCATTTAGAGCTATCTTAAATTCTAAGCTTAAATCTCCATGGCCATTTTGTTTTTTGGCCACTTTAAAATATTTTAGATTTCTAAGATGGATACGAACTTGAACTTGAGCAAAGGTACCAGCCACATTTATTTGAATAACTTTAAAATACATTTTCACATGAGATGTACAAGTCGTACCCAAGAGGCTCATGGAGGAGAACAACAAATTTGAGGCCAACCAGAGGCATCCATTAAGTTCTGGACCCTCCTGAGCTACATAGCAAGACTCTATCTCAAAGATATATAAAAAAAATTCTTATTCTATATATTTTTATAGCAATATAGATTGCTCTAGAAATAAGCATAGTAAGTTTTAATTCAGAAAAACACAGCTATGAAACTTCATGAATATAAAACTTTAAATGTTAAAGTTTAAAACAAACATCACGAGCATTAAAAATCTATGTATTTTAGTACATTAAAATGCAAGTTTGAAAAAACATTCAGATTTCTCTCTGCAAAATGTTTTATTATTCTCTGTGAGTAGCCCATCTAAGTTGCTATATTGTCTTTTCTGGTATATATTAACTTTTATTTTTAATTTTATTATAAGGCAAACTTTTAAGAAATAGAACCTGCTTTCTGTGGTCATACAAAACAGAATTCTAAGAATGTTGTGCTTTAAGTTTCTATATAAGGTACACATAACTGATAAATGGTAGCATAGTTCTTTTGAAATATCCTCGTTGGGAGCTGGTAGAATGGCTCATGTGAAAGGTGCTTGCTACCAAACCTATGGCCTGAGTCTCATTTCTGCCACACATGTGTTGGAAGCAGAGGACAGACTAGGGAAAATAAATCCCTTTCCCACATTTATGTCTTAGGGAAAGGTTTTGGTGAGAGTTTAAGAAGGTTATAATGTGGACGGCAGCAGTGGCTCTTCTCTTTAAGAAAAGTTTTGATGGGCGTCACTAGTTGCATTCCTAATGTTTAGCCATAACTAACAAGAGCAGTGTTGAAGAGGCACGTGGCTGACGGGGTAGAAGGAAACCCCTCCTGCAGTGTAGCTGTAAGTATAGGTTTCACTTGTACATAAGTAACAGACAACCCAAAGAGTCTAGTCTGAAAGCATCTGCTGGGGTTTGTTACTAAGGCGTTCATCCTAGGGGCAGTGGGTGGTATAGAGGAGTGGGGCGTGGTTTGTCACTGTTCCGTCTAGTGGCCGTCCACACATAGCTCCTGCAGACCGTAATGGACCAAGTCCCAACCCAGCCATTTAAGGGCTGTATGGCCTTGATCAAACTACGCAAGTTATTTTTTTTTCAACTGAAAAATGTAAGTTTCATATATTCTCATGTGCAACAAGATGCTTTAAGGTGTGCGTGTGTTATGGAATGGCTAGATCAAGTTTTGGGCTGATTCACGTCATTTTGTGTGGGTAGAACATTTGAAAATCTCAGAACTCTGGCTCTCTTTTTACAGAATGGAGGTAATAAAAGGTACCATCTAAAATAGTTACAGAAGTTAAATTTTTAAAATTTTCAAAATATGTCTCCTCCTCCCTCCCCCAGGGGCATTGACCTCAGTTCTAGATATACAGCCATGGAAAGAAAGATCCCCGAAACCATAGCAGAATATTAAGAGGACTCCTCCCATCCTACCCTCTGTCCCCAGCCCTATCCCCCACCCCACACACACACCTCGAGGTCCTCATGCTGCCCATAGCCCTCTGATGTCATCTGGGCCTGCACTCTCCCTGGAATGGTTTTCTTTCACCAGTTTATTCATATACTTCCCAGCCCCCATCAGTATAGCATACGTTCCCTCAGGATAGCTGAGAGAAGCCATCAGATTAGATTAATATGCACTGACAGTGTTTTAAAAAAATTTAACTCAAGTGAGCCTCTTGTAGCATTATTATTATTATTATTTTCTCTGCAAAACATAAGGACTCAAGATGTATGCCGCTTAACTTTCTTCTATCTAGACAAGTTTGTTACTTGCTGCATTCCACTGAGGAACAAGAACCGTGACCACAGGACTTCCTCAGCTTAATGCATTGAATGACTCTCAGCTATACTGTGTGACATTTCCCAATCATGTTTGACCAATTCCTCTTAGTGAGGATCGTGCTGTAGGACACACCAGTAGAATCCATTGGAAATGAGGAGTGGCAGGAACATGGGGGTTGATCCCATTCTCCGAAAGCTTTGTCTTCGTTCTTGAAAAAAAAAACAAAAACTCTACGTAAACTCCATAATGAAGTGGTTTGCTGTGGACATGCACTGGGAAGGGTTTGCATCCCTCAGCTATCAGTGTTCTTTTAGGGCTAGAACGTAGTGTGCAAGGCTCTAGGTCCTACCCTTAGCATTGAAAAAGAAATACAAAATGTGTTTGTGAGCTGGGCCTACAGGTATGTTAACAATGCCCTTGTAGTCTTAAAACATGAAATTATATTTTTAATCTGTTGGAAATAGATCACTTTCCAAATAACTAGAAAATATAATAATATTTGAAAACAATAAATGTAAGTAGAGATAAAGACATTAAGCATCATGCCCTAATTTGGTTAGCTGATTATTTCTTTGATTCCTCCTTTTGTATCTGATGATTCTTTTCAAGGTTAGTGAAGACTTTTCTGAATATTTACCAAACCTTTCCTATTAACATTATGATTTTTTTGTCTGCAATAGACTAATTTTAAATTCAAAATATTTATTTATATAGCCACTGCCTATTTAATATTATTTGCATACAGAGAAGACATTGGAATTTTCTGGAAGCCACCAGTCAGAGGTATAAGAGAAAAATGCAGTAAAGGAGTATTATCTGGACATGAAAGTTTAATGTCTTAAATTACATAGTAAAGTTATTTTGTGTTTTAATTTTTGCATCCATTAATTTCTATTGAAACCTAAAACATGCTTTTTAGAGCCCTTATACAATGAGAATCTTGTTGGATCACAACGGCCTTCAGTGGTATCCACATACCACCATTCACATGTTAGCTAACAGGGAGACGCACAAAATGTAATTACTTGGTGATTACCAACAGTGCATGAGACATTCGTGTTGTATAAGGGAGCTTTCTTCACAACTTAACTCCGTTCTTTTACTATATTTTCTTCTCTTTTTATTCCTTTAATTTCTGTTATTTTTAAAACCGCACCCAAGATGCCTTTGCAGCTTCTCCTGGCGAGGCCCCTGCAGCATCCGAAGGGGCTACCGCACCAGCTACCCCAGCCCCAGTGGCTGCAGCTCTTGATGCATGCTCAGGAAATGGTGGGTTTACACATGAGCCAGTCTGTTGTTTTCTTGTCCTAATGTGAAGCCTGGGTAGTTAGATGTGGCCATATGTTTTTCTAATTTTGCTTTCTTATTAGTGTAAACTCATTCCTCATAACTGAATGAATAATGCCAACACTTAAAACATTAAGACACTGAAGTGCATACTTATCAAAATTGGCAATTCCTCAAGATTGACAATTTTTCTCGGTGCAAGTATGCTCTCTTAATGTTTTCCCCCCTCTAATGCATTCTTTATGATATTGAGTTCAAATATATTGACATGTTTTAATGAACTTTCACAGCTACCAGATTGACTAGATTAGGTAAGGGCATGAAAAATAATGACCCCCTGGACCAAAACTATAGGCCGATTTCACAGCACCCTACCAAATATTTCAGATTGAACTTGCAAATAAAACTGTGTTCTATTTTTTCTTTAGAAAAGCATCCCAATTGCTAATAAGATATAGTAGTGAAACCCATGTACCCTTGAGGCCTAGCTAGTATGTAAACGTGTGTGATGTGTCTTACCTGTAGTTACAATTCTGTCTCCTGCTCCTTCCTGACTGATGCTGTGTGTGTATGTCTCTACTTTGCTTTCCAAAAGACCCTTTTGCCCCATCTGAAGGTAGCGCAGAGGCTGCACCTGAGCTGGACCTCTTTGCTATGAAGCCACCTGAGACCAGCGCTCCTGTAGTTACCCCTACAGCTAGCACAGCCCCTCCAGTTCCCGCAACTGCTCCTTCTCCTGCTCCCACGGCTGTGGCAGCCACTGCTGCCACCACCACCGCCGCCGCTGCAGCTACCACCACTGCCACCACCTCTGCTGCTGCCGCCACCACCGCCGCTGCTCCTCCTGCTCTAGATATCTTTGGTGGTAATTTGTCACTGTTACTCAATCTCTCTCATGTGGTGGCTTGAACCCGGTCCTGTAATGCACACATGCCTCATATGCATGAAAACTGTAGTTAATGGCTCTCTAGAGTCCATTTGCTACTTCACCCAGAGTTCTTGTGAATGCTCTGTCAGAAAACTGGCAAGTGATGCTGTCACAGGCTTGATTTTCAGACTGAGTGAAGGCTGTGTGTTCTTGGTCTTAGATTTGTTTGATTCCGCTCCTGAAGTTGCTGCAGCACCTAAGCCAGACGCGGCTCCTAGCATAGACCTGTTTGGCACAGGTAAAGCAAAGCAACGGTTTTCTTCAACTGTGTTTAAGTAGATGTATCCTTGGTCAAGCCCTTTATAGTTGCTGTGATAATGCATTTGTTAGACGTGTGACTCTGATTTCAGCTTTCTGCTACTTACTTCTGCTTGGTTTTGGTTTCTTTCACTTTTGGAAGATGCTTTCTCCTCCCCGCCACGAGGGGCCTCTCCGGTGCCTGAGAGTTCTCTCACTGCTGACCTCTTATCTGGTGAGTGCTTCCCCTAGATCAAGACTTTAGAGCTCTCTCCAGAGGGCCATGGGTGGGGGAGTTCAGGTAGCAAAAGATGTTCTAATATCTTATAGGTTTATTGTATGTGCTTTAAGACTCGGGATTCACCTAAAAGAAGAACTTCATTCTCTTTAGCCAGTCAGCACCTGGTAAAGGTTGAGATTTCAAACATGAGGTTGGCAAAGAAAAAGGTTCCATTTCCCACTAATTGTTCTACTATTGAAGAGTCAGTTATTGGTTTGCTTTTCTTAACTGTTAAGATTTCTCCACTCACTCTCTATAACTGCAATCTCGAGGCCGTTGTCAGGGTTTGGGTTTCGTGGTGCTGAGGATGACTGCCATGTTCCCCTGTTCTTCACTGCAGTGGACGCGTTTGCAGCGCCATCTCCTGCATCCACTGCCTCTCCTGCAAAGGCGGAGTCCTCAGGTGTCATAGACCTTTTTGGGGGTGCGTATCTCTCCTCTTTCAGCACTTATGTCATCTGGAGTCCTTTTTTTGTTGTTGTTGTTGTTCTAAGTGGACTCTCCTCTTCCGTTCTAATTCATTTTGCTTCGTTTGACTCTTACATTGCTTTTGTTTTTTACGTGTGAACTTAAGTTGTACAGACCTTTCCCGTGTCTGTGCCACCATCGCTGTCATCCTCATGGCTCCTCACAACTTTCAGTGCATGGTCTAACAAAACCAGAGCGTGCTCCATGTGACATCTTCTTGTTTTCAGCCTTTTGTTCATCCTAGCTTTTACTCACCTGTTTAGAGTCCCTCTCTACTGCTTCCTCAAAGATTCTGATCTATTGGCTACGTTAACACTCTCAAGTCCTTCAAAGCAATATGAAAAGTAAAATAGGTAATTCAGAATTGAAAACAAGCCAGTTAGATGTCAACATACATAATGCTGTGCAATTTATTTACATTGAATTTAGTGTTTTTAAACCTTTACAGAGAACTTGGAGATACTTTTTCTGGTTTAAATGTATTTTTTTCTTCTTTTATGTAGTATTTGAAAACAGAAAGGTACATTGAGTATATCACTTGGTTATCTGTATGAATATCTGTAAGCTGAAGTTCTTTGTTAGCAGTAAATTCACAGGAAAGAGATGGTCTGAACTGAATCATGAGTATCCATAAAAGGAGTGTCTTTGGGCTAAAACATCATCTTTGCGTATTGTACCCACATGGATTATCTATTGTCACTGACACATCCTGGTACATACCATGCTGCATATATGAGGGTACAAAGAAGTCACAGATGCTGGCTGACGTGCTGAAGGTACACAGACACTGAACGCAGATGTATATGTACAGGAAGTGGTGCTCCACTGGGCATATTAAATGTTTAGAAGCTTAAATGGGAAGTGAGAAATTCTGTTTTACCTTCATTTAAAAATCTCAATCCTGTTTTTAATAAATGATAGACTCTAGCTTGAAACACTTATTCATCTTAAAGGTCTACGTGTTAATCATTTAGTGAGGCACTGGTTATTAGACATTCTCGAACTCTCATGAGCGACTAAGTTCTAGATCAGAGGATTGTGGCACACAGCTCCAACCCCTGCTCTAGGGGAGCCTCCCAGTACAAACAAGAGCTGTATATTAAGACTCTATCTGAGACTATGAAATAAGACGAACTGCTCAGAGCCTGGTTTAGTCCTCCTAGCCATTGCACATACCCAGGAGGCAGGCTCTCCATACAGAATGTCACATATGTGCATGTGTCTGCGTGTGTCACACTTGGATTGCTTAGTCACTTACTATTTGACCCTCTTACTTTCTTGCTGCGTAACGGATAATGGATAGATGCCTTTGGAAGTAGTTCTTCTGAAACCCAGCCAGCACCACAGGCTGTTTCTAGTTCATCAGCATCGGCAGATCTACTAGCTGGTAATTGATTCCATTAAAATGGCATTTTATAAAAGTTAAGTTTGGATATAGTTTTATAAGTAATAGATACTACATAAATTGCAAAATATTTTAAAATTTTCCTTTCGAGGCATGAAATTGAAGGTGATACAGCAGTAAATAATAGAAGGTTTATTACTTCCTAGATTTTATTAAATTAGTCTTAAACCCATATGTATATAAGCCACCCCTATTGATACTCCCAATCTTACTTTCAATTAGCATGTTTGTTTTTATTTGTCAAAAAGGTAATATGTTTTGTGTAGCAATTAGAAGGAATCTATAGTTAACTATGCTGTAATATATTTGACAGTTGGTTTTATAATATGTGAGTCACCATAGAAGAAACCATTATAGATTTTTTTTCCTCTTGAATTGAAATGTTGTGACATACATCGTGGACTTTTTGACAAGCTGATTATTTTTCTGTCTGAAAACACACAGGGTGATCTCAGCTTTCTAGGAACTAGATGGGCACAGTTTGCAAGGATCACTGCCTATTGCTAAGACAGTAAGGACTGCTTAAAAGAACAGTTCAAGGACTCGAGCACAGTTAAAACCAAGCTTGAGTCTTCCTTGGAGTCAAGACAACATCAGACTTAGAAAGTGGCCAATCAGAAGACGGCAGCAGAAGGCTTAGACCCAGCTTAGCTCTGGAACTCCCATCACTAATGCTGTAGGATAGCCCCCTTGTGGTCACATCTTTCCTCCAGGAACAGGAGGAAGTACAGGCACCCCCACCTTCTTTCTATCAGTAATTCTGTCTGGTGGCTTCGGTTTCTCCAGCGGGGGTAGCTCTTTCATTTCTCTTATATGCCCTCTGGCTCCTAGATCCAGTCAGGTGCTCCTGTTTGCCAACTCTTGTCACAGTGATTGTGGTGATGAACCAGAAGCCTGCTTTGATGTTGTTTTGTCTTCCATGAGGTGCGCACCTCACACAACCCACCACTGCCTACTTGAGATAAGGCCTGACAGCTTGCCTGGCTTTCCCCTCAGTCTAGATGCATTTCACAGCACCTTCAACTTGGCTAGACACTTTCAACCTCTTATTGAACCAATACATTCAATTCAGATTTTAAAATCTGCAGTAAGATTTTAACAGGCCACAGAAATAGCATAGATTCCAGGTTCATTGGTGAAAATGATCCCGTTGGTTTTTATATGAGATGAATTATAAGTCTTTGGCTCTGGAGTTATGATTAAAATCAATTTTACTGGCTACCTGAAGAATTCTAAGAAATCTTTCTTATATATTTGCTGGCCTGACATAGACCATGTTGGTCACAGAACTGTTCAAATCCACTAAGCAGGAGGCTGGCCACAAGGCCACACTGTCTGTTCTAGTGTTATTAGTCCACAGTACCATGCTGAGCCCTCCAGGGCCAGAACCTGAGATACTGTTTCTAAAAGAGCCTAGAATTTTAGGACCTGGAGCAGAAGCCAGGGATCTTGGGGAAAGAAAGCATTCCAAATCAGTGGCTGGTGACAGAGCCAAGAGGGTTGGTCCTAGGGATGCCACAGGATCTATACCATCCCTGGAGAGCAAAGGATCTCAGCTGCAGAGAGATATGTTCCCAAAAGGCTCGCTTTGGGTCATGTCTCACACGCAAAAAAAAAGCTTAAATTGATCAGTTGACCTGTGCAGCCTAAAATCTTAATAAAGTAAGCTAGGAAAGAGATTAGTGGCAAATGTTCCAATGTCTGTGCATTTTTAAAGGCATGTTGACTGTACTCTTCAGTTCCTTCACCTGCCTTTTCTTACTCTGGCAGGAAAAATTATGTGTGCACGTTTGTGTTTCTCTTGGCCTCCTACTTAAATAAATTAATGTTCGATGCAGACAAGTTTGCATGGGTATTATGGTCTACTTAGCATCAAAACCTTTCCTGTCTGTTCCTTTGGTATTAGAAGATCTGATTTTCTTAGCACAGACAACACTTTCACCAGATATCCTGATATAAGAAAATTTAAATTACATTTTAAATGTTTCTAAGATTTTATTTGAGAGACCGGCCTTTCCCTGTTTTAATTACAGAAAAGCATTTCTTATAATGGCTTAACTATGACAACGCTGGGAAATCACATTTCTAGTTTTTAAAAATGTTATGGAATATCAACATAATTGTATCTTATGATTGTTTCCAGTCCTCTTCTCAGGTCAACATCATATCTACAATTCAGCTAACAGTGGTATCTGAGTTTATATTACCAAATGATCTTTGTTTAATGCATATAAAACAGAACAAATATTGGGACATGGCGTTATGGCTGTTTGCAGAGCTTAGCACCTGGCATTGACTTGTGTATATGTTTATATAGAGACATAGCTACAAAGCTCACAACCTATATAAATAAATAACCTTTAAAAAATAACAGAATGAGGTGGAACATATGAGTAATTTCAGTGTTCAGGAAGCAGAACCACAGAGGTCACCAACTACTTTAAGGGCAGTCTATTTTCCTTGAGGGCATCCAGGGCTTCGTAGTCAAGAAGTGTCTTAAACACACGAATAAGTCAAGTAAAAGATACACACCCACAACTGTGCTCACATTAATATTAGGGTCAGAACCACAAAAAATGTTGCATTTTTTGAAGAATTTTCTAGTCATGAATTATAATAAAACTATTTTATAAAGGATAAAAGAAAGATAATACACAGATGCAATTACAGTCAGATTAGAGTATGCAGAAAAACTCTTGGTCACTGGAGTGAGGCCTCATACAGCTAAGATTTCTTCTTTGCCTTTCTTTTTGTGTGGTCCTAGGGACCAAACTCACAGCTGTTTTCTTGCTGGCAGGTAGGCAGGAACTGTACCATCTCTTTGAAGGATCAATTATACATATAAGCAAAAAGCAATAAAAAGATGGTAGAGCAAAATGCTGAAATTATTTTTAAATATTTTAAGTCAACTATTAAGAGTAACTTTAAACAAAAAGAAAATGTTACTGTAAATTCAAGTATATTATAAAATCACAAAACAAAAGACTAAATGAAATGGGTAATTTCTTTTAAATTGTTGTATAAAAGCCAGTTATTTTTCACTCAAATTCAGATCCAGACTTGTCCAATCATAATCAGTTGCAACACCATATATTGATCACACACCTTAATCTTCATCTCTACCATTTTCAGTGGCTCTCAACCTTCCTGGTGCTATGACCCTGTAATACAGTCCTCATGTTTCAGTGACCCAACCATAAAATTATTTTCATTGCTATTTCTTAACCATAATTTTGCTACTGTTATCATAATGTAAATATTTTTGGAGATAGAGGTTTGCCAAAGGGGTCATACCCAAGGTTGAGCTGATTTAAGTAATAATCTTAATTGCTTGGTGCATCTAGTATAGTGAAACTGAAGAAAAGTCTGGAGCCAGGATAATGGCTCTGACCTCAAGCTTTCTTATCTATTGAACCTCATCGAACTATTCTGAAGATAAAATAAAATCATGTATGTTTTATGTGGTATCTATCAGACATGGCCCTGGTCCACACATGACTGAAGACTGCTATGAATGTAGCTAAGCCCAAAATCTTAAATTATTTTTCAAACATGAGGGGTCCCACCCCTGGCCCATTTCTAGATGGGAGTTAACTCAGTTGCACCATTCAAGGGTTAACTTGGTAGACACCATCACTCTACAATGGAAGAGGTTGAATAAGCCTGTGGTAGACATTGCTGGTTTTGTAGGATCTAAAGTACTCAAATGCATGTGATGTAAATGGGTCCGAGCTTTCAAACAGTGCTCAGGTATCCCATCCCAGCGGAATTGCTGCTGCTCGCTTTTGTAGAACAAACCCTGATAGACAGGAGCACTGTATCCACCTATGAATGTGATCTCAGCTTCCTGTGAAGTTCATTAGTACTCAGCCCATAAGCCTTGTATGAACCAGCACAAACACTTTCTGTGGAGTCTACTAGACAGTTTGTCTCTTTGCAGTCAAAGAAATGGGTATTTCTTTTAAATTGTCGTATAAAAGCCAGTGTCTCATACACTTCCCACCATGGAATGACAGAGGTGACATAGGCAAACCCTGAGACTTTCAAACCACCATTATTATGATTCTAGAGTGTATTCTAGGTTTTCTGGGTGGGGTCTTAAGAAGCTAAGTCAAGGACCTTCACTTCCAATCTCACCTTTAACTAAGAACTAGGCCACACAACAGTTGCTTAAACTCCCTACCTGAGGTGTAATGTTTCAAAACTCATCATTAATTTAATCACCAATGTCCCTAAAGACAAAACCATCATATCCCAAACATTACAATAATCTAGTTCATGCTTGCCTCAGAATGTGACTAGTTGTCACTGATGTGAAGAATATACTTTCTGTGGCAAATAATTTTTTAAGTTAATTCAGTGTTATTTAAATATTAAAATCACCCAGCATGACCCCTCAGACTTTCAGTAATAACTTTAAATAACTGACATTTTCCCCAAAACAGTATTTTTGTATATGTATTCAAGGAAAATCTAAGCCCATGAAGTCTTATATTTATGTCACTTTTGATTTATAGGAACAGCATTATTGCCTACTACTGAAAAGATGACCAAAGTTTGATGAAAAATTCTTGTAAAAAGATAAATTGGGTTTATGAATTGCAGTGTTAATGTATGTCTGTCATTTTATAAGCTCTTTGTGAAGAAGAGAAGATGTGGCTAAGTTTGAGAAAAAAAAAAACAACTATGCAACAAATTGGTTATAAGAAAGACTTCTAGGCATCATGCTGTGTGCCTTTAATTCCAGCACTCAAGAAACAGAGGCAAGCAAATCTCTGTGAGCAAATTTTGCAAGTCGGTCCTGTCTACATATAGAGTGAATTCCAGGCGTATCCAGGGCTATATAATGAGATTCTGTCTCAAAAAAAGAAAGAAAAATAAACGAACAAGTGTTTTTTTTTAAGCCTTTTATAATAGAAAATTACCCATATTACCTAGTGTCTTACTAAGGGATCACCAATCACCTTGCAGATTGCCTATTTTTATACAAAAGCAACACATAGTCATCTTAGACTTCTGTTTCTAATGCTTAGGAGACATGAACTGCCTCCAGAATTCGAAGAATAAATATTTAATTTGATATCTGGTTAATTTTCAGTAATCTCTATTCCATAAACACTAGTTTACTATCTCAGGTTCTGTGCTAAGTATTAGTAGAAAAGACAGGAGGAGAAGGCACACAGCTCCTGAACCTATCAAGCCATCTCTGGAGTTACGGTGGGGGGTACCTGGGGATGAAGGCATGGTGGGAGTGGGATGCAGCTATGCTCCTCATGCTGAGGACAGGGCTGCACGTGGAGGATACAGTGTAACCAGCAGCACTGGGTAGCAACATGTCATGGAATTCCTTCCAGAGTTCCATGATGTTAGGAGCTGTCAGTTTGTCTGCAGGCCTGTTTGCAGGGATGGGGAGCATCCAGATCAGAGCCAGACGGCCCTGGCTGCTCTACAAAGGAATGTAAAAGGGATGGGGATCAGTGAAAGCTTTCCTAGACAACTGTCAGCATTGTCTACTCAGACTGACCACCCTGTCCGTGCTGCCAATCGAGGACCAGAAGGGATACCCAATGCAGATGGGACATCCCCTTGGTGCCTGTTACCTGGAAACAGGAATGAGAGCCTGC
This sequence comes from Mus minutoides, assembly GCA_902729485.2. Taxonomy (NCBI): domain Eukaryota; kingdom Metazoa; phylum Chordata; class Mammalia; order Rodentia; family Muridae; genus Mus; species Mus minutoides. Next base: position 259,091 of record LR750355.1, on the reverse strand, counting down.
TGGTGGTGCCATGGGGGCTAAAACACAGGAAAACTAAAGATTTGATGGCCATTGTTTTAAATTTGCATTTCATTACTGAGCCACTCTGTGCGGCTGAGCATGCAATTACTGTTAGTGTCCTTGTAAAGTGTCTATGTGATGAAGACTGATCTGAGTCTTTTTGTGGAGGGGACGGATTCAAGACAGGATCCCTCCAAGTAGCCTTGGCTTCCTGGAACTCTGTAGACCAGGCTGGCCTTGAACTCACAGAGATCTGCCTACCTCTGTCTCCCAAATGCTGGGATTAAAGTTGTTCACCGCCACTGCCCAGTGACTGATCTGAGTTCTAACCCTTCTTTGCTTTCTGTATTTCGTCATTCCAGATTCTGACACCACGGGTTCTAATAAGGTTCACTAACGTGTGTACTTCGTATTTAAGTGGTTAGGTGCTGCCATGTTTCTGGTCATGTTGGATCTGTCATTCATACATGATGGATCAACATACTTGAGAAGTGTTTCGCAGAACGAGCCTCCTGGTTTCACTAATTGTTCACCATAAAGTCTTTCCTTCTCAGTTCCTGTAGCTTTTTCTGACTGTTTTAGGCCCTGTCCCCCATCTTCAGCTGACTTTTTTTTCCCCTGGGACTTTTTTTGAATTAGGATTTGGGGGTTCTTTCATGGCCCCTTCTACAACACCAGTGACTCCAGCTCAGAACAACCTGCTGCAACCCAGTTTCGAGGCAGCTTTTGGAACAACGCCTTCGACTTCAAGCAGCAGCTCCTTTGACCCATCAGGTGAGGTGCCAGCTGTTCACACACTCTTCCTCCTTCTGATAATGGCCTCTACCTCCCAAGGTCAACGTGATTGTAGGAAACTCTGCAGGCAGACATTGTTAAGCCTGGTTGGTGGCTCTCATTCCACAGCTCAAATTCAGTTTCCCAGGACAAGTTTGGTAGCTCTAAGAATAACCTCCTGTCCTTTCTCTTTCTGTTTTTGAATTTTAGCAGAAAGCTTACCACACCCACCCTCTATTTTGCACAAGCTCACATGCACATGATTTAGCCATGTAAAGAGAGGACAAATACTTTGTAGTGAACCTTTGAACAGTCTGAGTGTGTGGGCACCCTGACACACCCCGCTCCTGCTGTTGCTTACGCCCTCTGAAGCTTGCATGGCCCTCTGTTTTATGAAGTTGAGACACAAATACTACCTCTGCTTCTAACCTCTCATCATGGCTGTCATTCTGTTTCTCTTCTCTTCCATTCTCCTCCTCTCATGCTGGCTCCTTCCTACAAATTTTCAATTGGTGAGTTTTTGGCAATTAAATGTGTTTCAAAAACACCCTAAATATACCCCCTGCCTGACAATTTGGTTGCTTCCATTGCCAGTGCTGACATGGATGCTGTCTCTCCCACCTTAGAATGACTGTGTAGTGGTGTTTATGGCAGATACGCATAGTCTCCTACAAGAATGTAACAAGCCCAGAGTTTTTATGTCAATAAGATATTAGCAGTATCTTATGGAAACTCTAAGCCTGTGTTTTGAATAGTCTTTCTGTATTTTAGGAACTGAACAAGTGGTACTTGTCATCTGGGGATGAGGGACACCAGTAGTAGCTCTTGAATCCTGTCCTTAAGATCCTGTTGAATTTAATATGTCCATAAAGTATAACCCAAACATTGCCACGAAAAGAAGGGGAAAATCAAAATTAACTACCTCTAAAATATGACCAACTATCATTCAGATTCATATTCCTAGGTGCTGACAGATCACTATTTATTTTTTTGCTAATTTCCTTGGACACTGAGGAGTTACATCTTTTCTCAATTACAGATTGCTTTGAGAGTAAGCATTTTAGATTTCCTTGGGTAAATCATTTACAGTTTACTACACATCATTACTATTTAGAATAAAAGGTACTCAGTGGTTGTTTTTAATTACACTCACAATGGCTACCACTTATTTAGTGCCTATACAGAGGAAGCACTGTAATAAACATGTGGAAAACTACTCTTTCATTTGCTCCTATTTGAACAATGGAGGCATATATTGTCGGTACTGTCCCCATTTAAGTATGAGAAGATGGAAGTGTCAGATTCCCGATGCACAGAGCAAGTAAGGGGTGTGGCTGCATTACAGCCTGGCTCTGTGCTCTGTCTAGTACATTCTGCTATACAGCCTTCCTCTCCATCTTTCTCCATGCTCATTAATGTTTCCATGTATTTTGAGTAGACATAAGTAGACATTCTTTTCTGTACTCATAGTCACAAATTATCTGAGTTGTTTCTTTTACAAGAATGTACTTTCATGTGTTTCCATGGTTTCATTAAGGACTGTCCTTTGCATAATGTCTCTCTCTCTGTCTCTTCTTGTTTCAAATTTTCTGAACCTAGTCTGTTTGGTTTTCAGTGTTTGATGGTTTAGGCGATCTTCTGATGCCAACCATGGCACCATCCGGGCAGCCTGCCCCTGTCTCAATGGTCCCACCCAGTCCTGCAATGGCAGCCAGCAAAGGCCTTGGAAGTGATCTTGACTCGTCTCTGGCCAGCTTAGTAGGCAGTGAGTAGCCTAGTTTTATTTGCTTGAAGCGCGCATGAACTGGACTATTTCTTTTTTTGTATCTTTTCATATTTGTCTCTCTGGTTTTGCCTACAGGTAAATGTAATTAAAGAGTGGCTCTACATGGTTAGCGTTTCACCAGAGCCTTTCATTAGAAAGTAATCACTCGCCATTCCATTGTCTTGTAAGAATACCCATGTCACTTTTAATCTAAATTACCCTAAAACAAAACAAACAAACAACAAACAAGAAAACAACAAGGAGCACACACACTGGCATGCACAGGTACATACAAAGGCATTTCATATAAGTGTGTAGCCATCAGAACATAGAATTATACTATGTGCAGCATATTTATAGTATCTGAATATCATGTTTTAAACAAGTATTTATTGATCAGGAGGTAGTCTTCCAGGCACTGGAGACAATCCAGTGAACAGAATAGATAAAATTTCTATTCTTATGGCCCTCACAAAAGTCAGAGACAGAACAGTGAAAAGCTTACAAGAATCAATTCTGCTTTATGTTATATCATGATTGCCAAGTGGGAGTAAACTTCCTCAAGGTAAGGCGTGAGCTCCACAGCTGTTGGAAGAATGTTTATAGGCAGTGGAAGCATTCAGTGCAGACTCGGGTAGAAATTGCCTAGCAAATCCAAGGAACAGATGCAGACTGGAGCTAGACCTGAGAAGATGGAGAGGTATTATGGACATTGGCCTTGATCTAACTCTGAATTTTATTTTCTAGCAAGGCACATGGGTTCACCTTTGTGGGTGTCTTGCAGTATTAGGCAATATCAGGAGCTTGGCAGGTCATTTGTGCATTCTTCTTTATGCATTTTGCTAGGTACATTTATTTCACATTCATTGTGATCTGAGCATCCATTAGAAAATGCCTTTGTGACACCCTGGAGACTATTAATTAAACTCCTTCTTCTAAAAACCCATCTCACTGAGAGATGGCTTCTGGTGAGTGTGTGCTGTGCCTGTCTCCCGTGTCTGAGAGTGCACACAGCCTTCCTTTTGTCAACCACCTGTGACTATCCTGTCCACTTAGAAAAACACTCACTCACTGAAGGGATAACTGATAAGTCTTGGGAAGTATATATGAATCTGAAGGACTAATTGATTTTCCAATTTCAAAAGTTCTTTAAAACTATAGAAACTTGGGGGGCTGGAGAGACGCTCAGAGATTAAGAATACCAACTGCTCTGCCAGAGGTCCTGAGTTCAATCCTCAGCATCCACATGGGGCTCACAACCATCTATAATGAGATCTAGTACCCTTAGTTAGATAGATAGATAGATAGATAGATAGATAGATAGATAGATAGATAGATAGATAGAGCTCAGTGATACTGATATGGCAGTGAACTGTACTGTAGGCAACAGAAGTGAGATCCTGAAAACAAGCCTTCATATCCGTTGTCAAGTCAGTGTTGGCAGTGGGGCAAGACCATTCGATAAGGGGAAGGACAGTCTTCTAAAGTGTGTTCTGGAGTTGGAGAGCTGGCTCAGTGGTTAAGCATGCCCCTGGTCATATAGAAGTGTGACATCTGTTCCCAGTACCTACATCAAGTGCCTGGTAACCAGTGTAACTGCAGCTCCAGGGGACTAATGGGAGCGACTCAGAAAAAGGAATAAAGTTGGACTTCTTTATAGCATCAAAAAAAACCTTTCAAAGTGAATAAATAATTACATAAAACTACCACACTCTCAGAAAATAACCTAATAGTGAATCTTTGTGAGCTTGGACTCAGTGGTATCCTTTACATACAATTCCTAAACACAAGCAGCGCGGGACCCTGGGAAGAGAGGGATGGCCTCCTGGTTTAGAGGCCTTGTTGCTCTCACAGTGGAGCAGTGTTGAGGTCCCAGCATGCATGTGGCAACTCACAATTATCCATAGCGCCAGCTCCAGAGGCTCTGTTTTCCTTTAGCACCCTGGCAAGGTCCAGGCACACATGTGGGGCTCATACACACATGTAAGCAGAACACTAAATGCACATAAAACTTTAAAAGTCTATAAAAGTTAAAGTAAAAAGGCAACTCTAGAGTGAAAGAGTTTCTAGTCACAAACCTTACAAAGGACTTCTATCCAGAATGTGCAAATAACTTCTGCAAATCAGTAATACACTTAGCAATATTACGGCTTAGAAACTGGCAAAGGACTCGAATGGAGATTTCACAGGACAAAGCTATTATCTCACAATAGCTAATAAATACATGGAAAGATCTTGAATGTCATCAGATGTCAAGTTAGTGCAAATTAGAGCCGCAGTGACTGAACAATTCACACCCAAAAGGGTGGCTATGGAGAAAGCAGATTGGAACACCTGCTGGTGAGGATGTGGGACGTTGAAACCTTCAGACACTACTGTTGGGCTCGTAACACAGTATGCTGCTGTAGAAAGACGCGGGACAGGCCCTGGGCATGGTAACAGAGTAAACAGTCCCTCTGAGCAGCTCTACTGCTAGGAACATGGGGTAAATGAGAATGTATGTGCACACTAAGCATGTACAGATAGCATGTTCTTAGAGGTAGCCTTTATAAAAGCCTCATGGTGGACACAATCGTATGACTCCTTAGCTAGTGAAAAGTAGTGTGTATATACATATATATGCTATCTATAATAGTTTTATTATTCATAATTATTATTTATAATAAACTATCATTTGAATTGGAAAGGGGGTAATATACTGATGCATACAACATATGCAACATATGCCATGTATATATTAGGCTAAGTGAAAGACCACACATGATACAAGTCTGTTCATATAAGATGTACAGGCTAGGCAAGTTTGAAGAGACAGGTAACGGATTAGAGGCTGTAGTCTGAAGTAAAAAAGAAGGAACATGAGTAGCTGCTCATAGGCACAAGATTTCATTGGTGACCCCCAAAAAAGTCTGTGACAGGCGGAAGCTGTATACCTCCGTTAATAGGTGGAAGCCCTGGACTTAGACATGGATGGATTATGTGGTCCGTGAGTCGTATCTCACAAAAGGTGTTTTTAAAATACTCAGCAATGTTAGCAGAAGCTCCCTCTGAGACTGCACTGTGGGCTCATCTACTCAGTCTGTCCTCTTCCTGTCCATAGTAAGTCTTCTGTGTGCTGCCCACCACCTTCTTCCCATGTGGCCTGGCTTGTAGCAACACCCACACCTTCACATAATCAACATAAATGTTTGGTTGGCCTTGTAATCATTTACTGTAGAGATTCAATTGTGTGATTTAATCGAAAATAAAAATTTTAGAAACAAGACTTCTTTGTCTTCTAAAAACAAAGATGACTGGTCAGGAGTGATAGCATATACCTATCTATGGGCTCAGCAACTGGCAAGGCTGAAGCAAGAGGATTTCTTGAACCTACGATGTAAGAGACTAACCTGGGCAACACAGGAAAATACAGTCTTTAAAATTAAATTATGTATGATGATTCTTTTATATGGTACAGTTAACATGTATAGCTTGTTTTGCACTGCTAAGAAACAAAATACAAGAATATATATATTAAATTCATTGTGTAACGAATCAGCTACACACCTAGTAGGGGCTTTATGCTGGCTGCTCCCTCTGTCTAGAGGGCACAGCTTTGGGAAAGCCTCTCTTTCTCCAGGAGGCTTTCCACAGTGTGCTTCCCTACCCCCTTCTAGCAGCCTGTACCATATACTTTCTTATATCATCGGTTCTCATCTGTGTCAAACTATTAGCATGCAGGCTCCTTCCAGGGGCAGGTCCTTGATGGTTCTCTTTACTGATGTATCCTGAGTGCCCGGGATGATGCAGTGTGGTGAGGGTAGAGAGTTAAGCCAGGTAGTCGCAGGACCACGTCCACGTTCACACTCCACCAGCCGAGCTCCTGGAACCCAGCCCACCCACGCTTCAGCTCACATCTGAGCACCACCACAGCAGCGAGAGAAAGGTGCACACCTGTCTTAGGTGTTTCAGCCCGAGGAAGCCCCTCAGGGTGTCAGCACCAGGGATTCCATTAACCATGGATCATGTGGGCAGGCAAACACCACCTGGCACCTCACCAGGTTTCGGACTTGCAGAAGGCTGGAGATTGGCATAATCAGCAGGGCCCATGTAAACACTCTAGGCACAGAGAGACAGTCAGTCATTTAGTCATTATTAGCTGTCATTAGAGACAGTTTTATAACTGTTTCCAGGGCTTTTTCAGATAGCAATCTCAAACCTTCTGAGCCAGTCCACATGAAATGTGATCCTTAAGTTTGATATGAAGTAAAAGAAAATTAAAAATTCTAGCTTTGTTTCCTAACACAGTTTCTTTTTTATCTAACTGGATACACTCGTTGCTAGGCAACAATATAGACCTCTTCTAAGCCTTCTGGATTTCTTAGGTACTGTAGTAATATATAAGCTGAATATAAAGATTTAAATCCTTCTTCTTTTATCCATTTGTAGATCTTGGGATTTCTGGTACCACATCAAAAAAGTAAGTGTTTTTCAATTAATCTGCTTTTAACAGTGTGTTCGTGTGTGTTTATTCAAGATATCAAACATTTTACTCCCTAGAATATATTATTTCCCATTCTTAAGCTAGTCAATTTAAGTTGTTTTTTATTTAAGTTTAGATTTTTGTTGTTAGTCTATTGAAATCTTCAAATTATTGCTCTGCTTTGAAAAAGGATGATCTGTTTCAGGCTAGGGTTGCCACTGTTAGCAGCTGAAAATATTTTAGGATGGAGTTTTGAGTGATTTTTTAGGATGGAGTTTTGAGTGATGGAGTTTTGAGTGATGGAGTTTTGAGTGATGGAGTTGTGGGTTTTTTTGGTTTTGTTTTGTTTTGTTTTGTTGCGACAGGGTTTCTCTGTATAGTTTTGAGTATTTTAATAGCTGGGATGGATATCATGGCCATACAATGATTAAAAAATGATACAGTTGTGTAAAACCCTCTCTGGAACCCTTTTAAGAACAAGGAAAAAAAACATCATCAGTACATTTTAAATTCAAAAAAGAAACAGGGCTGGAGAGCTGGCTCTGCAGTGCAGAGCACAGACTGCTCTAAGAGTTCTGATCCCAGCATGAGTGTCAGGTAGCTCACAATTCTTTAACTCCAGAGAATCCAACACCTCTGGCCTCCTGGGCATGTATTGGCCTTCTGAGCATACGTACACACCTATATACAGAAATATACACATATACATAATTAAAATGACAAATAACTCAACAAAATACATGTCCAGATTGTTATATTATTTGGAGGTTTTATTAAGATTTATTATTATTATTATTATTATTATTATTATTATTATTATACCTAAGTACACTGTAGCTGTCTTCACACACTCCAGAAGAGGGCATCAGATCTCATTATGGATGGTTGTGAGCCACCATGTGGTTGCTGGGATTTGAACTCATGACCTTCGGAAGAGCAGTCGGTGCTCTTAACCACTGAGCCATCTCTCCAGCCCCTATTTGGAGTTTTTTATGAATAAAGAATTTAGTTGATTTTTTTCTGCTATGTTTCTCTATTGTAAGTAACATGAAATCCCTATTGTCACTGAATTCAAAAGTCTCATCTGTTTTATTTCAAATGCTTTGTGATGTCTTAGACACAGTATGGTAAGGCTAGTAAGTTTTAATCTATACTCTTTATCACTACCAGGTTTGAATAGATGACTTCTAAGCCCAAGGAAAGCATCCCAGAAAGCCACGTGCCATTTCTTTTCTGAATTTTGTGTTTTGTTTCTTTTTCATACTTGCCCTTTAGGGGAGATCTCCAGTGGAATGCTGGGGAGAAAAAGCTGACTGGTGGAGCCAACTGGCAACCGAAAGTCACTCCGGCCACATGGTCAGCGGGTGTTCCCCCGGTACGTAACTGTACAGAGCAAGTCATTCTGCCTGACTTGACTATTAACACTGTACACCTCTGTTCACACTAATGCAACATGAGCAAGATACAAAGTTCAATGAGATCTACTAACTTTGCATGTAACAATGATTACAACCTATGTTTAAATACCTTGTGGTTGCATAAATACTTAATTGTAGTATTTGTGATTCTGATTTATTTGTAAAACTTCAGAAATGGTTTTCCAGTACATGCCATATCAGGGACTGTAATATCATTTTTGTTTTGTTTTGTTTTGTTTTGTTTTGTTTTGTTTTGTTTTGTTTTGTTTTTCGAGACAGGGTTTCTCTGTATAGCCCTGGGTATCCTGGAACTCACTCTGTAGACCAGGCTGGCCTTGAACTCAGAAATCTGCCTGCCTCTGCCTCCTGAGTGCTGGGATTAAAGGCATGCGCCACCACACCTGGCTCGTAATATCATTTTAATATATTTCTTGCCCAGATCTCCTGATGGTCTAGATAAGTAATGAAAACTCTTTTTTTTTTTTTCTTATCAGAAAGGATGGGTAATGCGCTGGCTAGTTTTACGTCAACCTCACATAAACTGTGGTCTTTTTTAAAAGAGAATTTCAATTGACAAAGTGCCCTCCTCAGACCAGAATGTGGTGCATTTTCTTGATTGTTGATTTCTATGGGAAGGTCTAGCTTACTGTGGACAGTGCCACTTCTGAACGAGTGGTCCTGAATGGTGTGAGAAAGCAGGCTGAGCAAGCTGTGAGGACCAGGCCACTCAGCAGCACCCCTCTATGGCCTCCTCATCAGTTGCTGCCTCTGGGAGCTTCCTTGAGCTCCTGCCCTGACTTTACTTCAGGATGGACTATGAGCTGCAAGCTTTACTCCCAAGTTGCTTCTTGCCATGCTCTTTACCGCAGCAATAGGAACCTTAACTAAAGATAGGTTATTTCTATTGTATGAAGTTTTAAGACCGTATTTTTCTCAGCCCACCAATTTTTTTTTTTGGATTTTTTTTATTAGAGAAATTCTTCATTTACATTTCAAGTGTTATCCCAAAAGTCCCCGATACCCGCTCCCCTACCCTCCCCCTCCCACTATTTGGCCCTGGCATTCCCCTGTACTGGGGCATATAAACATTGCTAGACCAGGGGCCTTTCCTCCCGAATAATGGCCAACTAGGCCATCTTCTAATACATATGCAGCTAGAGACATGAGCTCTGGGGGTTCTAATTAGTTCATATTGTTGTTCCATCTATAGGGTCGCAGACCCCTACAGCTCTTGGGTACTCTCTAGCTCCTACATTGGGGACCCTGTGTTCTGCCCTATTCTACCAACACTCGTAGGTGAAGACATAAACAGTCCCTGACAGTTTCGGACGGTCCTCTGTCGATATAGTCCCGGGGAAGTCGTTATAGGACTACCACACACGTCATCACAGACGTAAACCACCGACTAATACACTACCTGGCGGGCCCACCCCGTAAGAGACCTACCAGGTAGGAAAGCAAATCGAGGTTTGAAACAGTCTGCACCTCCTTCCATGCATATTTTAATCCCTATTATAGGGAAGAATGAAGTATCCACGCATTTCAGCCCACCAATTTTAAACTTGAAACTAGACCATCATCCTTTCCATAAGGTTTAAAAGAATGCTTAGTTCTGTATTTTAAATTCTCATGTCTCCCATGTTTTTAACAAAACTTAATCCATTTTTCCCAAGACACTTGGAGTTTTCCATCCTTGGGGACACCCCAGCCTATCAGAGTCTATCTGTTGCCCCAGTGTCTAACACTCTGCTGTGTGTCAGAGGACAAAATGATGAGAGGAAGCAGCTCACTGACCCCCACTTCTTTCATAGAGAGAGTGGTTTGGGCAGAGGGAGGTTGAGAAGCTACAAGCTCATGAGTCTGAAGAGCACCACAGAGAGAACTAACTTTATGTCAGTGCCATGGTGCTTGGCACCCTTTAAAACTTTGCCATGAAGTTTGAGAATGCTTTGTAAACCCACGTACACAAACTTGAAATGTACACATATTTTTTTAATTACAGCCTATCATTGTAAAACCATGTTATGTTGTCTCTCTCTCTTTTTTTTAATGTGTTCTGTGTGATTCTGTGGGCATGTATGCACAGCAAGGCACTGTTCCGCCAACCAGTTCAGTCCCTGCGGGTGCTGGGGCCCCGTCCGTTGGGCAACCTGGAGCAGGATTTGGAATGGTGAGTGATGACCCGTGCCCAAAACGCACGGTTTACATTCCTGACATCTTTACACATTCTCAAATGAGCAGGCATTCCTACAGAAAATCCGGGAAAGGAAACCCCAGCCTAAGGCATCTGCTTTGGGCCTCAGCTAGCCTGGACAGGAGGTGGGGAAACAGTTACAGTGTGTATATATAAATACAGTGTCATCAAATTACAGTACATCATTGTATCGCTTGGGGAATGATATTTACTATGTATTTTAGCTCAGTTATCAAAATCAACCCTCTTTTAGGGCCAAGGACTTTTGTCTCCTAACAAATTACTCTAACTGGAGATGAATACACAGCTCCTGGTTGGAATAAGGATGTCACATGGCCAGCCAGGCTTGTACACAGCTCAGGGACGTTTTCCCCATCTGACAGCCTCCACATCCAGAGTTCAAGATTAACATAATAAGTTACAGTTTCTACCTGTGTTGTTTTCTCAGAGATTGTCCAAAGCATGTAAAAGGTGTGTGTGTTGGGGGTTTGCCTTCTGTGGGTCCCAGATCTGCTCTAAGGCTTCCTTCCCTTACAGCCTCCTGCGGGGACAGGCATGACCATGATGTCTCAGCAGCCAGTCATGTTTGCACAGCCCATGATGAGGCCACCCTTTGGAGCTGCAGCTGTGCCCGGCACACAGGTGAGCTGTCTTGAGTTCACAGCATTTACTCCTAAATATAAAACTGTCATTCTGTTCACTGTGTGAGGTACAGAGGCAAGAGGCACACTCCACACTTCCTCAGCAGCCTGAGGAGTTCTCCTCGGCTTTTAGGATTTCAGACCAGACTGGGTTTTCTGGCTTGAAGAAAACAAAACATACTTCTGGACTAACCAGTGCAAAGCAGAATTGATGGGCAGTAAAGAAGTAACAGGAAGGTTAAAAGAAACTGCTCAGAAAGAAAGACACCACTCAGAGAGTAGGTGTAGACTTCTCTAAGGGAGTGTCACATTTTACTGCCCGGTGTATAGTTTGGGTGGCTTTGAAGCCACTGTCCTAGAGGAATTCTAGGAGCATTAAGAAAGATCACTGGAAGCCGGGCGTGGTGGCGCACGCCTTTAATCCCAGCACTCGGGAGGCAGAGGCAGGTGGATTTCTGAGTTCGAGGCCAGCCTGGTCTACAAAGTGAGTTCCAGGACAGCCAGGGCTATACAGAGAAACCCTGTCTCGAAAAACCAAAAAAAAAAAAAAAAAAAAAAAAGAAAGATCACTGGATAGTTCTTGGGCGGCATCTGACAGGTTTGCAGTTTCTAAGATTAGAGTCTAGATCACAGGGATGCCAAGAAAGTAGGCTATCTGTACTCTACATAGTGTTAACAGTTTTATTTGAGGCTACCCAGGATACTTCTTGGAAAGCCCTATCCAAGGTTTAGGCCTTAAGCATGGTCCATTGTTACTTAACATAAAATGTCTATCTATGAAAGGAATATTGCTTCTGTGTTAGCCTTCACAGCAAATGTTTGTTGGGCTGGAATTCTTGCTTCAATCAGACTCCAGGGTGAAGGATTCCTTTCCTGCCTCACGGTCCTGTGATTTTCCCTGCCTCTCTATCTTGTCTCAGTGTTGTTAGTACCTAATGGCTCTCTCATAGCTGTTGCTTCAGGACTCAAGGGACGTGGAAGCAGTCACCAGTGTGTGAACAGTGACAGAGAGCTAACAATCCTGAGGTCCTTCAGTGTGTGAACAGTGACAGAGAGCTAACAATCCTGAGGTCCTTCAGTGTGTGGACAGTGACAGAGAGCTAACAATCCTGAGGTCCTTCAGTGTGTGGACAGTGACAGAGAGCTAACAATCCTGAGGTCCTTCAGTGTGTGGACAGTGACAGAGAGCTAACAATCCTGAGGTCCTTCTTTCTTCTCCCCCTACTTAATTCATAATGGTTCATTTGGGGTACCAGAAACATGTCTCCCAGGGATAGGAATTTAGGTTAAGGGATTTTTTTTTTAAAAAAACATGGTTTCATGCAGCCCACGTTAATCTCAAATACACTATGTAGCCAAGACTAGCCTTACCTTCTGCCTGCATCTGCTTCCCAATTACTGGAATTACACGTGTTAACCACCATGCTCAGCCAAGTACAGTTCTCCAGGCTTCAAGGTCTACCCAGAACTTCTTAACAAACAGCAGCACCGAGTTTCCAAACTCTAACCACAAGTTTGGGGGTCCTCACTTCAGACCAGCTGTATACAGAACTGGGGTTCTCTATGACCTCCTTCTGCTTAGAGTTCCTTGAAGTGGCTCACAGAACTCAGGGATGTACACGGTTTATGATTAAAGTTTTATTGATGTGAAAGGATACAAATTACATACAGCTAGAGGAGCAGCGATGACAGGAACATCTGGGAGAGGCCCGAGCATGAGACTGCACGTAGCATCGTGTGAGACAGTATTGCCAACTGCAGAGGATCACTTAGGTTTCAGTATGGCATTACTAAGACTTCTGTTGCACGGCAATAATTGATCGGATTGCTACCTATGAGTTGAACTCAGTCTCCAATCCCCACCCTGGAGGCCACATTTGCTATTATGTGGCCTAAAGACTCAGCAACATAATAACGGATTAGCCTTTCTGGTGTGGCCAGCCTCCATACCAGACTAGGGTTTAGTCAGTCACAGCACACATCATGGAAGGGCCTCTGTGAGTCACCTTGTTAGTCTAAGCTACCCGGGATGTCCTAGTTGGCTTTCTATTGCTGTGATAATCACCATGAGCAAATGCAACTCGGGGGTGGGGGGGAAGGGTTTATTTCAGCTTACAGTTTATGGTCTATCATGAAGGGTTAGGTCAGCTCAAGGCAGGAGCCTGGAGACAGGATAAAGACCATGGTGGTACCCGCTTGCTATATACATGGCTTGTTTGGTCTGCGTCCTTATACAATCCAAGGCTACCTATCTCAAGAAGGCACCACCCATAATGGCCTAAGCCCTTCCATATCAATAATTAATCAAGAAAATGCCCCGACAGCCGTCCACCAATCTGATAGAAGCTCCCCAGTAGAGTTCCCTCTTCCCAGACCAGTCCAACGTGTATCAAGTTGGGGGTGGGGGGGAAACTAGGGTGTATATGTGGCTTCTGAAACAACCATGAATAGCAAAGTCACGCCTGTCACTTGGGACATTACTAGGATTTAGAGTTTATCTAGCAGGATCCAGAATGAAGAGAAAGCCTGTGTTTAGGGAGACCAGATTCCCTACTCTACAGAAATGCAAAAGACATCATGCCATTTACATGTTTTGCTGCTAATACTGGCCATGCAGGAAGCCCCCCCCACACACACACAAACACACCATTTCTTCTTTTAAGTTGTCTGGTAAAATAAAGAAGCATCTATACAACCAGTAAACTTTTTTTTTCTCTAAGCAGCTGGCCTGGGCAGAGAGAGAACCCAAAATTATAACTTGAGTAGCAACTTGCTGGGCAACCTAAACTAAACTAAACTAAACACAATTGACTTTAATGATGTCAGTAAATGGCTACACTCTTGTGGTATTTTAGATGTACCAAATGGGTATTTATGTTGTTTTAATCAATAATTGATGTCATAGTAAATTATGAGATAGTATGCAATGTCTGTAGTATTTACTTAAGCATCTTCTTCTTGGTCAATTTCTCACTCTTTGGCACTGGCTGACCAGAAACTTAACTGTATAGGTCAGGTTGGCCTACATAGATCCATCTGCCTTTGCTTCCCTTTGCCAGGACTAAAGGTGTGCACCACCGTGCCTGCCTAATGTTTTCTCTATCAAAGACAAAGCATCAATGGCCAGTAGTCTAAGCAAACCTGCATTCTCCTGGAAAGCCGGTTTTCATTACCAATGCCTGGGCTATGTCACTGTGATGTTACTTGGTTGTCATAATACTGTCATCTAGAATGTAGATGAAGCCTTTGGTCTCTGCCGAGCACTTTCAAGCTTTAACATTGATTTTTTTTTCCTGACCTTTCTGTCAAACTCTACCTCAGTTTGACAGATGTGAGAAGGGTGGGTGCAGCAGTCATTTGGAAGGTTGGGCATAGGAACAGATTCAGGATCCTAGCTTTGGGAGTTCTCCTTCCCAACCCCCACACACAGACACCACACCCCACAGTTCCAGATTTCGGGAACTGCTATCATCCTGAGATGAACTGGCTTCAAGACAGATATGTCAACCATCCCTCCAGACAAGCAGCCTGCAGGCTTTGAAAGGCTTTCCCCTGCCAGTCCTGAAAAGTTGGACCCCAGAAGTTTCTTACGCAGTTGATAATTGCAGTGTTGGATAAACACAAAGATAAGATCTGTGAGCCCTTGCTGCCAGCTCTGATGGGCAGGGTATGAGGCTGGAAATGACTTGTTCATCTGACATGCACACTGCCCAGAGGCTGGTTTACTGAGAAATGATCTACAAGAAGCATAGCCTAGTTACCTATTAAAGTAATGTCATACGGTACTGTCTACCAACTTATGTCTGTTTCTCCCACAACTCACTCTTACTGTAAGAAAAGCCATGGAATTCTTTTCGTAATAATTTGATGTTACTAATGATTCAAAGTAAGAATGCTTTCTGCATAGAGAAATTACTGTGTTCTTTCTCTCCTCCCTAACCCCTCTCTTCCCTCCCTTCATCATGTGTGCATGTGCGTGTGTGTTTCACTCTGTATTTTTTTTTCACTCTGTATTCTAACTCAAACTGTTCTCCCAGAGTCTCCGTATTTCACCTTGGCTGAATCTGATGTCAAAGAATTTCAGAAAGTGCAAACATCGTTCCCAGTGTTGTCCTCTCCAGTTAAGCGCAACCCAGACTAAGTAGAAGGAACCAGCTGTATTAACTTTTAGCCGTCTGTTCCTCTGTGTGTTTGTTTTCTCTGGTATATGTTCTACCTAATGCTTACCTGTCTCTCTTGTGCTTTCTATTTCTGCTCTCTGGGGCTGGCCTTTTCCCCACTAGCTTTCTCCAAGCCCTACACCTGCCACTCAGAGTCCCAAGAAACCTCCAGCCAAGGACCCGTTAGCGGATCTTAACATCAAGGATTTCTTGTAAACAATTTAAGGTATCTGACATTGAGCTTTCCCTGTGAGCTTGCAATAGTGAGCTTGTGCATTGCTTAACTGTTCCAGGTATGGTATTGTTACTTCTGTGTTATAGATGAATGAGGGATGGATGGATAGATGGATGGTTGGATGGATGGATGGATCGATCAATCGATCAATATAGATAGATAGATAGATAGATAGATAGATAGATAGACAGACAGACAGACAGATAATTTGAATATTTAGAGTTTTAAATCTGAAGTCAGAACCTATCCTTATCACTGCATTTTTAAAACCTTAATTTGTTAAGACTGTAGGAGAGAAAACTCCATTGTTTGTTGTTATTTTGAAAAGTGCAAAAGCCATACCCATGAAAGTCTCCCAGGATGCTAAGTTAACTGGAAAATACCACTGTAACCCTGGTGACAAGACTTCACAAGCTGCCAGCATTGATAACACTAGATTTAGAAGTCATTTGAAAATACCCTTGCCTACATAACAACTTCCTTCCATTATTCTTATTTTTGACCTTAAGGTAAATGTGAAAATTATTAACCCTTTGCATTTATTCAAGCTGAATTTTAAATTTCTGACAATCCAGTTTTATATTCCATAGATTTAATTTACCAAATGGTTCACAGGGAACAAGAGGGAAGAAACAGATGGCAGGGAGTGCGTCCTCTCAGTCCCGGCACCTAACACAGTCGTTAGCTGCTTTCAGGCATTTTCAGCATTACTTTATAAGTGTTTACTCAGGATTTCAGATGTCAGTTTTTCACTCTCTTCTATAGCTGAACGAACTTAATCCTTGAGCATGAA
Source organism: Mus minutoides (assembly GCA_902729485.2). Taxonomy (NCBI): domain Eukaryota; kingdom Metazoa; phylum Chordata; class Mammalia; order Rodentia; family Muridae; genus Mus; species Mus minutoides. The sequence goes on along the minus strand of LR750355.1, from coordinate 242,649 downwards.
ATGATTTTTCAAGGTCCAGCCAGAAGATTAGCAAGAATGTAGGAACTTTGGACCATGGTGCTGTGCAATTTCTCTAATACATCCATTGCCTACATTGATTAGATACGGACTTCTTTTGTGTGCATGGAATCCTATCTTACAATTATTTCCTTAGATAAAATTAACAGTAGCCAGGCCTGGTGACCCAAGACTTTAACTCTAAAACACTGGAGGCTGAGGTAGGAGGATTGAGAATTCAGGGCTAGCCTGGGCCACACAGTAAGAATCTGTTTTAAATGAAACTATTGATACCCCATTTTAATCCCCTAACACCTCAGTGTTTTCCTTCTGTATGTACCTCTTAAGTAAGACATCAGGTACCTCAGCAGCTTCTTTCAGAACTAGAGAAGTCTCTCTCACGCAAAAGCATCCTTCTCTTCATGTGCTAGAAGCCTTGAAGTGACACAGAGGGAGTTTTGAGATAGTCCCTGCCCCCAGCCAGGATCCATACCCAAGGCAGACAGACAAACATTTTATGGAGAAGAGATTCCTTCTGACCCTAGCAAGGATTTCACGAGAGAAACCACACGTGAATAACATAGACAAGGCGGGAGAGAAGGCACTGCCCCCAGAGCTCTCATCTTGTCCAGTTCCCACGTGTCCAACAGTTAAGTGGCTCATCAACAGACATATAGAGTAATGGTAGCCACTGTCCTGCCACTGTCACCACCCATACGCACTAGCTCTAGGTTGACCCTGAGAATGCCAAGAAGTGTTGAAGTTTTAAAGGTTATTGATTTTTTTTCTAAAATGCAACCATTCATAGACTTGTTTCAGTTTCCTGAGTGAGTTTTTATGTCTATCTCAGTTTAAAAAGAAACTGTAAATGTGAGTTTGTTACATCTCAAACTCTTTTCGTATACAGGTGTTTTGCACTATAGAGAGGAAATTGTAAGGGAGGTAAAAATGACTGTGTCTTTCCATGTACGCTATGTTTTCTAATTCAAATACTATGTTTTTTTCTTTACAGCTGCAATTTTTGTGACTGGATAGGAAAAAACTAACCTGAGTTTGGAAACTTCAGATAAGATTGACGCTCAGTTTCAAAGTGAGCCACCAGTACCAAACCCAGGGCTGACAAGTAACTTCCTCTCCCGAGCACACAGCCCAGCTGTGACAGTGAACATTAGGAATGTGTACTACTTTAGCTGTTACCCTGCTCTCCAGCTCGTAGCGTATTCGGGTTCTTTGTGTGTTGTACGACGTAAACAATGAGTGAATGGTTCCAATGCCTTTAGTGCTTTTCTGGACGTTGCCCGTGGACGGAGGATGACGCAGCTGTTCTGTGGTGAGCCATTTGGAAAGATGTGTCTGTGTTTTCGAAGGTTTCAATGTATATATAACTTTTGGACAAACTCGAGTCCTCCCATGAACTTTCTCTTCTCTTCTGTACCTCTGTTACAAGCGTAATGTGATACTATCAGCTAGTGAGGAAAACACTCTTAACTATACAAAAACTTTTTCGGTGTGGAGTACATTTTTCCAATCACAGAAACTTCCAACTTGTTGTGAGAAATGTTTATTTTTGTGCGCTGTATATGTTAAGAAATTTTATTTTAAAAAAAAAATGAAGTCTAATGTCCATAATAAAACTTCTCCTTGATGAAGCTACCTTATCAAGAGTGAGAAAAAAAATCATATGAGAAGAAGTCCATATTTATCACTGCTATATTAAGATATATATTTTAATTATATTTGCAGGGTTTGCATCTAAATTGACCTATTTATTCATTCATGATCAAAGGCACCGAAAAGTGGAGCTTGTTTTCTATTGTGTCTGTGAAAATGCAGTTAGAGATGTGCTGTTTGTGTGACTATGAACGTGCTCCAAGAGACATCTGTAACTTAACGAGCACTGCAGATGTTTTTATCTCAGTGTGGGTTTGTGTACACCTGTTGAGTTAGTATTTCTTTGTGTGTTCTATAGAGTAGTGTTTCTCCATCCTCCGACTGAGCTCACAGTGACTTCTTCTGTACCTTTGTGATAGGATTTGAAACCAATTCAGCGAATTGTATCTTTTAATGTACATACCGTATGCTTTGATTTTCAGTTTGTTGTCCTACTGTCTGTGCCGATGGCTTGGCTGAAGATTTTGATGCGGACACAAGGTCACTGTTGATCAGTGTTGTTTAGTGGCTTGGCAGCTCTTTGTAAAAGCATATTGGGTTGGAAAGGCATTTGCCGATTTTTCAAATTATTTAATAGATGTATGGTACCCTTTAAAGTGGTTGTATCTGAATTTACTGTGGGGATAACATACACTGTAATGGGGGGGAAATTACCTAAAACCAATTTCAAAATGGCTTTTCTTTGTATTTTGGTTTAAAAACCCAGTGCATGTCTGCCCTCTGAGATGCAATAAATACCTTGAACCAAGAAAATGCAAACGTAATCTTTCTGTCTTTGGTTACATTTTAAGGAAAAGATGTGTGGTAAATGGAACATTCAAAAAACATTGAGGGTACTAGAGAGATGGCTCAGAGCTTAAGAGTGTGTACAGCTCTTAGAGAGGACAAGGGTTTGGTCCAGAGTTTGGGCCAAATCCCACATAAGGTAGCTTACAGCCACCTGTAACTCTAGCTCTGGAGAGATCCAAGGCCTCTGGTACTTACCCTCCCACTCCTGTGCACACACATACAAATATAAAATTAAAAATAAAAATCTTTAAAGTATATTAATAATTTAAATATTTAAGGTTTAAAATATTTTAATATTTTATCCATGGCAATATAGTTTCATTTTGCAATAAAACTAAACAAATCAATTTTAATGAACTGTCATTCAACTGGGGACTCCATCATGCCTAGAAACTACTTTGAGTTCTGTATCGCAAAATAGATGTTCACTTTTAGGTATTCTTTTAAAACATGCAAATAAAGTTTTATAAAGTGTGAGGATTTCCACGGAACTTAAACGATAAAGTAACTGAGTCCCAGTCTGCGCACACACTTAAATATTAACATTGTTATTACATAAAACTTATCCTGGCCTATTGTAATAAAACTGGGTGCCTACAGCTAGGTTACTATAGCATCCCCAAAATGTAGTTCAGTCTTGGGGCTGGATGGTAGCTTAGTAACAAAGCACCCCCCTAATAATGACCAAGGCCCTGGGTTTGATCCTAAGCCCACCAAACACACACACACACACACACACACACACACATGCACAAAATGTCCAGTCTTAGGTAGGAGACTATTTTAAAATTCATTTCCTTTGGTTGCCTCAGATTTCTATCTTGAGAACTTACTCTCAAAAGTTAGCATCAGATCATGTCAGGTGATTTTTAAAAAAAAATACATATTTATACACTGTATGGATAAGAGTGTTTACCTGCATTCATATGCATACCTGGATCCAATGGAGGTAAGAAGGAGGACATGGGATCTCTAGGAACTGGAGTCACAGATGATTATAAGCCACCGTGAGCGTGCTGGGAGGTGAGCTCAGGTCCTTGGCAAGAGCAGCAAGTGCTCTGTAATGCAAAGCCATCTTTCTAGTCCCCTCAGGTCATATTTTTATAGATTGCATTTTATCCATATATTACTTAGTCATCACATTATAATAAAATACCTCGTAGATATAAAATAGTTTAAGATTAAATATTTACATGTCCCCCTTGGCTATCCCATGGACTATACATTTGTAATAGATAAACTATAAGGGTGTTATAGATCTTGGCTGTATAGAGACTCTGGGTGTCTTTGTGGAAGAATAGTCTTAGATGAGTGTCTGTGTCAGGTGAGGTTTTCTGGGAACTGAGACTCAGATACTTTACAGGACATCTAATTTACCCATGGTGTTAGGTTGAAGATTCACATGGTTCTGGTTTTTTTGTTTTGTTTTGTTTTGTTTTGTTTTCTTGAGTCAGGGTTTCTCTGTGTATCCCTGGCTGTCCTGGAACTCACTTTGTAGACCAGGCTGACCTCAAACTCAGAAATCTGCCTGATTCTGCCTCCCAAATGCTGGGATTAAAGGCATGCGCCACCACGCCCAGCTTGGTTCTGTATTTTTGAAACAACGTGTTTTGAGGCACTTTGTCGTTACTTGCCTTGGGCATTAAAGAAATGCCTGTTTATGGGGTCTGGGGAAATGGCTTCGTGGTAAAGAGCACTCAGTGTTCTTTCAGAGAACCTTGGTTTGCTTCCAGCACACTCATGGCTGCTCTCAACTACCTACATTTTGCTCCAATTGCAAATTGAATATCAAAGAATCCATTGCCCTCTTCTGGCCTCTGGGGGTGCCTGAGAGCACCTGGTGAACAGAATCTAGTGCAAGCACACATGTTCATAAGAGTATGTGTGGGGTGTGTGAAGGATGGTGTGGCTGGCAGCCTAGCTCACCCCAACATATTATTCAGGCATCTCCTTATGGAGAAGGGGAGAGGCCTTTAGTGAGATAGTAGTTAACCCTAGCTCAGCTCTCAAAACTGACACTTGATCTTTCAATTTCATTTCCACATCTGACAGGCAGACTTAGTTTTCCAGGATAAAATATTATATAACTGATCTTCACAGTAGAGGTTTTCTTTCATTTCAGGACCCTTTGGACTCTGAAAACTGGCTGAAGACCCATAAAAGCTTTTCTTTGTGTGAGCTGTGCTGTCACTGTTCACTGTATAGAGAATAAAACTGAGAAATTTAATTTTTTTTTTGCTTAATCCAGCAGAAGTGTTAAAACATTCCAGGTTAATAATGTTTTGTGAAAAAATAAAATTTCTACAAAGAAATTTAGAAGAGCAGTGGTGTTTTCAGACACTTCTTTTTTTTTCTTTTTCTGAATTTGCTTTTTGAGATTATAAATATATTATAATAATTCCCTTTCCTCCCTCCAAACCTTCCCATATACCTAGCCTTCCTTTCGAATTCATGGCCCTTTTTGTTGTTGCTGCTTGTTATTGCTTGCATGTGTGTGTGTGTGTATGCATGTGTGCATGCATGTATGTATGTGTTCATGTGCCTGTGTGTGGATGCATACATGCATGTGTGTGTGCATGTATGTGTATGTGCAGGTGTGTGTATACATGTACATGCATGTGTGTGTGTCTGTGTGTATGTGTGTGTGTGTGTGCGCGTATGTGTGTGTACATGTATATTCCTAAATTTAACCAGCTCAGTCTATATAATGTTACTTGTATGCATGATTTCAGGGTTGACCGTTAGGTATTGGATAACCAGTGGATGCTCTCCCCTGGGGAAGGCCATCTCTCAGGCTCTCAGCTGTCTTTAGCTACCTGCGATTCTTTGTCACACACCTCTTTAAATTAGACTTAGCAAAAGGTAGCCATGCTCTCTTTTCTGCTGATGCATTCCATCTGTTAGAACTGTGCATGGCAGGCATCTGCTGGGACAGTCCACTGTGTGTCAGTGGGAGATAGCTGTTGAATTAGAGAAACAGTGTTGATCTGACAGGCCCTGAAAGGGTCAGGGGAACCCTTAGGAAGCCATGGACCACAGTCAAATTTCGTTTGCTTTAAATGTAAAAGACTTGTTAAATGTATCAGTCAGTAGATTAGCATGGGGGTAGGTGTAACCTCACCTCCACCTTTACTTGGGGCCTTCCAAATGCCCCACCCACAGTCCCCTACATGATTTCTTTATTGAGTCTGAGGCTTATGCAGGAATGTTAGTGTCTAACTACATAGAAGGGAATTCTCAAGCTCAGCCCACTGTTTCCTCAGGCAAACTGCTTAACCTCTTTAAGTTTTCCTTTTTTCCTTCTGTGGAATGAGGCTCAATCCTCGTGTGTACATATTATATGAGATAATGAATGGAAAACATTTGGCACAATGTAATACTCGAAAACACTGCTGTTCCTACTTTTAAAAATTACTATGTGGGCTGAAAAGATGGCTCAGCAGTTAAACACAGAGGACTCTGGGGTTTGGTTCCTAGTTCCCTAGTGGCAGCTCACAACTGCTTTGAACTCCAGTCCCAGTGATTTCAACTCCTCTTCTGGCCTCTACAGGTACCAGGCGCACTGCCAGACACAACACTGATGCAGACAAAACACCTTTAAATGTCCAATAAATTTAAATTATTTTTAATTGCTGTGATTATTCTTGCTATAGCATGTTTTTTTTTTTCTCCATTGTGAGGATGGTAAAAGATAAAAGAGTAAAAACTATCGTGGAAATGATGGAGGTAGTAAGATTCCAGAGTAAAGCACAGGTACAGAGGTTTGTCTTTTGAAGTTCAGTAAATGTAGGTAGGTACTTGTCCCACATTAATACAGCTACCTGGGACACTGAGCTGTATGTGTAAACCAGCCGGAAAGCAGTGTCAGCCAGGCACATGTAGCATCCAATGCAAAATGTAAACTCTTATCCTACCTAGCGACCCCTTCCTAGGGCTTGTAGAATCTAATGTCACTAAGGGCAAATGTGAATACAGCTAATGGTTGCTATGGGGCCAATGACTCAAAGTGTTTCTTCTGAGAGATGAGGAAGTTTGATAAACTTTGTGTACTGACAGCCATCTTTTAAGCAAGAAGAATAATGTGATGATGGCTTAGCCAGAGATGGAGATGCTATCCTGAGGGAATGTCAGGGACCAGTCTGGCATTCAGGTAGTCTGAGGGAAGCAGTAATGGGTGGCTGGCTGTGACGGTTGCATTGGCAAAAGTTGTTTACTATTTGTACATTTTTTCTTCCTTTAACTTTTCCCACCCTCACCGCCCCCATCCTCACTGGCCAGTTGAGAGGTTTGGAGTTCATTAACATTTCATGAGCTTTTAGACAAAGTGTTCTCCATGTCAGGAAGAATCACCTCGTAGATAAAATGTTCCATAAAAGGGGTGTTACAGAAGAATATCCATGGTAAGTTCAAGCAGTGTTTTATTCTATAAGCTCATTATAAGTTCAAAGTAACAGTTTCACATTGCCTTGCTTTAGTGTAGTGCACACCTGTGGCCTCATCCTTGGACCTGACCTAGAATGAATGTTTTTCTTTGGTCACAATTTTGTTCCAAGCCTGCTTTCTTATCCTAGTGCAGTTGGCCCGTGACATGCGAAGCTTTGCAGAGATATGTTTGTAGTTTTATTCTGTAGGGAGCTAGAGTGCACTTGTGTCAGTTTAAGAGTTCTATAAAATTATTATCAGAAATTGTGAAACCATTAATTTGTCTATACAGTATTACTATATGAAAGTACATCTTCATGTTGATTTCACAGGAAATCTGCCCAGGACTCATTAGGCTATGTAATAATCACAGGAAAGGCATATCATCAGCTAGAAGCAACCCTGGGATGAATTCTCTGGTGACCTTGCATCTCAGAGCTCACCCATCACCAGCCATGCAAAACAGTGGGCTGTCTCTAGAAAATTCACTTGCAAGCCTTACTTAGCCTTTCCTCGATATCTTCTGCTTGGGGAGCCTTTCATTTGTGAGAGAGAGAGAGAGACTATGGCCATGATTGGCCAGCCCAGAACTTAATCAGACCTGGGATGCTGAACTCACTCTTGGAGATTTGAGATAGATCTCCATGGAGCCCTGACACCTGGGTTTCCAAGGTAGTTCTTGGGTCATTCTTAGTATTAATCAAATTTGGAATCCTCTACATTAAAGGAACCTGCTGCACTATCTTGAATCCAGCGGGCTCACAGTCTGAGGCTCTAGTTGAATATGATGGATTTTAGCAAAAGAGATTTTCTAAATAAAAAAAAGATATTTTTAGAATAGGAGAGCCATGGATTCCTTGTTTCCTCCAGCCTAAGAATGGAGAAATACTTACCAGTCCTGGAAAGGTGGTTCATATCACATGATGGCCTATGTGGCTCTGCCAAAAGCAAGCTTTAATTTAGGTCTAGGGATGCTGTGATCTGTGGGTGGATGACTGCTCAAGACATCCACTTAAGGAGCCACATCAGTCACATTCTGGTCACATGGTGCGACACACTGGCTATTTGGTGGGTACAATGGTGTCACTTATTTCCCCAAGCCACAAGGCCTTCTGGTGTAAGTGTCCCAAGTGCAGTGGCAGAATGCTAAATTCAGCTCTGTCTTAAAAATACCGACTTTTATTTTCATCCCATGGCTGGGTAAAGTGGTACTTCTGTTTTGTGATAGGATCTTGGCTCTGGGCGTATCCTGGCCTTGAAATCTGGAAGTTTAAGAATAGCATAGCAGTGGGGAAGGGAGGAGATCTACCTTTAGACAGAGACCACATCACACTGGTGTCCTGGCTCCTGAATCAGCACACACATGCGCATTTGTCTACACCTATGCTAGCTCTCTCTTCAGGAAAACATGGCTGCCCATCTGCTGAGAACATTTCAGCCCATCCTTATGAATATGAGATGAGAAGAGCATAGTTAGTTTATTATATGCAACTGTGGTGATAACCTCTAGAATCAAATCGTATATTAATTATGCTGGCCCTCTTGGAAAAGTCAGAAATGCAAGAAGAAAGAGAGGTGGGAAGGGAAGGGGAGGGGAGGGGAGGGGAGGGGAGGGGAGAGGAGAGGAGAGGAGAGGAGAGGAGAGGAGAGGAGAGGAGAGGAGAGGAGAGAAGAGAAGAGAAGAGAAGAGAAGAGAAGAGAAGAGAAGAGAAGAGAAGAGAAGAGAAGAGAAGAGAAGAGAAGAGAAAAACAGAAAAAAGCCATTCTTTCTTTAACTTGCTTTTGTTGGGTATTTTATCACAATAATAGGACAAGCACCTGATACAGCAGCTCTACATGTGTACCACCCCAAAGGAAATGGGTCCTCTCTGCAGTATGAGCTCCTCTTCACTGGAAGCAATGGTTAAATGCCTTTCAGTGAGACGAGTGTTAAGGGCAATATGTCTCCATTGAATGTTAGTTAATTGATTGTTTTCTAAAATCTTTTAAAGCATATATACAAACACAATAAGTCATACTTTTTATTCCTTAGTTTTATTGAATTATTTTTTAACAACCCACATTATAAAAGAACGCCACATATTTTGAGCACCATTTACAGAGTCATTAAGATAACCCACATGAAGATACTTCTTTGCACACTAATCAAGACTGTAACAGAAAACAAAAATAGGAAACAACATTATTTCTTAATTTGTGGTCTTTATTAGGACACATCTAAAAGAAAAAAAGGTTTTACCCTGGCAATGAATTGAGTGTGGGAAAATATGTGGCATTAGAAATTGCCAGAAAGAGTAGACCAAAGATTGGGCCTTTGGTGACTTAAATTTTAAAGTGTAGTTGATTATATCATCAAAACCGTTTAAGCAGAATGCCCTGACTTAACCCCTGTTTATAGCCACTGTCCATAGCCATGTTTGTTCATGAGGTGTGTCTTGAAAGCCTGTTCTGCATTTTGCTCTAGGATGGTACACATTAACTGCTTAATGCTACTTGGGGGGTGTACTGGCTAGTTTTGTGTCAACTTGACACAGCTGGGTCATCACAGAGAAAGGAGCTTCAGTTGTGGAAATACCTCCATAAGATCTAGCTGTGGGGTATTTTCTCAATTAGTGATCAAGGGGGAAGGGCCCCTTGTGGGTGGGACCATCTCTGGGCTGGTAGTCTTGGATTCTATAAGAGAGCAGGCTGAGCAAGCCAGGAGAAGCAAGCCAGTAAAGAACATCCCTCCATGGCCTCTGCATCAGCTCCTGCTTCCTGACCTGCTTGATTTTCAGTCCTGACTTCCTTGGTGATGAACAGCTGTATGGAAGTGTAAGCTGAATAAACCCTTTCCTCCCCAACTTGCTTCTTGGTCATGATGTTTGTGCAGGAATAGAAACCCTGACTAAGACAGGAGGCAAAGCAAGGATGCCACCTTGGTCCCTTATGAGAACCATCAGAACCTTCTTTGGTATCTCAGGGTTGGGGATAGGTGGGTTCTCTTATGAAAAAAAGACTTCAAAATGCCTCAGTTAAAAAATATAGCACCTCACAGCAGAAAGTACAACACAAAAGGGCATGGCTTTCGCCAGAGGATGGTCACTTGTGAAATGGCTTCTCTCTATGCCTTAAAAACTTCATATTTTAAGAACGTAAAACTTGAGATCTTAGAGTGTCTCAGCTTTCAGTATCTGTAAACTTGGTTCACTACACAGAACAAAGTGTTTCTCCAAATTTTAGACAGACACAGCTGGTGTTGAGTTTTTAAAGCCACAGTTACTAGTTTTGTTTGTGCAGCTCACTAGTATATTTGATTTGTAGTTTTAATATGTTTTGATCTATAGTTCTTGAAATAAGTTTCCCAGTACCAAGAGAAGACACATATAAACAGTGAGGGTAAGAATGGAATAGCATTTCATCACATTGCAAACTAAACCTCTTGTCTCCCATGATTCTAACTGTGTTACTGTGACTCTTCCTATTTTCCATAAAAGTTGAACATATACCTGCATCCTCCTAGGTTCTTCCTAGAGTAGGACTCAAGAGCTAGTCATTGAGAAGTCACATTACAGTTCTGGTTTGATGTTTTAAAGAGTGTCTGGTATCCAAAAAGGCCCAAGTAAACAAATAGTTTCCCCCAAAACGAAACTTACCACCATATAAAGAATATATACTTGTTGCTGAAGTGCCATCTAGTTTCAGAATCTGTAACTAAACATTTTAACTGTGCGAAAGTAACCTATTTTTGATGAAGGAAGTCTGTAAAAAAACGCTGTGAAAACCACTGATAGTCCAAGTCTAGGCATAGCCTGTGAGTGGTCTCACAATGAGAGCTGGTGTTCTCTGGGATTCAAGATGTGCATGAACTTGCTTCAGTTTTCCCTCAGCCATAAGCACAGTTGGCAGCGTTTCCGTGGATCCAGAGGCAAATCTGGGCGTACTTGAGCGGAGTGATGCGCACAGCCACATTATAGTCCTTCTGAACTCCGTGCACATCCACCCACTGGTGGCCCGAGTAAACCGCGACGATCTTGCGCTTCCAATTTTTTTGGCCTGGCTCTTTGAGCCTCAGGTAGATCCCCGAGCCTGTGGAGCCTGCCTCAGCATCACAGTACTGATACAGGAGATCATTGGATTCCTCAGAAACGCTGCAAAACCGATACACCAACTGATCTTCCCTGTCATTGTCAAATCCAGAGAAGTGGATCCGGCCTCCAGGCAGCTTGGTGATGGTGGGGCTGACTCCCAGCTCCATGTGCTGCTGCTTGTGTGCGCGCTTCAGCTCTAGGAGCGCATAGTCATAGTCCAAGGCCAGGTCCCCATTCTCTCCCCTCGCCCAGCCTTTGGGAATGTGGGTGCTCTTGACGCGGATCCATTGGAAAAGAGGCCTTCCTTGGGTGACTCTTGGACCACGCCTAGATTTTTTTCCAGGTCTTTGGGTGGTGCTCTCCCGAGGATGCACCTGACTTTGGCCGTCACTCTCTGCTTCTCTCCGGCTCCTCTTGGAACCTCTGCGTTTCTTGCGACCTCCTTTGTTTCTCATCTTTAGCACTCCCACCCTCAGCTTTTTACTGCCTTTGACATAGTCCCTCCCGTTGTGGACACAGTGGGCAGCTGTGAGCACATGGTTGGGGGAAACGAGGGCACCGCTGCAGCCGGTGGACAGCTTCACTGCTGTATTAAAAGGGAAATTGGTCGCGAACCTTTTGTCTAAGATGCTGAACCTGCTGTCCGTACCGTACACCTGCCTCCTTCTCCTAGGGTGTGCTCCTTTAACGCTGCTGTTCTGAGTGGGTTCCAGGACCAGACCTTGAACTTTCACCCTGGTTAAGGTTCGGGTGCCATTCTCGAAGATGGTCTCATAGGATAGGGACTCTTCCAACTGGGAAAGACTGGGAGACGGGAGCTCTTCCTGACATTCGATGCCACAGACTGTGGCCTTCACCTCCCCAGCATCTGCCTGGAACGTGGGGCTGGCAAGATGGATCGTCTTCTCACTCACAACCTGAGGTATTCTGCTCAAGTGCCACGTGAAGTCTGGTTCTGTTTCAGACCCATCAGAGAGGGCCCATCCAGGGATTAAAATTACCAACCAAAATAACGTATTTTCCATCTTGTTCTTCTATTTTGCCCTTTAAAAAAAGGTGGGGGGGGGGGAAAGAGTGGTTTTAAGTGTTTTAAATGTTACTTGCAACTTTCTGCCTTAGGTCCTGACTAAGGTACCACCACCATGAATAGATCCTTGTTTTCATCTGCCTTAGACTTCCTAGACACTAAACTACACCCATAACAGACGTCCAAAATCAGTAAGGTTTCTCCCATCACCTGTATCTCTCCCTCTACCCCTCGCCACCTTGTTTTCAACAAGAGATGTGGATGAGCAGGAGGTAAAAATGAGAACGCATGCTTCCCTGTTGACAGTCATCTATGAGAGCCAAAAAGAAAGTTATCTTGCTGTTCCTGTCTGAGCTCCTTATGGTTAAAGCTGAGCATGCCCAGAAGAGTTCTTGTCTGCCATTTTAACCTTTCAAACATGGGATGTGACCTTTCCTCCAGAAAAAGAAGTGTGTGTGTGTTCCATCTCTCCTTCTTGAACTGTTATCTTTAACTGCTCGGTAAAGTGTTTGCCCTTGAAGTGCTTTCTGATATGAATATTTACAGGATCCACAAACTATGCTTCTTTTGTTTGAGGAGTGCATTGCTCTGGAATCAAATCCAATGCTCTTGCCTGATGTAGCAAGTCATAATCATCTCTCTACTCCTTACCAAAAAAATCACAAACTAATTATTGAAGCCTCCCTCAACCCTCCTGCGTGGGTGTCTCCTAGAGGTACTAGAGAGATGATGGTTCAATAGTTAGGAGCGATTATTACTCTTACAGAGGACCTAGGTCAAGTTCCCAACACCCACAAGGTGGACCACAACCATCTATGACCCTTTTTCCAGGAGATCCAATGCCCTCTTCCAACTTCCTCAGTTACCAGACTTGCATATGGCACACATACAGGCAAAACACTCAGAGGCATAAAACAAATTAAATAAATCTGAAAAGAATTAGAAGATCTCATGGAAGGGCTGTGGAGTTCCTCAGATAATTGTGTTTTAACCAGACTTCCAGATGCCTTAGAGACTCAGGGAAGTAGAATGACACTGGAGAAGCCAGGGCCCTGGGCATCATCTCTTCAGGGATGATTGCTTAGCTGGGCTCCAGATCGCTTCTACTTCATCTTTGTGTATAAAATAAATCTAATTCTGACTCTACTTTGATACCATTAGCAACCACTAACATCAAATGGCTGCAATTTAATAAAGAAGAAACTCAGCTTATCTATACTTACATAATGTAAGTAGTGTTAAATGTCTGAAACATCCAATTCAATCACTTTTGTACATGTTTATTATAATAGTGAAATGATAGTTCATATGCAGGAGGCTTGTACGAGTGCCTCCTGCATCCAACACCATGAATCATGTGCTGGCATCATTTTTTTCCAGCCCTGTTGGAGGCATCTCTACAGTGCACACTCTGGAGTAAAAGCCATGCCCATGTCTATCCTTGGCCTTGAACAAAGGCAGAGCCATGTAATATAACCTCCAAATCACTGTAATAAAAGGGCCTTTGCTTTAGTTAGCCAATCTAATTTGGTCTGTAATTTAAAATTGGACAGATGTCTAGGAACACTTCCCTTGGGAAGATCTAAGTTTTCCTTATGGTAAAATGTCAAGGTAAATGATAGTTCTGATGGATGGAGCAACCCACTAGTCCAGTGGCTAGGGCTACATACACCCATCATTCACAGTGCCCAACTTGCTAACCTAGGAATCATGGACCCAGTTAGCAAGACAGCACTTTCCCATGTCTGTGCCCATACCTTCCATTTCCCTGTCTCTTATTGTGTTAGTGATACAATGCTATCAATGTCCAGGTGGTTGCTTGGATTGTGACTTCAGAATTCAGGTGTGGGTAATAAAAGTGAGATTGCAATTATTACCCTTCATGCATCCACGGTTGGTTGTGGGTTGGATTCTACAGACAGGTGCAGCAGAAAGGAATTAGGTAGAGACCTAATTCCTAGTTATCTAATAAAGATGGCCACACATCATTACAAGAGATGACTTACTATGTCCACCATTTATTATCTGTTGTTCTTAGAAGTGGCGGACTGAGGGTAGTGTTTAGAATTCTTGTGTATCTAGACCAACGTAGCAGACATAAGTTCAGGTCAGGAATTGTCCACCTTTCCTCCTATTTGGCAGATGAACTTAAGATAGCTCATTATCTCTCTGGGTTTCATTTTCCTCAAGTGCACGGTGGCAACCAGAGTGAGTTCTGTTTCGTAATGAACTAGTTCATTTTAGAGCTAAATGAGGTGATGTGTGTGCGGAAAGGGTTACCACTCAGAAGAGAGCATGGTAAGCAGGTGATATGTGCATTCTATAAAGAAATTATTATTCTACTCTAAAATTAACTATGGGCCAAAGTTAACCGACACATCTTTTCTTTCTTTTGAGACAGGGTCTCATAGGGCCCAGGCTGGCCTCAAAGCTGAGGGAGAGTGAACTTGAACTTCTGATACTCCTTCCTCTGCCTTCTGAGCGGTGGGATCATGTGTCACCATACTGGGTTCATTTAGGTGCCAAGGGTCAAACCCAGGGCTTCATTATGCTAGGCTAGTGCTCTGCCAACTGTCCCCAAGCTCCAAAAACACATGGCTCCTAAAGAGTCTATTTTGCAAATTCTTTTATTTCCTAATAGTTTCCAGTTGACTTGCAAATTCCCTTAATATTGTTATATTTCTTCAAGGATGGCCAAATGAATGTTTTTCTAGTTGCTCATTCCCATGAATATCTGTGGCTTTGCAGTATATTTTTTTTCTTATCCCTATTAAACGTAGGCGTGATTAGATATTACCTACCCAATGTAAAGCAAGAAGGCTGGCCTCATTCATGAACATATCATGGGGAAATTCTTGCGCATCTGGCCACCAAACATTTTTTTCATCTAATGTAAGGGCCTATTCAGTCAGATCAGTGACACTGTAGACCACCTTACCAGGTATGTCTGGGCACACAAGTGCATGCGTAATAACTTAAAAAAAAACAAACTTGATTGTCCTTCTTAAACCATTAATGATTCCCCGCCCTTCTCGATACTATGGCCTGCTTCTATACACACACTAAAGTGTGAAGGCATACCCACATTTCCGCTTCTGCTTTTATCCTTCGCCTGTGTGGTAAGGATAGAGATACCAAGAACCACTGAGGCCTGACCTGGGAACTCTGAATAATGACAGACAGGAGAGATGCCTGGGCCAAAGGTCACAGGGGAAGCACAGGAGCATCACTGGTGGTAATGAGCTATAAAGACAACTCAGGGAAGCGGGACACACTCCAGACAATACCTCTACAAATGTGCACGGTCATCTTGAGTTTGGAAAGATGCTGAGCAGACTCATGGCTGCTGTCATGGAGTTTTATTCTAGGCCACTACAGTCACTTGCAGATGTCACTGACTGGCTACAGCACCAAGTGATGCAACGTTTACAAGAAGAATGTAACGTCACGGCAGTGGGAAAATTACAGTGTCAGTCGTATAACAAAGATGGATGATAGAGACAGGGGTTCAATGACCATAGGGACAGTGGACTTTAAAACCACATTAACTTAGGCTCACCATTTACTAGCAGGGTGATTCTCTTAAGGAACCCTCATCTTTACACTTTCCACGTCTGTCAAAAATGGAGAATGGCATACATGATTTTTGAAGGAATAATACATGTGTGTATGTGTGTGCACATGTGCACCCATGGGAGCATTCCGCAAATGGCAGAAGTTATGATTATTGCCCAACGCCTGAAGTCAAAAAGTGAAGGAGCTCTCCCTGGGAGGCAGAGGCAAGAGGCTGGCAGGTTCTAGACTAGCTTGGACTGTATAGTGAGACTGTCTCAGCACAGTATGTGGTGGGAAAAAAGAAAGCGAGGCAGTGCGTGCATGTCGTCTCAGCATCTAGGGCGGCTAAAGCAGGAGAGCTCAGAAGCTCCAGACCAGCCTTGCCAACAGAGACACCATCTTCTCTATGAAAGCAAGAGGAAAATATTGGTAGCTATTTATAAGGTATTGCCCATGCCTTCTACCGAGTATATTTCCTGTGGTACGTAGGCACCGGTCTCTGGACAGACCCACATCCTCATCCTGAGGACCTGTGTCTATATCCCTCACACGGTAAGGGAGATGGTGAGAGTGTGACTAAGCTAAAGGTTTTCAGATGAGGGGAATAGCCAGGGTATCAGGTGACTCCACTGCGACCACGGACCTTGTAAAGAGAAGGCAGGATAGAGTTGTGGAGACGGAAGTGGAGACTGAAGTGAGGTGGCTCAGGACCCTTAGGAGGTAGGTGGTCTGCAGAAGATGCCAAGGGTTAGCAAGCAGAAGAACTTAACAGGGACATAGTCCTGCTGATCTCCAGACTTCTAAGCTCCACGCATGTAAGATTAATAATTTTGTGTGAATTTACCTCTGTAAGGTTTGGCTAATTTACTGGAACAGAAATGGGAAGTCAGGAGGCTTGGAAGATAGTTTTCATTAAAGTGTTTGCCCTGCAAGCACCAGGATCTGAGCTTGGTCCCTAGAACCCACTAAAAAAAAGCTGAGAATGGGTGCCTGCATATGTGCTCTGCATGCTGGGGAGGTGGAGACCAATCTTGGCCTGATCCTAGAGAGAGATCCTAGTTAAAAAATGAGATGCCAAGCTTCTGGGCTGGCCATGGTGGCACTCACTTTAACCTTGGCACTCAAGAGGTAGGGGCAGATGGATCTCTAAGAGTTCTGGCAGAGCCGGAGCTACTGAGTGAGACCCTGTCTCAGAAAAGGGGACAGGAAGAGGAAGGAAGAGACAGAGAAGAAGAGGGAGAGGGAGAGGGAGAGGGAGAGGGAGAGGGAGAATATCAAAAACATATAAAAAAAACCAATCGATTCTGGAGTGATGGCTCAGTGGCTAACAGTGGTTGCTGCTCTTGCAAAAGACCTGGGTTCAGTCTCAGCACCCACATCTGGCAGCTCACAGCTGCCTGTAACTCCAGCACCAAGGAATCTGACTTCCTTTGATGGTCTCTGTAGGCACTTGAACATGTCATAAGTCTCTCTCTCTCTCTCTCTCTCTCTCTCTCTCTCTCTCTCTCTCATGCACACACACACAAATAAGTTAGACATACATTTTGATATCTTCTGAGGAACAACATCCAAGTCTGACCTCTGACCTCTGGTCTACACACACACACACACACACACACACACGCACACGCACACGCACACGCACACGCACATGAGCACACACCAGCAAACACATACATGACCAGCATACACAAACATACTTTCACCACACTAAAGAAGAAATAAGAACTTAAAAATAGATGAAGATGAGAATATAGTTTCTAAACCTGCCTTCCCGGATGTTTTGAAAGTAGTGGGAGTATGAAGTTGGGGGGAGGGGTTCATTTCATTGGTGCTAAACATCAATGATAAAGTTTATAAGGATAACAGAATGTTCAATTTTAGATATATAAAACAGAATCTCAGGAAATTTTATGATAGTATTGATTAGTGCCGCTAAAGTCAAGAAGCTGAACAATATAGATGATAATCATTTCTCAGCAAATGCAGTGTTAACTATGCTGAGTACCATCTTAAAGGCCTTTCTTTAAAAAAAAAAAAACCCATAACCTCTGACAGTTCTTCTCAGCTACCGAGTGGTCTTGTAAGACCTAAGCTTGCTCTCAAGTTAATCATGATCAAGAAAGAGCACACAAGTGATTGGCTCATCAGCCAGTGAGCCTCAGAAGACTCCATCTCTGGTCCTGGGAGCAGGTTCTTGCTGGC
Organism: Mus minutoides; assembly: GCA_902729485.2. NCBI lineage: Eukaryota > Metazoa > Chordata > Mammalia > Rodentia > Muridae > Mus > Mus minutoides. The sequence continues at coordinate 224,913 of LR750355.1, read as the reverse complement.
TATCCCTGTCGCCTCCACTAGATGGCAAAGCAAGCCTGCCAAGAGCAAATCCAGGGCTGCATTTCCTCTTAGGACATTCGGCTGTGAATCAGAATTGTCCTAGAAGCATGGGAGATGAGGAAAGTGTAACTGGTTCACAGTACACCAAAGAGTTGTCGCGTATGGAACTTATCACACGTTAAAAACCCACCTCCAGGTCCCACAGCCCATCCTGATGAGCTGAAGACTGATGACGCTGTCCACAGCCAGACAAATTTCTGGCAGGTGTTTTTCCAAAAACAGCTCCAGTGCCAGCACACTCTAGCCATGGCCTACAGCACTGCTGAGCCATCCGCCCAGTGGGCTGTGATTCATTTCAACTCCAAGGAAAGTCATGAGCCTGCCAAATATTTCCATATGTTTATCAAATACTTTATAATCCATTACTAAGAGTAAGCTCTCCACCAGTTCTACGCTGAGAATCAACAGTTAGAGCGTTCACTGACAATGTGCCAATGGCTATTCAAAATACCGCATACCATAGCACTATTTTCAAATTCAGCTTCGGGACTGGAGACAGAGCAATGTCTGCTTTAAAAGTTTGGCAGTCCTTGGGGGAAAGGAAGATGGTAAAGTTACACAGATGATTATTTTACAGTAACCCACAACTTCTGTTTCTCATCACAATAAAAACTAAAGCCTCCCTTTTTTCCCTTTTTTTCCCCCTGCTATTTCTGCAGGATACATACATCTCAATTTATAAAATATATCGCTGTGTGTAAATCAAATTTGGGGTGAATGGAACTAAGGTAACCCCAAGGGCGCTCTCGGCTAGCTCCTTCATTTGCTGGTGTATAAAGTGCATCGTGCATGACTCTTGACTACACTTTATTTTTTTTTAATTTGAATCTTCAGCAAAGAATAGTTAATAAATGCATTATATTTGGTAGTCACAGTGTATTTCGCTAATCACATATCAGTTTACCTGTAGGGAAATGTAAAATTATAAAATAATGATTTGTATAAACTAAGTTGATGTTGGTCTTTCCCAACGTTCCCAGTTCAGATTTCCCATCTGTCATGTCTAAGGTGAAGGAGCTCTGGCATCCCTGAATTCCTGAGTCTGGTGCTTCTATTTAAAATGGATTTGTTGGATATTTGAGAATTCGGCACAGAAAGAAAGGCAGTCTATTCAGTAGAGAAAGTTGACCCACAGTAGGAGCTTCACGTGTGATGAGCCAAGCACATACTGAGGAGTCTCATATTTTAAAATATCTGCAAAAAAAGTGGAAAGGAAATATACATAGAACTGTTTCACACGAAAGAATCTTCTCTAAAATGAAATCCCACGCACCGTTTGATTGGCACTTATTCTAGCCTTTCTTATTTGGCTGGAATTTAACATTCTCTCTACTAAATCATAAACCAGATCTTAAACACAATTCTCCAGCCAGAAAGTTATGACTTTTATAATTCTCTCTAGATTCAAATAAACTTGGGCATGGGGTGTGTGTGGGGGGGTGCGTGTCAGAAGCCAGAAAGGTTAATAAAGACAGGGAAGAAGAGACTTGATATACCAGGCAACATCTTTCTGTGTGCGCACCTTGGTTCTTGTGAGTACGTAGAGGCGTCCCCGTAGAGGTCAGAAGACAACCTTGAGTGTGGTCATATGTCAGAGTCTCTCGTGTTCTCTCCCCATCTGCTACAGGGCACTGGGATATCAGATATATTCTATCGCCTCTGACTTTTTGTGGATTCTGGGGATCTGAACTCAGGTCTTCATGTTTGTGAGGCAAGCCTTTTATTTGTTGAACCATCTCCTCAGCCCCAAGGAGCTACTTTCCAAATTGAAGATGGTATGAAAGTCAGATCAATCAGACTTGGGGGTTGCTGCAACTTTCCAAAAACTCTTATTATTATAAAAAGTCTCAAGATCACACACACACACACACACACACACACACACACACACACACAAAGACACAGTCAGACATACATACATACACATATACACATGTACATATACACACACATAATATGTACACATATACTAACACACATACATACACAGTCAGACATACATACACACACACCAACACACATACATACGAGCCAAGAGAAATATTTAGTCTCCATGTGCCCTGGTAATTCTCAATACTTGGTTATTTTTTTCAATCCACTCACCCCTGGCTGGTCCTTTAAAGCGAGCCCAAGATTTCCACTTCATCTCATCTCCTTGTTCCACAGGTCTTCCACTGTTCATTTCGCTACCCAGGCAGAAGGAAGAGGAGAGAGAGGGCAGGGCGACAGAGAGAGAATGAGGCAGACAGAGGCAGAAAGTACTTCGGCCGCAACTTACTGAAGAGACAAACTTCTTTCCAGGAAAAGTTTTTACACCTTTTCCAGTGACATCTGTTAATAATCATAAAAATAAAGGGGGTCCCCTCTGGTACTGTTTAAGCAGAAAGCATTCCATTTGTATTCCAAAGCAAACATCACTCACTCCTTTGATGTTAACCTTGCAGTGGCCGGTACTCATTCAGAATGGAAGAAGGGTGGTTGATTTCTAGAAAACAGCCAGCCTGTGAGCCCTTCTTTAGTGCTTTTCTGAGTTCCTCCTGTGGGTCCCGCCTAGTTCAGGAGTGGTCCAGCCTCTAGGGTGCCCTCCTGTGCAGTGCGTTCATCCTTACCTGAAACGCTTACTGTATCCTTCCGTCCCAGGGGCGCTGCCCAGCAAGGATCCGGGTGGATGCAGACACTGGCTACGGAAGGTGCCAGGAGCCTAATGGGCAGCAGAGTGCAGGGTCCTCTTAGCGGAGCTTTCCGGAGGCCGGGACCAGGCAAGAGTGGGGCTGCCGCACTGAGTGGCTGGAGATGGGAGGGGAAGGGGCGATGACGCTGACTTAGAGGGGAGGGGTGGGCGGATCCTGGTCACACACCCCTGCATCCCTGCTGCACACCGATGCTTAAGAGCTAGAAAAAAAACCTCTAAATGGGTTCGCAGGAACGTAGGCACTCAGGGCGTATTTTAATTAATGTTTTAAAAACAAAACCACAAAAACTAGAGGAGGCGGAGCGGCCAGCATGGTGATGCAGTCCTGTAACCCTAGCACTAGGGAGGAGGAGTCAGAGAGATCAGCAGTTCAAGACCCGCCTTAGCTTCATAAAGAGTTTGAAGTCAGCCTAGTTACACAAGACCTAGTCTCAAACAAAACAAAACAAAACAAAACAAAACAAAACAAAACAAAACAAAACAAAACACCACCATCTAAAGAAGATACTAACATGGAAGCGAGGTACATACTTTTGTCTTCCTATTGGTACCCAGCAATCCACAAGAGCAAACTCCATCTATCCCTAGCTAGTCCCCACCTGGACTTTGCTTTCTTGAATGAATGCCTCAACCAACTTAGTCAGTATTAGCGCCAAGGGAGTAAAGGTTAAGGTTACTTTCAACCCAAGAGTCTCCATCTAAGGCTGAAGGCAGAGGTGAGGAGCCTAGGCTGGGACGCTGGGGCCCCCAGGGAACAACCTGTGCAGCCTCCTGTCGTTCACTTCTGTAGCTTTTATTTGAGCCAAGTTTGGCACACTCCCACTCCGGTCTCAATAGAATTCCCATCACACTCTTTCTGCTCTTCTTTTCTTCTCTCCTCAGGAAGGGCACTCCTTTGGGATGGAGATTGTATGAGGAAAGCCTTGTCAGCATTCCTTCTAGGCTATGCCCCACAGTTACCTGGCAACAGCTAGGTATGCCTGACTCAGTAAAAAGGGGCTATTTGTCCCCTCCTTACTTTCTTATCCCCTTCCCTCTTTGTACCCTCTCTCAACATTCCCCTTCCACCTCTCTCTCTCTCTCTCCATGTGTTCATGGCTGGCTTCTCTTCTCTCTTCTCTTCTCTCTCTCTCCTCTCTCTCTCTCTCTCTCTCTCTCTCTCTTTCTGTCTCTACTCCCTCCTAGACTCCCCTCCCCATGCCCGAATTAAACTCTACTCCATACTATATCCATCGTGTGGCTGGTCCCTCTGGGGGAAGGGATGCCTCAGTATAGACCCCCAGAGGTACCCCCTTCCACCTCACCATACCTCACTCTACCAAACATATCCTGGTTCTTTCTTTCTTCCCATTTTATAAAACACAACAAGCTTTATTTTTCAGCTTTTACTGGGAAGCAGGTCTGGAGCAAAGAAAAGAAACCCTGAGTCCTGAAATTTGGGATGTAGTCCAGTGTATAGGGCATTCACAAAAGCACACCCAAGACTCAAGGTTTCATCCTCAGAGCCTGTGCCCACAACTGCCCCCTGACTAACCTCCATATACCCCCAACACACAGAGAGAGAGGAAGAAAGAAAGAGAGAGAAGGAGAGACAGACAGACAGACAGACAGACAGACAGAGACAGAGAGAGGAGGAAGAGGAAGAAGAAGAGGAAAATAAAATTAACTACCTCTGTCAGTTCTGACCTTCATAGCACCAGAGAATCAAATAAGTTCACAGGCCTAGTCTATCATGGAACAACTGGTTTTTTGTACTATATTGATTGGTTGGTTGGTTGGTTGGTTGGTTCGTTGTATGAGGGGCACATGTATGCCATGGAATATGGGTAGAGGCCAGAAGACAACTTGTAGAGAGTGTTTACCTATTTCATTCTGCAATGTGGATCTGGGAGATTGGACTCAGGTCTTCAGGCCTGATCTTTTTTTTTTTTATGTGTTGAGCATTACCATAGCAACCCCACAGCACGTGGTTCCTTTATTACTGTCATTTCACTTATTTACTGTCGGGTGTGTATGTTACGTGACTGCCAAGAGGTATGGATGAAGGTCAGAGGATGGTTTCAAGGAATCATGTAGGTTCTAGACATGGAACTCTGGTTGGTGGCAAGCAGTTTTACCTTCTGAGCCATGTCACAGCCCTGTAAAACTTGGATCTTCAGTGGATTGCTGAATTTCTCTGATTTCTAAGTACTAAACAGGATGAGATCATAACATGTTGCTGTTTCCTGTTCTCTTACTTAGCATTGTCTTTAAGGGATTGACCCTACACAGTTCAAATACATTGATAACGTTTATCTAAGTTCACACAGTTAGTTCTGAAGCTCTAAGTAATTAGATTATAAAATGGTATGAGTCTTTAAATCACCGCTATGCTTTGTGGGACTTGGCGCAGGTGCTAATTGTTGAACTGAACATGTTTCTTAGTCAAATGTAGAGTAGGAGAGTGTCATAGCTAGGGTTTCCTTTGCTATGAAGAGACACCATGACCAAGGCAACTCTTATAAAGGACAACATTTAATTGGGGCTGGCTTATAGGTTCAGAGGTTCAGTCCATTATCGTCGTGGTGGGAAGCATGGCAACATCCAGGCGGGCATGGTGCTGGAAAAGAACCTGAAGGTTCTACATCTTGTTGCAAAGGGAGCCATGAGAAGACTGACAGTCTCCAGGCAGCTAGAAGGAGGGTCCCAGAGCCCACTCCCACAGTGATACACTTCCTCCAACAAGGCCACACCTCCTAATAGTGCCATTCCTTGGACCAAATATATTCAAACCATCACAACAAGTATGGAGGAAACCCAGAAAGGAGAAGAGGAATCTCTCTGAAGCTAAAGGGCTGTGTTCACTGGGCCTCAGCTTCCTTACCTGCAAACCGAGCTGAAGATCTTAAGCATTTGGAGCAGGAATGTGTTCTGTACTAATCCATTAATTCCCTGGGCCTATCTCCTTACTGAACATCCCCATCCTCAACCCCTTCACATAAAAACAGACTTAAAGAGCCCTCACCGTCTCTGGCCCCTTCCTGAGCTTAGGCTTCCTAGCGTAGCCCCTGTGAGATGTTTGGTATGTGTTTCTTCTGAAGGTTCAGGATTGTAGTTTCTCACCCCTTCCCTAGCCTACCCTAACCCATCAGGCTTTCCTGTAACCCAGTGTGAGCACTTCATAGGCCTATATCTAACCATATCCCCAAAGGCTTCTTCCCAACCCACCTGGGTTCCTGATCTGGTTGTTACAATGGTCCTATACTTTTCTTTTGCTCTCCAACCAGACGTCCATGTGTCCATCTTTATAACAGCATCTGTACCATTTTAGGAAATAATGGGTCATAGGAAATGCTCCTATCATTTTTAAAGAAAAGAAAAATCTCATTAAAAAAGTTTCTTGCCACCTTTCCCCAGTGCTCTCTATTCTCAGTATTGTGAGTATCTTTGAATATTGTGACAATTGAGATCTTAACTAAATGACTTTATATAAAGTACTGAAGCTGAGGCCAGGCCCACGGCATTACCACATTACTGTAAGCAGAGCCTAGATGTTCTGTTAACAAAGTAACAGAACACATAATTACCCACTTTGAAAGGCCCTGCTAAATGGAGATGTCTGTCTAGACCTCCCAATGTAATACTAAGAATCCTTGGACACATCTCTTGGCATGATGGCTTCAACATAAAAAGTGACCACTGCCACTCCTGGCTATGATTAAGGAAGACTACACCACTGAGCTTCCTGCTCTCCCCATCCTCCACCCTACCTCTTGCCCCTCCACCCTACCCCCACCCCACCCCCTAGACTTAATCTCCTAAGAGAAAGAGAGGCAGAAAACTTCCCCTTCAAAGGTTAAATCTCCATCACAATGGAAATGTACTTAGAAGGTTTGGAAAGTTTTAGCTATGGAAAGATAGGAAGAGGAGCTATTCCATGGTTCATGCGCAAGGTCTATGTGGTGACTCAACCTTGTAGAGGTCACATAACTTACTATGGAATCTTCCCTGTGGACTTTTAATTCCAAGGTTTTATCAGAACCTTTTCTTATTAGGTATTATGTTCTGCATGTTTAAGATTTCAGGGTCTTTTGATTAAGGTAAACTGAGAAAATTTATAAGCTGTATAAGAAAAACAGAGAGAGAGAGTGAGAGAGAGAGAGAGAGAGAGAGAGAAGGTGGCACTTGTCCTCAGAGCCATTATTCTGATAGAAGCCTCCTATCCTCCTATCCTATGGTAAGCTAATTTGAGTAGCAGTAACTGGCCCTCCACAAACCTAAAAATTATTATTCTCTCTCTGCTGGTCTGTTGAGATATGTTCACAAAAGAAACCTGAAAGTTGAATTCCTTGGTACAGCCCTTTTCTACTCGGAGCCATCCTCTCTGATAGCCAATATTAGTGCCCCCTTCATTTGTGACAGAACTGGGTTTGGGTACTTGTCACATTATTTTGGAACTGTTCCCATGTCTGCCTAGCACTGTGTATGCCTCAAGGGTAGCAGATCCTTTGTGTGTTTGCCAATGAGAACAGCACCTGAAAATGAGGTGTCTGAAGACTATATACTGGAAAAGAGGGAAGGGTCCTTTAAAACGGACCAGCAGAATCTCCATCACACTCATGTGTAATTTAGATTATCAGATGAGACTGGAATTATATATATATATATATATATATATATATATATATATATATATATATATATATATCCTGACAGGGCAGAAGAGATGGCTCAGTTGGCTATATGCTTCTCATGCAAGAATGGGAACGACAGTTGGATTTCTTAGTTCCCCCCAAAAAAGCCAGGTGGAGAGATGCATGATGATCCTGGGTCTTGCTGGGCAGCTAGTCTAATAGGATTGATGAGCTTCAAGTTCAGTAGGAGACCCTGTGTCAAAAAATAAGGTAGAGGCAAAAACCTGACTTTCACCTTTGTCCTCCACCCATACATGCATGTGAGCAATCGTGTGCATGCATGTGCACACACATACACAAGGCACTGTGACTAAGCCTAGACCATAATAAGTAGTTGTGAATGAACCACCTAATGAACGTGGATGGGATCCAGGGAATGCAGTCAGGACTAAAGCAGAGGCCCTCCACTAGACAGTCTGTGGGAGGCAGGATTTCATAGGCCATTGCTGGAGGACAGAGACTCTTGTAAAGCTGAACTCACAGGAATGTAAATTGGGGCTAATGGAGCTGAATCACTTATACTTCAAACTTGGAAGTTCATAATGGCTTTTGGTTTTATTTTGTGTCATTACTACATATTTAGAGGTTCTGGAAATGGTGATAAACAGAGTACATGAGCTGACTTTCAATAAAGATCTTTATCAGGACCAAAATGATCTTGAGAAAGGCATATTTTTTTAATTCTGTATCCAATCTGGGAGAACAAGGCCAGTCTGCGTGTGTGCACATGTGTGCATGTATATGTGTGCTTCCTTGTATGTCCCAGGCAAGCTTCCTACCACTGAGCTGTGCTCCACTTCCAGGGCCCCTATTCCTCTTCCTGCATGATCCCTAAATACAAGACTGAGTCCATCTTGGGTTCCAAGAATGCATTCAGTGGATTATAGCACAGGTTAGGAAACCCAACACTTAGAGTTGCATGTTCATTGAAGCAAGCTCCTTAACTTCTCCAAGCCCCTGGTCTTCCCTTTGAAGAACTGGATGAAGCAGGGCTGGAAGAATGATTGTGGCTGTGACTGTGAGAACAGACAGGAGGTCTGTAACTGTGGCCAAGCATGTAGTAGATACTCAGTCATGAAGTCACATCAACTCCACAAGGCCAGAGAAACAGCAGAGGACAGCATGTGACATATGACCCAGGTCACCACATCACCCCACATCAGAAGCCTGTTCTGTGTATCCATGTCTTTCTGAGAAGAGGCCATGAACCAAGCTTGGTGCCTCTGTCACTGGCACTTGCTGCTTCTCCCTACTCTGCCTTCCCACTTCACATATATCCCAAGACTCTAAGTGACTGGGACAAATGTCAGTAAGTTTAATAGTCTTGCACAAAAGGTCTACAGTGTGTTCTCAGGCACTTGGGGACGAGGAAGGAAGAGTCCAAGTTTGATGTTGGCTTAAGCAACGTAGAAGGATCCTGTCCCCAAAATGAAACCTTTGTATTACTGAAACATCACTTAAAAGCAGCACAGACAGGGAGTAGCTGTTGAGGAAGAGATAGCAGCATATGAGAAAGATGACTGTTAAGTTTCTAGTAGCTTCTAGGAAATCCAGGCTGTGTACTGTGGCTGTAACAAAGGCCATGAGGAGATGAACACTGAGAGATGAGACCCATTTGAAATGAGTCACATTTGACCTTGCAAGACAAAAGTTTGTTTGTTTATTTGTTTGTTTGTTTGTTTCTTAATGACATCACTGAATTAGAATTTTTCAATAAGGTGGTGGTGGTGGTGGTGGTGGTGGTGGTGTGTGTGTGTGTGTGTGTGTGTGTGTGAAATTAGCTAAGTCTGGTCCACATTCCTTCATGACAGTGGTTACATGAAGCTAAGCAGAGCCAGCAGTGCAGATGGAGTTGGCTTTCTGGGCCTGGAGCTTGTCACCACTCCTGTCAACTCTAAGTCTATCTGAGAACTGATGCCCGATGTCCTCCCCATACAGTTTCTCTTGGTCTAGTCATGCGCACTATTCAGAATCCTACAGAGCTCTCAGAAAAGCTATGGCCAACTGTCCATCAGAAAGCTAATATTGGGGGCTGGGGAGGTAGGTCAGTGGTTAAGAGCACTGGCTACTCTTCCAGATGACTCAAGTTCAAGTCCTAGTACATAGTGGCTCACAACTCTGTAACTCCAGTTCCGGAGGACCCAATACTCTCTTCCAGCCTCTATGTGCATGAAGCACACACCTGCTACACAGATATGCACGTAGGCAATAGACCTAATATACCCCTCCTCCTAAAAGAAAGACAGGTAACCCTGGAAGCAGAGGCAATATTTGTTGGAAGAGAGGAAGACGGAAAGGAAAGAGGGGGATAGAGGGGACAGGAAACAGAGAAATTAAGGTTGAGGCTGAGAAGGCAGCTCAGAGGGCATCACTATAGTTGTATCTTGATGCTGTGAAGGATAAAGCTAGAGTTTGCTCCAGAGGACAGGTCCCAGAAATGCACTAGCAATAAAACTGAGTGAATCACTGACTAGATATAAGGAATAAGTAAAGGGAAGAGAGGAACTTAGAGCTCAAAATAAATCCAGGCCAAGGATATGTATTGTCTATATTGCATAACAAGAGAAAGACAAAACCAACAGGAAATGGTTTAGCTAACATACCATAGTATATCCTCACACAGATCATTTTCCTGCTATTGCCAGGGATCTCAGGCCTAAACTGTGTTGGAGAGATTCCTCAGAACAGAAAGGAAATACATAAAGGAACACAAATAAGATTATCACAAGAGAAAAAAAAATCTGGCCAATGAGATGACTCTGTGGATAAAGGGGATTGCCGTCAAGCTTAACCTGAGTTTGATCCCTGGTGTCTAAATGGTAGAGGAAAAGAACTGTCTCCCACATGCTTACTATGATATCTAAACACAAACACACAAATGTAATATAAAAACACTATAAAAAGTTATGTATATACACACATATATACACATATATTCAATTTTACTACTGAGTAAAGGGGAGTGGGGGGAATATGAATATTAATAGGAGAAGGAAGGAAAAAGAAACAAACACATCTGTACTGTATTTTATAAAGACTTTGAATTTTTTAAGAATTCATAGGACTCTATTTGCCAAATTGCATATGTGTGTGTAATCATGAAAAGATGCGGGAGATTGTCTCGTGAGTTTAAGGATTCCGGTCATTTCAATTGTCACACACTGCAGATTTCCTTAAATGACACCGCGGTATAAAACTCCTACAATATGTGAAATAGAGGTACATGAAAGGAAATCACATTGTGTGAGGGGTGTACCTGGGGTAGAATGCTAACCTGGCAAGCCTGGTGCTCTAGAGGGGAAGAGAAAGACAGAAAGGGGAGGGGAGAGCTGGCGAGGAGGGGAGGGCCTAGAGGAGAGGCGGGAGAGAGCTGGGTCAGCCTTCCTCTCCTATTAGGTCTAACTCTGTTCTAGTTATCAGATGGCTGACTTTAGTCACTATATTCTCTGTTTGACTTTTCTTACTTGGAAAGTGGGAATAAAGCCAGGTGTGGTAGTGCATGCATTGGTCCCAGCACTGAGGAGGCAGAGGTAGGTTGAGTTCAAGGCCAGCCTGTTCAGCATGGGGAGAGACCTTCTGGAGGGAGGGAGGGAAGGAGGGAGGGAGGGAGGGAGGGAACGAGAGAGAGAGAGAGAGAGAGAGAGAGAGAGAGCTCATCGTGATACCAGCTCATCATCATCATCATCGTGATACCAGCTCCCCATAGGCACAAATGACAAATGCTTTTAGTGCTCCTTGAATCACAGCTTTCCTCAGGAGGTGACCCAGGCAGACCTTTGTTGTTGTTGAGAGAGCCTCCACCCCCTCTCAGTCCCACCAAATTCAACAGAAATAATTTGAATTTCTGACACAAATATGACGAAATTTCTGGAAAGACCTAAGATCTCCTTATTTGTGTGCATTCCGGTAGCATCTGTGCTCCTGAAGCAAGGAGAGACACTAAAATCCCTCAGGGAAGGCTGGACTATGGACACCCAAGTCGATTGTGGAAGTTTTATTTTATTTTTACACAAGAAATCCCACCTAAGACTAGAGAACACTCGGCCACTCAATTTGCTTCCTTCTCCATTTCTAAAATGCGTCAAGGAAATATTTAACAATAAATTTAACAATATAAAGGTTGAAGTTTTCCCTTGAAAGCTGGTTTGTAGAGCATGGTACCTTAGAACTAAATTCTGCCAAGGCATGTTAGTACACACTTTGATCCCAGCACTTAGGAGGCAGAAGCAGGCAGATCTCTGTGAATCTGAGACAAATAAACCTCTTGTGCATGATAAGTTCTTGCTCTGTCAGACCTACATAGTGAGACCCTGTTTCAAAATAAACAAAAGACTTCAATTTTGTCCCAACCTCAAGCTTTACTAATGAGTCCTAAGCAGGCCAACTTTAGTTATTATTGGTTATTAATTTATATTTCAGTTGTGTGAAAAGAATTTCTGAGCCAGGCAGTGATAGTGCATGCCTTTGATCCCAGCACTTGGGAGGCAGAGGCAGATGAATCTCTGTGAGTTCGAGGTCAACCTGGTCTACAGATCGAGTTTCAGGACAGCCAAGGCTATACAGAGAAACCCTGTCTTAAAACAAACAAACAAACAAACAAAATAGAATTTCTGAATAGAGACTCTCCCTGTTTTGTCTCCAGATCAAACAGTAGAGCATTTTTTAACAGTTTACAACACAAGCCTTCAGATGTTGCAACTTAAAAGAAACATTCTGTTCAGTTTGATTCCCATGATTAACATACAGCCAGAAGTTCACTTTTACCGTATGCTTACAATGCCTCCGGCACTGGCATACTGAACTGGCTAATTCTTCCAGATAAGCTGACCCCACATTGTAGGAAACACTTTAGTCTTTCATTATTGCTATGACAAACCAAATTAACATCTCCAAATGTCCCTTGAGGGCCCCAAAGCACCCCTGATTTCCTAGTGCCCCTCTATCCCTAGGCATTTTGCACCAGATGGTTTTATTTAGTCTTCATGGGGGAGAAGGCTAGGAAAATTTAAGCACATTCCCTTGGGGGACAGTGGGTCAGTGAGTTACATCATGACATTCAGATTCCAGTTAGTACAATTCCATGACTGTCCTATTTAGAGGTCAAGGTGTGTGTGGAGAACGGGCTGGCTTAGGCTCGATATTTCTTATCTTTTCTTTCTTCCACCCGGTGCTGGTTAGTTTTTGTTAACTTGAAGCAAACCTCTATCAACTTGCTTTTGGTCCTAGTGTTTAACTCAGCAGGAAAAAAAAAATTAGCTAGAAGATACCATCAACATTTCTTAGAATATGGTAGTTTATTATGAATGCTACTTCTCCCCAATAAATCCTCAAGCATTACACCATTCTCATCCCGATGGCATGGGTACAACTGCCATCAGCCCCAGGCCTCCCCTCCAACAAGCAGCTCAAGTCTCCCTGAGACAATGCTTTAGCTTAGCCTCTCCAGATAACTCACTCTGTACGGTCCTCCCTAAGTCCAGCCTCCCTCCCTTGTGTCCTTGCTCATGCCCCTCCTTCCCCTCTCCTTTGCTCAGAGACCATCACTTCTTCCCTAGACCTGGCTGTGATGAAAAACTTTATATATCTACTTGTCTACGCCACGGTCCATATAGGTGCTCAAAGTGGTTTTTAAAGTAAGTAAGTTAGCATTTAAATCAGTGTACCTTGGATAAAGTGTGTTCTCCTCATTTGTGGATGGGCCTCATCCATCAGTTTCTGACCTCCTGGAAGGAAGAAAGCCCCCTGCCAGTGACTGCCTTTGAACTGCAGCTTGAACTACAGTGCTTGGCTCAACTGTCCTGCAGACTGGGGCTGGTCTGCCTCCTGCTTGGCATCAATCATTTTCTGGAAATAAATCTCTCTCCGGATGCATCCCATTCCTTTTTTGTCTTTTGCTTTCTCGTGAGGAGCCTCTCTGGAAAGCTCTTTCCTCAAGCTGCTCTCTGAGCTTCAATCTCTCTCCAAGTTGGCTCCACTATCCTCAGATGGCCTTGCCTACACAAGGTGGTGTGATGTTGTCGATTCTCCTCTGTGGAGACAAAGACCACACCCATTTCACTGTGGAGTCTCACAAAGTGTGTCACAATAATTTAAATACAACAGATAATTAATCTTATTTATTTGAAATACCAGGCTCTCCAATAATGTCAAAAATAGCTGGTTCTAAAAATCCAAAATAATATCTTTTGGAGATTTTTAGACTTACATATTTGCTTTTTTTAGCCTTGTTTATTAAGAACATTCTGGAAAACATAATCCATCTTTCTTTTTTTTTTTTTTAAAGGAAGTGCTTTTCAAAGAGCTTAAATAAAAGAACAGCTCATAAGCACGAACTTCTAGTTAATCATTCTAAAATCTAAGTAGTTACTAGGAAAGGTGTGTCACTAGTTAATTGGCCAAGGTCCAGATATTTCTAGTTCCTTTTGTCTGTTGTTTGTTTAAAGAAAGTTAACTTGAAGCCTGCATGTGAAGTCTAAGCAAGAGCTGGCAGAAATAGTCATCCACTTGGGTGTTTATTAATCAGCACTCTGTGTGTGTGTGTGTGTGTGTGTGTCTGTCTGTCTGTCTGTCTGTCTGTCTGTCTGTCTGTCTGTGGGTGTCTGTGTGTGAGTATGAATACATATCTATGTAAATATATATCATTTCACAGTATAAGAAAAGATATGTATTTGTTTATGCTCTTGTAAAGCACAAACAGCTCTATAACATTTATTATTTCTCTGTAATTAAAGAATAAACGTGCTGCAGATAAAGGTAAACCATAGCAATTAGTAATTCTCTTTACTTTTCTCTTGGTCTTTGCAAACTGTTGATTTGGTTTTGTGATGGGAAAGTCTTGCTGTTATTTTAACATCACAGTAGACATCTAGAAGTTAGAGCCAGTAAACAGAACCGGTCTTGTCTACAAAGAATCCCAAGAACTGGCTGGCCTTCCGCATCTGCACAGAATTCGGCTTGGACTGGGTGTGTGTACTGTGCTGTAGTCCATTCAGACACTGACCAAAACTTCAGGGTTTGTGGATATTCATTGTGTTGCTATATTTTGATGCACATATGTAACTTGAAATAAGTTGTTAGTTGTTCTCTCCTTTGCTGTTAGATAAGTAATAAGTAAACATAAGTGATAATAGACAGACATGTGGTAAATGGCAGATCTCTTACCTAAAAGTTTAATGCCCTCATTTAATGCCCTCATATTCCCCCAAACACTTAGTATGTCATAGAAAGTAAAACACTGGGAAGAGGGGAGGGAGAATTATGTATTTAACTAAAAATTTAAAAACTCAATAAGGAAGAAAATCAGCATGATTTAGAGAAGTATTTCTGATCTTGGTGAGAATAGTTTTTTGGATGGAATTTTGACCTTTATGTTAAAAACCAGAAATAGAGTTTAAAACAAAAGCATATTTTTAGAGAATTATAAAGAGCTTTTATAAATGCAGAGAATTATTTAGCATTGATATTTTAAAGAAATTTTGGCAGTGTTAAAAATGCTTAACTTAGTTCAGTAGACAAAAAGAAAAAAATAAAACTTTACCAATAGCAACGGAGTCCCTCCAGTTCAGATCATTCCCGTTTTTATATTCATCTGTATTCTTACAGCCCATATAAATTTATACTTCTCCTATTTTATTATAAAGTCAGACATACATTCCCCTATGTACATAATTTTTTATCTCCATTTCAAAGTCAGTTACAGAGATCAGTATACTTCACTATAACTCAATGGAATTAAGTCCAGTTACACAAGGCAGGCTCAACATTCTACAGTCAGTTAACATATTCTATCTCTTCAGTAGGCTAAAAGAGAAAAATCATATGGTCATATTAATAAGTGCAGAGAAGACATTTGACAAAGCCTGATGCATATTCATGATTTAAAAAATTAGTGAACAAGGAAAGGAGAAGATAGTTTGTTGTCTGTTGCTGTAACTACAGACTGAGAATTTATAAGTAGAGGCATATTTAGGTCATGATTCTTGGGTCTGAGAAGACCAAGAACATGTCATGGCATCCAGTGAGGTCCTGCCTACCACACTGTAATCTAGCAGAAAGCACAATAGCACAGCACTATCTTAATTTCCAGGCCACACTGGGCTTAACCATAAGCCTGGTCTATATAAACGTGTCTGTAAAATCAAGTAAGCAAACCTCTCAAACAACAACAAATTACCAAAGTATGAAGTACCAATCTATAGTCACCGTTATTTTTTTTATTATTTAAATTGGTCCCCTGACTAGTTGTCCAATACAGGGTTGTCATCCCTGAAACCATACACACATAATAAACAAAGTGGACTTAGCACTCTGTATTTATCTTTGCATATATATATATATATATATATATATATATATATATATATATATATACAATATACATACATATACATACATATATATTTGAAGCAAAAAGCTATCAATTTGAGAGTAGAAAGGACATGGGAGGGGACAGTGGGAGGACACGATAGGAGTGGAAAAGGAAGAGGAACAGAAGTTGATTTAATTAATTTTAATGTGTATTAAAATAAAGTTGAAAATATAGACACAGTTCTCACATTTATATTTTCTCATTGTGCTTTTTTTCCTTATGTGAAAGTTTCCTGGTCTCCCATGGTAAGATGAATGTGAACAATGCATGTGTGTGCATGTTATACATATGTGAGTATGCTGTGTGTGTATGTGCATACATATATCTGTATGTGTAATGTGATTGTCTGTGAGAATGTTGCCTTTACTTTGTAAATAAATCACCAATGGATTTTGATGCACAATTTATAGTTTATTATTGCCTCACTGACTTCTGAGTGTACCAAAGTAATTACTTAAATGACAACATACTAATGTGCCAGAATAAATGGTCTTGTCAAACTCTTAACCTTGTATGCCAAAATTTAATTCAAATGTTTGGGAAAAATTGTATCTTCATAAAATCGCTCATGGAGAAATAAATCCTGGATTTAATTAATTACTTTCCGTAAAACATAAGCCAAAACCTTTTAAAGATGTTATTGTAACTGCTATCACTTTCACAAGGTAAATAAATGCTGGATCAAGTTCATGACACCTGTTGTTCTAAACTAATTTCTTTCTTTTAAAAATGACTTATCTATTGAGATTGTAGTTACTTCATTTCTACTTTTCCTTTTATCCATTCATACCCTCTCCTTGCTTTCCTTCCAAATAATGGACTATTTTTTCATTAAGTTCTGTTACATGGAGTGTGTGTGTGTGTGTGTGTGTGTGTGTGTGTGTGCGCGCGCGCGTGCGCGTGTGTGTTGTTTATTCCGAAATGAATAAATACAGCCTTCTCAGTCTGTATATTGTTGTTGGTGTGTATGTATTTGGTGCTGACCATTTGGCATTAGATAACCAATTGCTGTGCTTGTCCCTGGGGAGGACCGTTTCTTTCCTTCTCAGCACTTCTCAGTTGCCTGCAGTTCTTTGTGTAAGATTGTGTCCTTGTGTGCTTTCCCTCATCCACTTTAGCACATCTATAGTTATTCTTGTTCAGGTCATGTTTAGGCAGTCATGCTGGTGAGAATATATGGATTTGGGTCCTGACAATACTAGAAGACACAAATCTCATAGCAACCTTCCTGGTCTTCTGCCTCTTACAGTCTTTCTACTCCCTCATCCAATGTTCCCTGAGCCATAGGTGTTGGAGCTGTGTGGTAGATGTATCCATCGGGTCTGAGCTCCACAACTCTGCGTTTTGATTCGTTGTGGTTTCCTATATTGGTCTCTGATGCAAAGATCTTACCCTTGATGAGGGGTGAGGGCTACACCCCTTATCTGTGGGTATAAGAATAAATGTTTAGAATGTAGTTAGGGGATAAACTAGTTTAGGGTTTGTTCTCCTCCAAGATTCATGGCTCCACTAACCTTGGGTTTGCATAATTGTCTAGGTTTCTAGTACTAGGCATGGTTTTCCTCTTGTTGAGTAGATCTTCTGTTCTATTAGAAAGTTGTTGGTTACTGCCAAGGTGTGTATGTCACTACGGTACCCTTAGGGTTATCACGCCATGGTGGTGGCTATGGTTCAGAGGCATCATGGTATAATAGGACTGTTGGTTGCTTCCTTCATTTGGAAGTTCACATGCAGCCTTTCCTTGAGGAGAAAGTGGAGGAGGAGGTTTTTAGGTCAGTTTCAGCTCATAGGCCTCTGGCCCCTATGTCTGAAGTACCTGCTGTCTTCAGCAATAGAGACTTACCTTCTACCTCTGAGGGACAACCAAGGGCAATACAGTAGCCTGTAATGTTTTGGGAGTCTTTTGGACAACTCTGACCAACAACTTAAAAGAAGGCTTCTTGTTCTTGGTGTTGGAGATTTTGTTATTGGTCTTTTGCTCTTGGGGGAAGCATTGTTAGTCTAGATGAGAAATTCTCATTTAAACTATATGTCTATGCAATGACTTCCATGTATTTGTAGGTAGATAATGAATAATATGACTTCTTATGGCTTTTCCATACTTACCGTTATTCTATTTCCTCCCTCCTTCTTCTGTGTTTTTCTCCTCCCTCCCTAAGTACAGCACCCCCATCCATTAACTAACTTCTTAAGGAAACACCCACCCCCTTTCTGGTAATGTGCCTAACTTTGAAAGGCTACAGGGAAGAGACGTTTTATGAGAGGTCTTGGGCAGACTGCATGGTTTCCTTTGATTACTGTGACTTGGGCTCATGACACACAGGTATGATGCAAGCCTGTGCATGTGTGTGGATTATGATCAGCCAGGGGGTTGCTTAGTGCCATGATGAAACCACCGCTGGGGAGAACTTGAGAAATAACTCCACAAAGTTTGTTCTCCCTAACACTGGCTACCATCCATCGGATTAGGATGGTTCAAATTTTCATACTGTGTCCCACCCATATTTAAACTGAACCAAAAATTATATATTTTTGTAGATATTTTAAAGAAGGAAATTTGCTCTAGAGATGAACAGTCCTCTTGGTTGTCCCCAGGCAAGCATGCCTCTTGGCACTTAGTAAATACTAAACTCAGTGAAAATGTCCAGAATTAGGAAAGCATAGTCTCCTGTTACATGTTACATACAGCACTGGAAGACCTTGACATGTTACATACATGTGTGCTGTTTGAACTGGTCTTCCAGAACATACTGTCCTGGAAAAGCTGCCTCATAAAATCCCAAATCTTCAAAATTCAAAGCCTGTACTTGGTTTGTTTATAGTATCTCAGGTAGCTAAGGCTGGCCTGGAACTCCTGATCCTTCTGTTTCTACCTCCTGTATACTAGGATTACAGGCATTTGTGCCACTAAGCCCAGAAGTGACTTGCAGCACCCAGAAGGGTGAATTTCTTGCTATTTATCAATTTTGCAAGGACCTATCACTCAGTCCATCCTACCTAGCTACTTAAGTATCTCCACTTAACTGGTTCCCCATGGTCTCTTCAAAAGGCATAGATAGGCACCAATGCGTTGACAGTTCCTGAGCTGCCCACACAAATGTTCCCACATGCTGAGCCACAAGCTTATCAAGAGTCAGCCATGTTGACTGCTAGACTCATTCAAGTTAAACCTGTTATTATAGTTATGCAATTTAACCTGATTTACCGGGGACAAATATAAATATAGATATGAAAACAAAAAAGTTATTGTTCTTGTGAAAACCGAACAATTATTTGGAATGATTAAAAAAACTGTCAAAACAGCTGACAACTATAAAAGACTAGAAAACAGAAAGTAGAAAGCCAGGGTTCTATACCAAGGTTGTCTCATACAGATACCTTTAATCCTCAGTGTGCTTTGCAGCAAAATGATCAAGTGCTTACCTCGCACGCCCAGGAACCTAGGATTGATTTCTAACACCACAAAGGCCATGAAGCAGATACGATAACAAACCAATTATAGATTGCAATTATACAAAAATGTGGTCATAAAATTTCCCTAGGAAAGAGCAGATTCAAAGAAAAGATTTTAATAAGGGGCCAACAATTCACATGCATGTGTGCATTTTATGTTAAAATACAATGTTAATGCAAGCATTTCTAGTTTGTAACTGCCTTTGTAAATTAACTTCTTTTCCAGCTTCCTGAAAGGCCACTTTTATAATGTTATCACGAGTCTGTGAGGGTCACCGCCCTAGATATGCTGTTGATTAACTTAGAGCCTAAGGCCCAGGCAGGACTGCAGTCTGCCTACCATACTGGGTCTTGTGTTGGCTTAACGAAGTAGCCATCCCCTAACCGCTGTAAACAGAGGAAGGTTGAGATTGCCAACGATCAAAAGAAACTGCTTTCATCTACGCCATTAATTCCCGAAGCTGGAGGACAGAGCTGATGGTGCCCTGCCAGGTATTGCTACACAGAATAATAATCTTAGGAAACAGAGGCCTCAGGAATTGCTTTCTCCTTTCCTGTGCTGATCAAGGGGATTGCTAGAAAACTGACTTAAAGAATTGTGAACTGATACCCCCACCCGTCTACCCACCTATACGACCTACCCCGAGAATGCTTCCAGGAAAGGTGGAATAAAAAACTCTGTTCCAGAGAATGACCTGGAGTGGTGAATCTGTTCCAGGATCTTAGGAGAAGAGAAGAGGAGTGTCGGGACTCATACGTTACGGTGTGGACAGAAAAAAAAATTGAAAATATTTTTCATTAAATATGATTATGGTTCCCACCTTTCCATTTGCTCCTGGATCCTTGCTACCTATCCAAACAAACAAACAAAAACAAACCAAAACAAGCCAAGAGACACTTGCATACACAGTCACACACACAAAAAAACAAAGCCCATTAAAGCACGATATTGGAAAACCATAATAAACAAGCAAAAAAATCAGTAAGATTTTTAAAAAATGCCCGAACATTGGGACTGGAGCGATAGCTCAGTGGTTAAGAGCACCAAATGGTGGTTCACAATCATCTGTTAACTCCAGTTCCATGGGATCAGATACCACTTTCTGGCCTCAGCAGACACCAGACACATAGACACATACATGCTGCACAGACACACAAGCAGGTAAAACATGCACATAAAACACAATGATTTTTAAAATGCCCAAAGAAAGCAAGATGAGAAAAGAAATACCACCGAGTTTATTTTGTGAGGGTCGCCTACTATTGTTGGGCATGGGGCCTACTCTTAAATGTGGTTTGCGTGCCTAGTGGGATTCCATTGGAGAAAACTAATTCTTTTCTTTGCACAAAGTTATCAGTCAGAGACAGCTTCTTGGTTAGGGATAGGATCCATGTCCTCTTCCCCCTTTCAGCACTGGGACCTTGTCTGACTTAAGCCTGTGAAGGCCCTGTGTGTGCAGCCACAGTCGGTGAGTTCATATGTACATCAGTCCTGCTGTGTCTGGAAGACATTGTTTCCGGTGTCATCCACCTCCTCTTACTCTGACATTCTTTCTGCCTTCTCTTCTCCATAGTTCCATGAGCTCTGAGGTGAGGGGTTTGATGAAGACATCTCATTTCAGACTGATACAAAGTCTCTCAGTCTCTGTCCAGTTATGAGTCTCTGTATTTTTTTCCCATCTCCTGCAGAAAGAAGCATCTCTAGGGATGACTGAGTAAGACACGGATCTATGATATAGCAGAATGTAACTAGGAGTCATCTTATTGCTATGTTCCTTTAGCAGAACGATAGTATTTGGTTTTCCCCTAGGTCTATGGTCTATCTAATCTTAGATTCTTGGCCACCCAAGTAATGTCAAGCATGGAATTCATCTCATGGAATCGGCCTTCAGTCCAATCAGATAATGGTTGGTTACTTCTACAACTTTTGTGCCACTATCATGCCATTGTGTTATGCAGACAGGTCACATTGTAGATCAAAGGGTTTGTAGCTCGACGGTGTTTCCCTGTCTCCTCTGGTGACCTTCCAGTAGCATGAACATTAGTCAGGAGGGGTGAAGTTAGGCTCTGGTGAGGCACCCGCTCAATTTCTCCATGTTCAATGATCTATGTAAGCATTGTCTTCAGCAATCGTCTTACCATCCGTTTCAGACCTGTATTTTCATGTGTGCGAGTGCCTGAGCTTAGATCTTCATGCTTAAGCAGCAAAGAATCCACACACTAAACCATCTCCCCAGCTCTTGGTTGTTTTAACTCGTAGTATGTGTCGAGGATAGCTCCATGGAAAGTCCCAGTTACACTGTCTACATGGAGCCCGCCTTTCAGCCAGGAAGTTCACACGGTTGGTGCATACTCTTCTTTGTCCTGAAAGAGACGTACAATGAAATAAGTACCAATGAATTCAGGCTTTCCTTTTCGACGGTCATTCCACTCACAAGAGGAGTGTGCTTACTCCGTTCTTCTATGGAACCAATTCTCAGTGGTTTCTGCCAGCCTTGCTTATGACTCCCCCAGGGTCCCTGTTTCTATACTTACCCAGAAAGTCCTTCGGCTGTATGTAAGAGTAGGGAGGGAGCCATTCAGCTAAAATCTGACAGCACAATGGTGGCCTTTAATTACTAGACTGAAAGCCTTTGCTGACTGCTTCCAGACTGCTTTATTTATCAGCCTCGTAATTGACTAAAGAGCACTGTGAGTTTTAACACAAGCAGGCAAGTTCTATTTAACAGGGAGTGATATGGATTTATGGCTAATCTCTGTGACCGGTCCCATTGGATTGTCTAGATGAAAATGACTTGGGCTCACGAAAGCTGTAATTAGAGACAGGGGAAGAGAGCAACGTGATGCTTCTAAGTCATTGTAAGGGAAGTGATAGAACAGAAGATCTTTAGAGCTCCGAGAAAAATTGTAACCCATCCAACCCGAATGCTTATTTTACAGACAAAGAGCCTGCCAATGTGCAGTTTCTGCCGTCTTCGTGGCTGCTATCTGAGCAGGAGAGTTCTTTGCCCTGTGGGACCAACCCTCACTCTGCAGTTTGTGCAGCCTTCCTAGTACCTGCCTATTAAATGCTGGTAACTGTGTCTTTATTATGACAACCAGAACTCTTACCTCCTTCCTCCAGGAACCATGCTCTCTCTTCCTGTTGAGGACCCCAAGCCAAGTTGCTCATAAACAAGCAGGAAGCATATACAAACACATTCTAAGTGAAATAAGCCAATAACACAGAGAAAAATATATTGTATGATTATATCCACATGAGGGCTGCAGAAAAGCCAGATTTAATAAAGGCAGAAACAGAACGGAGGCGGCCAAGGCTGGAAGAGAGGGGGTGAGATGGGAGGGGAGAATACAGGAATCTCAGTTTTCAAGAGGAGTTCCAGAGAGTAGTTTTACACAGTATGGATGCGCTTAATATTCTGAACTGTATACTTTAAAGTAACCAAGGGCTGGGGATCTAGCTCAGTCGGTAGAGTGCTTACCTGGCCTTCCTAAGGCTCTGTATTTGATCGCCAGCATCAAATACACTGGGTGTGGGGACTCGAAAGGCCAGTTCTAACAGTTTCAGGGAAGAGGCCAGAAGATCAGGACTTCAAGGTCATTTTGAGGTATTTAGCAAGTTCAAGGCTGGCCAGGGATATGTGAGACTCAGTCTCAAAAAGATAACAAGATAACAAGCATGAGTCAAGTATAATTTACAGAAATAAAAACACAAACAGGAGGGGATGGGTTTCTCAGTAAGATTGCTTGCTACGGAGGCATGAGGACCTGAGTTCAAGTTCCCAACACTCTTGTAAAAAAGCTGGGTGAGACTATGCCTGCCTGTGTCTCTGTGGAATATAGAGGCAGGAGGATCTGCAAGGCCTGATGGCTGCCAGGTTAGCAAGTTCAGTGAGAGAACCTGTCACAAAGGAAGGAGGTAAGGACAAATAGAGGAGACACTCAACATCCTTTCTGGCCTTCACATGAATATGTGTAACACACACACACACACACACACACACACACACACACACATACACACACACACATACACACATGGTAAGCCAGCACAAACAGTGCTTTGGAGGTGACAGAGGGGTACATGAGGTGGAGAGCTGGATTTTTTTATTTAGTTGGTTGGAATTTTAATTTCCATGCTGGGACTTGCACATGCTAGGTGTGTGCCCTACTAGGTGAATGAGCTATAAGCTCAGTCCTTTTTAAAAGGTGCTTTTGTGGCAGGGTCTCACTCAAATGCCCAACCTGGCCTTGAACTGACTCTGTAGCCCAGGAAGTCTTTGAATTTTCTATCCTCCTGCCTCAGCTTCCCCAGATGCACCGCCACACCCACCTCAGCAAGTAGAAAATTTAAAAAGCCACTATTTCACAACTAAACAGGAAAGCTTTTGCCAAATGAATTTTGCTGATGCAAATAGTCTTTATGTTCTCTTTTTGTGTTTTGGTTGCCCAGAAATATGCTGTAGGAGCAAAAATGAACTTTTTAAATGTTGATCACTTCCTCAGCTTTGCCCAGAAAGCCATAATGACTAATATT
Source organism: Mus minutoides (assembly GCA_902729485.2). Lineage (NCBI taxonomy): Eukaryota > Metazoa > Chordata > Mammalia > Rodentia > Muridae > Mus > Mus minutoides. The sequence continues at coordinate 201,130 of LR750355.1, read as the reverse complement.
TTGAACTAGATGGTATACTTCAAGGCCAAAGACAGAGCAACCAGGGGCCCTGGATCCCCTAGCCACAGCTGCCCATTTGTAAGTTATCTGTAGGAACCTCATGTTCAGAATCCTCATGACCTTCATCCAGCTATTCTTAGCCAGAGCAGCAGCAGCAGCAGCAGGAAGCCAGCTTATAAACTACCAAGGGAACCAGTAAATCTGGAAAGATGGTCGCACCTGTAGAGGTTATCAATGCACCAAGTCACAGCACTGATGCTGGAACTGAGCTGCCTGACATAACTCCACTGATTTCCGCCAGAAACCAAAAGTTACTGCAGGAAGGAAGTGGGAAACCCAAAATGTTTGCAGAACTATTGTTCAATTTGGGAAGCTGATTTCCATTTGGATCTTGCTGATGTTTGAGCCATTTTTCATGCTTACAGCATCCTAGGGACATGCTGGAACCTTCTCCAAAGAGACAAAGGAGACGCTGGCTAATTTGTTTTGATGAATTTGCTTTTCATTAACTAAAGCTCATAAATGCAGATACTTTACTCGATGGCTTTTCCTACTGACAATTGCCGCGATTTTATAATAATGGCAGTAAATATTCGTATGTATGGAGAGTTGTGAAGATGACGAAGCTCAAAATGAAAGAAAAACTCACTGAAATAACTTGCATTTTGTCTGTGTGTAAGTGATACCCATTGTTTTAGCAGTATTTGACTGTTCAGGATTCTATGTGGAAAACTCAGGGAGGGCGAGAAGACTTAACAGAAAAAAACATTTGCCACAGCCGGGCGTGGTGGCACACTCCTTTAATCCCAGCACTTGGGAGTCAGAGGCAGATTTATTTCTGAGTTCTAGGCCAGCCTGGTCTATAGAGTGAGTTCCAGCATGGTGGCTCACACCTGTATTCCCAGCAGGGAGACTGAAGCAGAACAGGCATAAATTCAAAATGACACAGGGCTTTAGAGCAAGGCGCTACCTAACTATATAAATATCATATCTCCTATGGCTAAGAAGAAATTTAATGTACATACTAGGGTCAGACAAAGTATAATTTGATTTTTTTCTATATCGCCTTTTAAATTTATTTATTCAATAGTATAAGATCTTGATGTGTATTCCTGGCTGGTCTCAAACTCAGGATTCTCCTGTCTCTTCCTGCTGGAATTACAAGTGTGAACCATCATACAGTTTTGTCTATCCAACCTCACAAGACCCAAACCAGAGATAAATCTACTAAGATTTCCTACTCACAGAAGCTGTGAGATCAATAAAAGCATACCATTTTAAGTACAAGTCTTGGTGAATAACACATTTACAAAAGAAATTATAGAAATAGGTGATAACTCCATCTTGACATAGAGGAAAGGATTTCTTAAGCTTTGGGTTGAGACCTCTTTGAAGGGTTGGTTGCATACCAGATATCCTGCATATCAGATGTCTACATTGTGATTCATAGCAGCAGTAAAATGACAGTTACAAAGTAGCAATGAAATAATTTGATGGTTGGGGTCCCCACAACATGAGGAACGGCATTAAAGGGTCACAGAATTAGGGAGGTTGAGAATTACTGGTCTAATCCACAGTGTCTTAACCTTTGTTTCTTGTTCTTTTTATGGTCTTATTAGAATGCCCCTGTGTCATTCTCATGCTAGAGAAGAGGACTAGCAAAACCCCTTGTCGCCCCAAGGGCTTCCAATCATGTTCCATGCTGGTGGTGTCTCTTCTTCAATGTTGGATCAAGCCAGTCCTCATGGGTGGTCGGCCTGCCCTTCTATATTGTCATCTGGAACTTTCCCACACTATACTCGGAACCTCAGTCTGAAGGTCTGCCAAGATCTTCTAATATTCAGAGTTGTGTTTGGACCATACTCAAGTCAGAGAAGATGACCTCTGCCCCCTGACCTTGTTCGGCTGCTGAAGAACTCTAGAGAGCTGCCGTCAACCTCTGGTTTAATAATCTATTCCTTTGTTGTCTGTGGCCCCTATTTCCTAGAGTATAGCGGTGGCCTGGGGAATTCTCTTTGGAACCTATTGGCTTCAAAAGCCAACAGGGCCGTGAAAATGGAGCACACAACACAGTAAAACAGTGTACACTTTGTTTTTTATCCAGATTCATCCATCTAGGGTCCTCTCAAGTTCCTGTAGGATAGGATGAAACTGCACCCTGAAGTCAGTGCAGTACCACCCACCACAAACACTTGTTACTGTGGTGAGACAAAGGCTTCCTTTTGCCCAGCCTAAGACTCCAGAGCACAAGACTGAGTCAAGAAGATGCAAATAAGACCCAACCTCTTCAGCTCCTTGCAAACCTTGTTGACAGAGTTTCTCAGTAGAGGGGTGGGGGGGGTGGGGGACAAGGTTTCTTAGTAGGGATGGAGGGGGGTGGGGTGGGGTGGTAGGCAGGGCCCAGGCAACAAACCTTTAAACACTTTCTTCTCCATGACTTCCAGCTCCTGCTGCCTTCACCTCATAGGAACTTCGTGAGTTCAAACTGGAGCCAGAAGCTGGGCGTGGTGGTGTACACCTTTAATCCCAGCACTTGGGAGACAGAGGCAGGCGGATTTCTGAGTTCCAGGACAGCTAGGGTTACACAGAGAAACCCTGTCTCGAAAAACAAAACAAAACAAAACAAAACAAAAAACCAAAACAAACAGAATGGAGTCAGGATACAAAGGAAATGGGCCACTTATTCTTCTAGATTTTTCTTGAAGAATTTGAGGATGGTTTACTTGATATTACCGTTTGGAAGTAATGGAAACTTTAGGTTATATTTCTTATGGCCCCTGATAGGTGAGAGTCATGGGAGAGCATTGTAAGGGAGAAGTCTTCAAATATGACAAAAACACACTGGATCTCACTAGCACTTACTGCTCATCAGTATGGTGGGCCATTATCCTAATGGAAGTGTTGGTAAAAGTCCATGTGACTTTTATCCATGCCCTGTACGTGATGCATGTACAAGTTAATGTCTCCAATATTGTAAGTTAAAAAAAAAAAGAAATAAGGACATCTAAATCTACTTCCCTGACACAAGCCTTGTGAGTTCATGTCCACCCACCATGGCTGAGCACACCGGGAAGACCACAGCTGTAAAGCACCTTGCTACTTTAATAGCCATCTTTGAATTGGAAATCCTAGATCACTAGAAATATTTAAGCAAGCCCAGATGGCCACTGAACCAGCTTCTCTTAGGTCGAATGAGCAGTATTCGTTTAAATGAAATTGAGGTATTAAAGCTTGAAGGAAATAATCCTTTGTTCTGGTTACCTCATGAACCAGAAGCATGGGCTAAGGAGAATGGCACAAAGGGTAAATCCTGCATTGCATCAGAGCAAGGACTGGAATGCCTACCCCCAGAGTCCATGTAAAGCAGGAGGAGGTATCTCTAAACACATCTCTAAACCCAGCTCTCCTGGGGTGAGATAGGAGACAGATAGGAGGGGATCCCCAGAAGCTCATGAGCTGGCTAGCCTGGGATATGCATCCGTAAACAAGAGACCATGTCTCAAAGAAGGTGGAAGGTAGGAATATCATCTGAAATTGTCTGCTGATCTCTATGTGTATGACCAGACATATGCATGACTGTACTTATTAACACATTGTAATGGACACACGCCCCTATTCCACTCCCCTCCAAAGATAAAGAAATAAACCAGGAGTAAAATTTTCCATCACAACTCCACTTGTTAATCGTTGTGGGCACAGTAGTGCTCATGAAAGAAACTAGGATAATGCTAAGATTGCAGAGAACCTGCAGGGTGTGGCTCTGCTAGCAGCTGAATGCGAAGGTGACACCTTCCCACATGGGCTCCTCTAAGGATGGCCTGAATTCTAGAGCAGCCTGGCTTAATGCAGGATAATACACGATCTCATTAAAGCAGAGTTTTTATCTGTGTGTGAGAGAATGGAGTTTTGGCATTCAACAAACCAGTTTGCTACTGGCTGCAAGAAGCCCCACCAAACTCTCCCTGGGACTGTGCCAGGAGACAGTGACTACAATCACAGTCTTTAGTGAACAAAGGGAGGACGGCATCAGATGGGCCCTGGGAGCTCTTCTGTTCCACCCTCTTGTGTCCAACTAGAGTGGCAAGAGAGACTGACGACACTTACAGCTTTTGTGAATAAGGCAGGAATGCACCAGCAGGACACGTCTAAGTGTCTGCTCTCTGCCTTTACACACTGCTCTCACGGGCAGCAAGCTGATTCGAGAAATCAATATATCCCTTTCTACTTCAGAGAGTTATACCACCATAAAACACACTAGAACGGTTTCCCCCCTCCCCGATTATATTTCTTTTATGTATGTGTGTGTCCTCTGCCTGGAAGGTACTTCTCTAGGAGCCAATGGCCTGTTCAGAAAGGCTCTCTGACTTCCACAGACAAAGGAATAACATCTGAAGTTGTCTGCTGACCTCCACATGTATGACAAGACACATGCCTGCACTTACACCCACCCATATACCACCCACCACACAAATATAAAGAAATAAATCAGAAGTAAAATTTTCCATAATCATAATTCCCTTAATGCACGTCAATCCCCCTTTCCAGCACTTTCTATTGCATCCTCCATCTCTATTGGTTTGCAGTAATTTTCCATAAAACATTCTGAGATGATCTCCTCTGCTCGTTGTGTCTCTATCGTCGAAAATGTACACCATTTTCTTCAGGCAGGCATCAAAGAAGTGTGTTCACCCGTGTCCTGTGCCTGCAAGAATACTTAGTGCGTAGAGGAAGAATGAAGCCTTTTGACAAAAGGAAAGCTCACCATTCATTTGCTTTTGCGGAGGGTGCAGCCCTATGACTTTTCTGTGGCTGTGATAAACATCATGATCGAAAGCAACTTAGAGAGGAAGTGTTTACTTGGGCTAATGGTCCCAGAGGGATAAGAGTGCATCATGGTGGAAGCATGGCAGGAAGAATGTGACAGGAACAGGAAGCAGCAGGAGATGTCGCATCTTCAATGCAGGTATGAAATGAGGGAGCAAACTGGAAGCAATTCTGAGCTTTAAGCTTTCAGAGCATGCGTGCTATGCACTCACTGATAAGTGGCTATTAGCCCAAAAGTTCAGAGTAGCCAAAAACAAAAAAACAAGGCCTACCCCCAGTCACACACTTCCTCCAACAAGGCCACCCATCCTAAACCTCCCCAAATGGTACTACCGACTGGGGACTGAGTGTTTAGATGTAGGAGCTGAGATGGCTTGTATATGCTTGGCCCAGGGAGTGGCACTATTAGGAGGTGTGGTGTTGTTGGAGTAAGTATGTCCATGCCTGCCATGTTCCTGCCTTGATGATAATGGACTGAACCTCTTGAACCTGTAAAGCCAACCCCAATTAAATGTTGTCCTTATAAGAGTTGCCTTGGTCATGGTGTCTCTTCACAGCAGTAAAACCCTAACTAAAACAGGAGCCTAAAGGAGATACTACTCATTTAATCCACTACCATCCACTAATGTAAGCTACATTTCTGCCTCTTGTCAGAAAAAATAATAATAATAACAGGCTGGCCTTGAACTAGCTATATAGCTCACAACCCAGATTGTTGGAATTCATAATCCTCCTGCCTCAGCGTCCCAAGTGCTGGGATTACAAGTGTGTGCCATTGAGCTCCTGCCTCGTTTTCTCGTTTATTCTAAGATGGATTCTCTCTCTGGAGCCCAAGATACCCTTGCCCCACAATCGTCTCTTTCCTCTCAGCCTCCTGCTTGCAGGATTACAGGCTTCCCTTTGGTCTTTCATAAACCCCATGTGATGGGAGGAACCTCATGTCCATTCCAAGGACACTGACAGACTCCCCCCTCGATTAAATGTGAGACTCCCCTGAGCAACCTTGGCCTATAAGAGCTGATAAGAAAATGGTTTCATAGCTCCCTGCAACTGCAACCCTGAAGAAGCTGAATAAACACTAACCTAGTTTCTGTCTGTTCAAGGCTGTGCTCCTAGCGTGACAACCCCAGACTCCTTAGAACGCTGCTGGAGAAAGCTTGAGGCTGTTCAAAGAATGTACTCCTCTGTCCAGCTAAGACCTGGGGGTGGGGGTGGGTGGAGGGCCTTGACCTCTTTTTTCTTAAAGCATTTTTGTTATAAAACTTGAAGTTATAATTTTACTTTCTCTTTGAGATTTATCTTCTGCATTCCAGGAATTTCTTTCTCAAGGACCTGGGAGCCATCCTTTAAAATGCAATCACCACCCTGTCTTGAAAAACAAAAAAATAAAATAAAATAAAATAAAATAAAATGCAATCACCAAGAAAAATAGTCTAGCCTCACTCAGTCTCTGTGGGAGAATAACAGGGTCCTAACTTCGATAAGTGCCAGTCACAGAGGCGCATCTAATGACACTGAGCAAACTAGCTCCCTTCAGTGTTTTCCCTTAACACACACAAATGTTTTTAAAGCATATTTTCCTTGAACTCTGTGCCAAAGCATCTCCGTCCCTCATCCTAGCTTAAACGAAGCCCATCTCGCCATTTGAATGAGTGCGGAATGGATAGTCTTCACTTTAACAACAGGAGCTAGCTCAGGGACCATGCACAGCGTGCTTGGCTCAGCTGCAGTGTGGGAGAATTCCCACAGCCTGTACCACAGTCAGCCGGCATTTCAGCCTCCTCAGAAATTATATCCTTCTGGAATGTTTTTCACTCTCTCTTTGCTTTGATAGAAGATAGACTTGGAACAAGTCCTAAAGATGGAGCTCTGTCTAAATCAGAAGAAAATGATGAAGCGAGGTTCAGACTTTGATCCTTCCTTCCTTCCTTCCTTCCTTCCTTCCTTCCTTCCTTCCTTCCTTCCTTCCTTCCTTCCTTCCTTCCTTCCTTCCTTCCTGTGGAGAGCCTTAAGCAAGGGCTTTGTGCCTTCTAGGTAAGTGCTGTGCACCACTGAACTACATTGTCAGTCTTTGGTTTTTGGTTTGTGTGTTCAAAGCTGGTCTGGAACACAGGGTCCTCCTACACAGCCTCCAGAGTGCTAGGATTGCATCCGAGTCCTCCTTAACAGTATGAATTCAAGACACCTAAAATGCTTTTAGTTATCCCAAATGTGTCATGCAGGCTCTAGACTATGGAACCTCCAAAACTAGCAGGCAATTGGCTCCGGGGTCTGGGACTTAGGGAAAAGACATGAACTTGGAGACACAAATTTGAAGTTCTTGTATGAAAATGTTTAGTAAGATTAGCCCGAAAGAATGGGTTGAGTTTGAGAAGGGATGGAAACCAAAAAAGGACACCTAGAAAATGCAATGTTCTCACAGAAGGTGAAGGCCACACTTCCCAAGTCTTTATACCCCACAGTACACAAGTGTGAGTGGAGGAGATTTAGGGTGTCCACGTGGGGCTAGGGCTAAGCTTTCTCTACTTTCTGTATTGCTTTCCTTGATTGATGTGACAGAGTGCCACAACCAGAGGGATACTCTTTAAACAACAGAAACACCGTCTCACAGTTGTGGAGAGTAGAAGTCTAAAATCAAGGTATGTTGCCACAGAAACCTGCAAGAGAACCTTGTGCCCATCCTTCCTTGTGGTGTTCTGCTGGTGATCTTGGGCATTTCTTGGGTTACAGCCCTTCAATGTTACCTTCTACTTTGGTGGTTACACACAAGCTTCTTCCATGTGTTACTCTTGTTAGGGGGAAACCCCCCTGAAATACCTATTTAACAAGGAAAGCAGACTCTGGCTGCCAGGCTCTCCTAGCAGCTCTTAGTCCCTACCTGTTACAGGGCCTTCCTGGCTGGCATACCCTACCTTCTACCCTAAACTTTTCCAGCCCAGGGGCTGGGCTGCCCTTCCCTCAGCTTCCCTTCCTTATATTACCCAGACATTTTGGTTACCTGGCCCTATCATCTACTCTCTTGGCTCAGGCTCCTCCTCTTAGTCTGTAGCTGTCTCTCTCCCTCCCCCACCCACCTTTTCTCACAGGACACAGGGTCATCCCCATCTCTGGACTCTCCTAGATGTCCTGCCTTTGACTATGCTCTCTCCCTTTTATCTACAATAAACTTTCTGCTCCACCAGACCTAGGATCAGTCATGTTTTTTTTTTTTTTCATCCAACTACGTTGTCACAGGGCTGTGCCATTTATACAGGTACAAGTCCTGTTGGATTAGTACAATCATAGGACAGTATGACCTTGTCAAGTAATGACCCCACTTCAAGAGAAGGACTTGGTCTGAAGTTCCAGAACTTAAGACATCAATTGGGTTTCTTCTTTAGGAGATGAAATTCCTTTTACAGTATTTCTTTCATATTCTAAAACTATAATGAAAAAACAAATAGAAAGTAGGTGTTAAATACTGAATTTTAGAATTAAGATAATTAATATCAGATTATGTTTAAATTAATATTTTCAAATTATGTGATTATCATTTGTGAGAAATATAATATTAATATATAATAAACAGTAAGAATATTCCTCTAAACATTCAGCTGTAGGGCTGGAGAGGTGATTAGGAATGCTTGTTATTCTTGCGGAGGACTCAGGATCAGTTCCCAGCACCTACATGGTGGTCCACAACCATCCATGACTGTAGTTTTAGGGCTCTGACTTCTACTAGCACCAGGCATATACATGATATGTATACACATGCAGGCAAAACACTCACATACATATAATACATCTTTTAAGAAGCTAGCATTTATGGCTGGAGAGATGGCTCAGTGGTTAAGAGCACTGACTTCTCTTCTGAAGGTCCTGAGTGCAAATCCCAGCAACTACATGATGGCTCACAACCATCCGTAATGAGATCTGACGTCCTCTTCTGGCACGTCTGAAGACAGCTACAGTGTACTTAGATATAATAATAAATAAATCTTTAAAAAAAAAAAGAAGCAAACATTTAATTATTTTTGTAACAGATTTAATTGCCAATTTCTTGTAAAAATGAGAATAGATTTTGAATCCAAGTGAAAATCTTCTTGCTGAGCCAACATACATCATTAGGATAATCACACTGCAGTTATGCTAAGCAGTACAAACAGTATAATTAGCACTGAGATCTTTGAAAACACAATTTGATAATCTGCTTCCATCTCCTGTGGGAAGGAACATCTGCTTGCCCTGTTTGTTACCACCAGCCGCACTTCCATCTGGGTACTTGATTCTTGGGGCCTCCCCTAGAGTCACTCAGCAGAGCCACATGTTTACTCCAATGGTGGGAAAGAGAAAGACATAATCGAAGGGCCACTCTTCTCAAGTGACCTATGTGGGACCGCAGAATAGAAAAATGCTTCTCAGGACAGCCAGCAGCTGGGAAGACCTGGGCTTCCAATCCTCATCTGAGTGACTCAGTCTGTCTGTTTCTCTCCCTGCCCCTCTCTCTCCTTCATGCTTATTAAGAAGCCCTGAGATAATAGAAGCCAGGTCCTTCAGGCTTAGATTTTTCAAAACCTACTTTAATAAGATTTTTTAAAACCTGCTTTGACCCTCCTGCTCCCCTTCTAGCAACCCTCCAAAGGTAGGGGAGAAAAGATGGGAAATAGGACAAGGGGGTGTGGACCTGTTTAGAAGTAACTTTTGGGGGGGGCAATTCCAATCTCCATTTTTTTAGGATACCAGCAGTCTAGTTCAGTAGTATCAGGATACCAATAGTCTAGTTCAAAAGTGTTGCCAAACACAAATCAGCAACAGTGGTACAATCCAGAAGAAACCACGAGGCCTCCGCTGAATCAGCATAAGTCGCAGGAGTTACCAGGACCAGTGGAAATGCCAGGATTTCTCAAAGAAGTGAAGATCAGCAAAGACTCCAGACCAATGGAGAGCTGTGCAGCTAGCTATGCAAATGTCCTGTCTCTGTCCATTGAGTCCTACTTATACTCTCTCTAAAGATCTTGTATCCTCTCATGGGAATTGCCTCAGCAAAACATCATGTGAGTCTGCATCCCATGACAGAATCAGGAATTTCCACTTCAAAGTCTTTACAGGGAAAACGTGTCGGGCAAGAGAGAAACCAATGAGCTCAGAGACCAAGGGGAGGTGTGGTCGTCAAAGTCAGTTGCTTATGGTACTCTGTCTGAGTAGATAATCACAAGAAGGTTCCTGCAAAGGAACTATGGAAGAGCTCACTGGGAGTGGCTGTAATCAGGTGGGGGAAGCCAGAGCATAGGCGTCCGCGCTTCCAAAGACACAAGTGAGGACAGCAAAGGCTGACAGTTTATGCTTCCTAGTGTTATATTTAGTCTTGGTGAACTAGTATATACATTAACATAGCATACCATCGACATACAAATATATATTCTACAACTCTTGTCAAGATTAACGATTGACATGAGAGACTTCTAAAATGTATAAAGCATCAGCAATCTGTAAATTACATCTGTGTAATTCGCAGTTCTAATCAAAATTCATGATTCTTCCTATATCTTCCCAGCCCCCAACCCCAAGAGCACTCTTTTAAAAAATATGGCCTTGTCTAGAGGAAAATCACATTTAGCAGATGGTTTCCCTTCCCCATGTTTCCATGGTCGAGCAGTTGGAGCTAGGTAAGAGATACATGTCACTCATTGTAACTCCATTTCTTCAAAGCCTGGAAATCAAATCATTTACTTTGGCATTACCTCATTTGACACATTACCATCTGATAATCCCTTAGTGCATTTATTATAAGAATGATATGTTTTATAAGTGCCGTATGATGCAGCAGAAGAAGGCCTTAGTGGGCCCATGCTGAGACATCCCCCCCCCCCAAGTATCAGCCATATGACAGGCCTATATAAAAGGAAGTTTATTTGGGACCTAGGAAGTGGCCTGGGGAAGGGAGTAGAGGCAGAGAAAGAAAGAAGACAAAGAAGGACAGAAAGAGAAAGGAGAGAGAAAGAAGGAAAGAAGCTGGCTATGAACACGTGGGGAGAGAATGAAGATGGAGAGAGGAGAGGAGAGAGAAGAGAGGAGAGAGGGAAGAGAGAGAAAAGAGAAGAGGAGAAGAGAAGAGAAAAGGAGAGAAGAGAAGAAAGAGGGGAGGGGAGGGGAGGGGAGGGGAGGGGAGGAGAGGAGAGGAGAGGAGAGGAGAAGAGAGGAGCCCAAACAGTCCCTATATGCCTGGCTCCTGCTTCACATAGCCATTGCTAGATAACTGTTGGGCAGAGCCTAGAGGAAATGCTAAGACTAGGTCAAGGGTCTGGTCGGTGGCTCAGTGGAAGGATGTTCAAGATCAAGGATTCCATTGCCAGTGTCTCCCCTAAAGAATTAAAGAAACAGTTTTTTAAATGTTCCTCAGTATGAACTAAAATTATACTATCTTGAATTGCTATTTTCTCTTTCTGAAAATTGGTGAAAAGCAAGACTTCCTCCAAGTTAAGTATGTGAGGAAGATCTTATTCAAAGCCCTTGCAGCAGAGAGCAAGGCCAAGGGACTTGGGCTCTTTTTTCTTCTTAGGGCTGAGGAGAGCTGGTAAAAACATAAACATATTGGAAGACATTTGGGTGAAGTCACAAACCATCTGTTTGCTAACTAACTTTCTACAAAGGAAGACTCTAGCTGTCACATCTTCACTGGGACTTTACTCTCTGGAACAAGGTACCCAAGATAGCTGAACCCCCTTCTCCCACACGAGCTTAAGACAGTGCTGTCTCTTTTGATGATTGCATTTCAAAGAGATGGCTCCCAAGCCCAAGAGGGAGAGATTACTAGATTGTAAAACTGGCAAATGACTTTTAAAGAAGCAGTTACATACAGCTCAAAGGAGAAAAAGAATTTACAAGTTCTCTAAAGAAAATACTCCAGAGAAGAGAGGTCAGAGAGGTCAGGGACCTAGGAAAAAGCTGTGTGAATAGGTTTTTAACTTTCCCCCAAAGGAGCATCCCAAGCTTATCATGGTCACTGATTACAGAATAGATTGTTGTTAATATTGAAGGCCTTATTGCTCAGCCTAAATATTATATAGCCCACCCAACTCCACCCTGGCTCTCTCCAGTAAAGATGTCATCTGCTTTGGAGTTCACACTGTCCAGTTGGACATCTGCAAGGATGGGACTGCTTTATAACCTGCACTGCCCAGCACCAGAGCCATTAGTCACATGTGACCACTAAGCAGCTGAAATGTGACAATTGTAGCTAGAATTAAACTACCAATGAAAAATGTTCTGGGTGCATACCCTATTGCTTCAAGGTAGTCTTCAAAGTTATATATAAAACCATCATTTTATCTGCAGTAAAATTGTTGGTACCAAATGTAATGTCTATGATTTGGGCCATTCTTCAAGGGAAAATTTTGAGTGAGGCTCGTGGACATTATAAATCAGCAGTTGTTAACTTTCTTAATGCTGTGATGCTTTAATAAAGTTTCTCATGTTGTGGTGACCTCAGCCACAAAATTATTTTTGTCACTATTTCATGTCTGTAATTTTGCTAGTGTCATGAATTGTAATGCAAATATCTGTTTTCTGATGGTCCTAGGTGACTCCTGTGAACGGGTAGATCACTGCTGTAAGTGATGGTTAGTATAATCTGTCAGTGTGACAAGATCTAGCACCATCTAAGGAGACAAGCCTCCAGGCTCAGCCTCTAGACTTACCTGCTAGGGATTATTGTGACGAGGTTAAATGAGGTGGAGAGGCCAATGGTAAAAGTGGGCAGTACTCTCTCCTGGACTGACTCCTTGGCTCTCTAAGAAGGACAATGTGAGCTAAACAAAAGCATTCGTCACTCTCATTAGCCTGATTGTGGACATCATGTGACCAGCTCTTTCAAGTCCCCGATACCTTGGCTTCTCTGCCAGGATGAACTGGACGCTTGAACTGAATTCCTTTGAATTATTTTGTTACAGCAACAGGAAAAGAAACTAAGACACCATTATCTGAGTCAAAAGTATATGAACAAATATGCCTAGCAGATTGTCTAGTTAAAAACATAGGTACTCAGAAATACAGATTCCTTCTCAAAAGTCTTCTAGCCGGTAATGAGTCCTGGCAAAGTTTCCAATATCTAGAATGTGACACCAGGGGATGGGTGGTGTGGATGTCCAACATCAGGGTGTCACTGTCCCTCACTGTTACAGGCTCAGATGCTCTGGCTGGTTTGTGATCAAGAAATTGATCTTGAAAACAATCACTGGTTTTATATTCACTCAGACAAGTATGCCAACCCTTGCAGTTAGAAATCGTGAGCATTTGGGTTACCTTTAAGACATTTGGTAATGAAGAATTGCAAGAGGCTGCCGATGCAGTCTTTCCCAGGGAAGAATTAAAAATAAACAAACAAAAGCCTTCATAAAGACCTTATAAAATTCTTTATATTATCTTTTTACATGAAAAGATTATACTCTGGGGATTCTTTGCTGTAAAGGCATGGTTTTATAAATTACATGTTTTTAAAAAGATGAACTCTTCTCTTGGCAGGGAACTACGTATTTGAGAAAGTGGGACACACACGGGGAGACACAAAATAGCATATATAAGAGAATGAAGAGAAAAGTTTTGGCGAACATGCTTGAGCAAAATCTCAGGTTATGGAACTGTAACTCTGGTCTGCAGAGATCCGAGTTTCTAGCTGTGGACACAGCGCTGCTGTCTCTCAGGGACTATGCTGTCCCTTTCTTCTGATTTGGTCCATTCTCTGCTGTAAAACGCAATTATGCATTTTTTTTCACTTGTATTTCTAAGTTCCATCTCAGAGTTCATTTTGGGAATTGTGTAGTGATTATTTGCCCCAAGAGATGGTAAAAATTTTATAACTTGACCAGAATGTTTAAGTGAAAGACTCATTTTGAACAAATTGCTCTTTCTGATTTAAGAATTTGGAACAGAGAACATTCAACTAAAAGCAGAATGATACAAGTCTGGTCTTGATTCTACCATGTTTATACTTAGGGGAAAAAAAGACATTTTGGCTGTTCCTGTCATGTGTGGGCTGCTTCTGTCATGGAATCACAGTTTTAGACTTGGATCTTGTCCAATATCCCTCTCCATTCAAGAATGTGTTCCTTAAAATAACTTAGCACCCTATGGCTGACCAGCTAGTCTTGGCTTAAAGTCTACTGGTGATGGGAACATTTATCTTCATAAAGTTCACTTATGACATAGTAGAAAGGCACTGGTGATGGACACAGGATGAATTAGTATTCAGATTCCAGCAGCATAGGTTCCAGCCAGAGTTATTTACCTTACCCAAGCCTTGTCTTCCCTGCCTTTTCTGGCATGGAAGTGTTCAAAAGAGCTGATGACAAACTGTGAGAAGATAAAACTAGTTCATGCAAGACATGCTCGAACATTTGATAGCCTCCTCTCTCTACCCAGAAAGAAATGTCTTTTCCTATTAACCTCAAATGTGCCTCCCTATAAGTTATTTCATTCAAAATATATTTACAGGGAGACTGTTTATGGCACCACGAGTAAGACAGATGGGAACTTATTTTTAGGAAAGTTATGGTCTGATGAGAACAACCCTTCAACAGACAATAGGCTGAGTGAAGTTTAAAGGAGGAAAGTTAAGTGAATAGATAGTTGTCTGTAAAGCAAGGCGAGGGCTGAGTCAGGCATGCTGCTGCTGTGACTGCTGCATCGAATGACAGTTCTACCTTGTGATCCTCATTAGGTTCTGTAGAGAGAGTCCCAGTCTCCAAGAGTCTTTCAAATTGCTGAAGGGAGCTAACTTGATCATCTTTGAAGTTATTCTTCAAGCTGAACATCCTTTTGGTTATTCCTTTTATAACACAATTTTAAGAAAAATTTCAAGGAAGATTCCCATTTTGCCATACTGTCTTTAAGCATATCTTTCACTGAAAACAATAGATGTAGCTCTAGCCACATAGAACAGGGTGACTGACTGCACCTGTCCCTTCATCCGGATTCCATTCTTAACTAACGGGACATGAGCTCAGTTAGAGATAAAGACCAGTACCAAGTAAATGGTCATCAGCTACAGGACCTGGCATTTTCCACAAGAATTGCTCTATGAACACATTTACTTTCTGATCACAGTTTTCTTTCTACCGTTGTTATGATTTATCGTGTTAGTTTAAATCGTCAGTGGGAAGTTTGGCATTTAATTCTTTCCTCTACTGCAGCAGCTGTTTGATCGATCTCTGTGTGATTCATAACTTTATCATTTTATACAAAATGTAAAATGGGCCAACTAAACAAAAGTGTTTAGAGTGAAAACTTTGACTCTTGGCATAAAACCGACACTCAGAGTACCAAGGACGCATTTCTAAGTGTGGGAAACCATTTGCCTTTGAGAGAAATTAAGAGCACCTCCCCTCCTCCGGCCGCAGCCAAATGTCACTGGGTGTGGGCAGACAATTAGTCCTTGTTACATGATATAACTATTTGGATAAGATACAACCATAGAACACATTGACCTTGGGATGCTTGCATCAATTTTAGCCTTTTATCTGTCTTTTTATGTCCTTGGTGAGCGAGTGAGCGAGAGTTTGAGATTTACTTTAAAACTTAATCTTTGTGGGTTTTTTTCCTAGAATTTGCCAGCAAGGCAGGGGAAAGCAAGGGTCAATCTTTAGTAAAAGACCCCTCTTTCTCTACTTCTCAGCTCTCTGTGGGTAAAGTGAAAAGCAGAGCACAGCGGGATGGGGGCTGGCAGATACTCAGGTTGGGAAAAGGGAGAGGTTTGAGAAGGATGATTCTTGGCTGATAAAACGCGAAGGAGTTTGCCTTCCAAAGAATGGACATGATGAAGACATTCCTTACATCAGATCAGATCTCATGTCAACAACGCTTATTGATTCTGATGGAGACCTGAGCCGGTTATGATATTGTCAACTTGAAAGAATCTCTGTGATGGCTAAGGAGAACTCCACATCTACAATCGCCCAGGAGACAAACTTCTGGGGACATCTGTGAGAGTGTTTCTAGGGTGGGTTGGTTGAGGTGGAAAGATAGTCCCTGAATGCGCATGGAAGTGTTCCACGGGTTGGGGTCCTGGAGTAAAAGGAGGAGGCCAGCTAAGCACTAGGCTTCATCACATCCATTGCTTTCTGCCTCCTGATTGCAGATTCTATGTGATGAGCTGCCTCATGCTCCTGCCTCTAGACCTTCTCCACCACGATGAACTATGCCTCGTGATGAACTATACCATCCTGAGACAAAATACCTCTCCTTACCTAAATTGCTTCTGTCAGGATTGTGTCACAACGATTTGTAAAGTAACTAACACTAGACCGAAAAGAGAGGAAAATTCTAGTTAGTTTATTTCTTGCTCTTTTGTCTTGGTTAGAGAAGACCCTGGGGCATGCACGATCTCTTCAGTTAGCCTATCTACACAGACAGAGTCAATAGTCACACAATGAACTCTCAGTAGCACCTGAGATTCCGGTTTTTCTTTTAGTGAGTTCATAACAAAGTAGAAAAGAGACAGATGCAGTAGAGACATGTCCACCTTGGGGCCAGAGATCCAGCTTAGCAGTTAAAAAGCACTTGTTGTTCTTAAAGAGGATCCTGGTTCAAATCTCACTTCCACGGGGTAACTAATAACTGCCTGTAACTCCAGTTCCAGGTGATAGGAGATCTAATCCCATTTTTGACATATATGGGCACTAGGCATAAATATGATACGCAGATATACATCTAGGCAAAACTACCCATACGCATAAAGATAATCCTATCTCAGAATGATCAGAGATGGGAAACCTCCCCCCAACCCAGTCCTACAGGGTTCCTACAGAAAGTGATAGCTTCTAAGCCCTGCCAATAATTTCCAACAGCAACATGCTTATCTCTGCCTTTCCCCAGCATTGAACATCGTGACAAGCCCATATTAGGTGCTTAATAAATATTTACTGGATTGAACAAAGTGTACTTTGCTCATGTTAAAAGGTTTTGTGCAAGATCAGAAGCAGTAATTTAAGGTGAACTGTATATTTCAATTGTAGCTCTAAATGCTTCAAATGCTTCCTTACAGTTATTTTCCCCACAACTTAAACTGCATACTGTACACATTATTCTTTTATTTGTTCTCCTCCTCCTAGGAATGGTAGTTTTGGGGGGATGGGACATACATTCCCATCATATAGGATGGATATGAGCACCTAGTAGAAACACAATAATCATTTACTAACTGGCAAATGAGAGCCCTACACTAGTTGCACTGATGAAATAAATAAATGGATAATTTGAAGGTAAATGCAATAAATTTTGCTTTCCCTGCCAGTATTTGGCTCCATGAAGGACATTCATGAAGCCCTGGGAGTTCCAGGCCCAAGTTCCTATTACTTAGGGCATGGATTCTTGTATTTGTGAGATTCATACTAATTCTTAACTTTCTATATAGAAAAATGTGCACATACATCAAGTTTTGGTATTAAACACGTGCACGTGCACACACACACACACACACACACACACACACACAAATGTGTAGTTGAAAATCTCTGACCTAGGTTAGGAGGGAGACATTGTGAAAAGAAATGAGTAGTATGTGTATGTGTTCCTTGCTTTTAGAAAACACTGTAAGAGCTCTTAATTATAAGTTACTTGTAAGAAGCAAGTTATTGCATTATATAATAATATGTAACATGTATGTGCATACACACACACACACAAAAGAAGCTGTATTCTATATTATCTTCTGTTGCTGTTGGGAATCATCTCCTTATACATTCAGACAGGTCTTTAAATCAAACCTAGAGCTCATTGATATGGCTAGTCTTGTGCTCTGAAGAGCCTCCCAGGATGGAATACACGAACAAGGGCTACCATGCTATGCTTACCTGGCATTTATGTGTGATTCTGATGATTCTAATTCTGTTCCTAATGCTTCCATGATACACACCATCAAAAATCTTTTTTTTTTTTTTTTGAGACAGGGTTTCTCTGTATAGCCCTGTCTGTCCTGGAACTCACTTTGTAGACCAGGCTGGCCTCGAACTCAGAAATCTCCTGCCTCTGCCTCCCTAGTGCTGGCCCACCATGTCCGGCCACAAAAATAAATATTTTTAACAATCGAACTTCTTGGCTAGGACTTTTCTTTAAGACACTGTTTTTGAACATTTAAAATACTTCTTTTTAAGAAGAGTTATGAGTACATGTGTGGGGGTCTGTGCATATGTGTGCTGTTGACTTCAGAGGCCTAAGTAAGGCATTGTGTTCCCTGGAGCTGGGGTTTTCATTGATTGTGAGTCACCTGGGTGCTGGCAGTGGAAGTAGTGTCCTGTACAAGAGCAGTGACCCATCTGACCCACCAAGCCACCTCTCCAGCCCCACTAACAACCTTTCTTCTCCCTAAAGTTTTTTTTTTTTCTTTTAAATAGCATCATGGCTGTGCAAAGTTGATGTGAAGCTTTCTTTCTTAACTTTTTATTGGTCTTTGTAAATGTCACATCACACACCCCAATCCCTCTCCCCTCACGCTCCCCTCATACCCACCCTCCATCCAGGCAATTTCTCCCACAACAGGAAAAAAAAATATTATTCCAGAATTAGTAGTAAGTCACGGTGTATCCCACCGCATATCCTTTGGTCCGCACTTCTCTGCTTGCAAATGTTTATGGCAATGACTCACTGGTCTGGTACAAGGCCTCTGGCTTCTGCTACTCTATCAATACTGGAACTTTGATGGGACTCCTTTTGGATATCCTGTTGTTGTCCTGTGTCGTAGAGATCCTGTACTTTTGGATCTACAAGACTAGTCCCTTCATGAAATCCAACAGCTTTCGATGGAGTAGATGTTGGTGTGGCCCAAGTCAAAGCCCTGGGTAAGAGCCTGAGAGGTATCTGAGCTGGTCAGCCCGCCTGCTCTCTCACTCTCACACCCTTGGGACCAGCTCACCAGCAACCCCTGCAATCAGGGCCAGTTCTACCCTGATGCCAAGATGAACTGGAGGGTCCACCAGCAAGGGACAGGGCCAGCTCTCATGGTCCCCGAGCCAGCTCTCCTACCTGACATAGGTGGCGAGGGACAAGGGAGGGGAGGAGGGCATCTCTTCCTCATCTCAGCCTTCTCATGGCAGTCAAGAAGCATGACTGGCTTTCCTGTGCTCATGGCCTTGGGGCCATCTCACCTGCAACCCCCATGTCTAGGGCCAGCTCTACTGTGCTTCCCATGCCAGGTGCAGGTCCTGCTCTCCCGAGTGCTGCAGTAGGTAGGACAGGGCCAGGTCTCCTGTTCTCATGGCCCCTTAGGGACCAGCTCTCCTGCCTGATGTAGGTTGCAAGGGACGAGGGGGAACATCACCCCCTTATCCATGTCACTGCTTAGCAATAAGTGATGGGGCCAGTTCTCCCATGCTCATGCCTTGGGGCCTGTTTACTTGCTCTCTTGAGTACTACAGCGGGTAAGGGCTAAGGCCAGCTCTCCTGCTCTCATGACCCTAGGGCCAGGTCTCCTGCCTGCCAAAGGTGCAAGTGGGGAGGAGGGTATCTCTCTGGTCTATGCCACCACATAGGAGATGAGTGGCAGGGCCAGCTCTCCTGCTCATCTTCCTGGGGCTGACTTACCTGAAACTTCTGCAATGGGCTGGGCCATTCTCCCAAGTATTACAGTTGACTACGGCCAGAGTCAACTCTCCTGCTCTTAAACCCCCAGCCCCAGGGCCAGCTCTCCCATGATGCCCAGGTGAGGATAGGGTTAGTTTGGCACAGCACTCAGATATAACATGTTCCCAGGCAGCAGCTCAGAGCAGGGACATATGCCTGGTCTTCGGTAGTAACATACCCTAATGCTGTCCCAGGGCCATGTACCTAGACATATCCCCAGTGGCAGCACAGGCCAGGACCCTGCCATGTTCCCAGGTGGTATCACCAACTACTCACATCAGGCTGCTTCTCACTACCCTTGAATCTCCAGTTCTGCCTCTCTTCATTGTGCCCACATCCTTCTGTTTCTCTTTCTCTTCTACTTCTCCACCACTTACAAATTCTCCTCTTAGTGGTACCCAGGGTCTCTGAGTGTCTGTGGTCATCTCAGGAATTTTCCCTGGAGTGTTATGTCCAGTTTGTGCATTATGGCACTGGACAGGTGTCATCTTAGGCATGACCATCCCTCCCAGGCTTATGTGAGGCCAGACTTGTAGTCATCTCAGGCTAATTCCCTGTCTGAGACCCCTCCAGCTTGCTCCTATATGGGCCTGCCTGTCTCAGGTTCACTCCAGCCCAGGACCTGAACAGCACCAGACTGTGGTAGTCATCCCAGGCTAGCTCCCTGTTGGGCCCCCTGGCACTGGACTGGTGGTCATCTCAGGCTTGCTTTTTGTCACTAAAGGTTTAGCTGCTATTGCAGTTTGAATATGGTTGGCCAAGGGAGTGGCTCTATTAGAAATTGTGGCTTTGTTGGAAGAAATGTGTCTTTGTGGACACAGGCTTTGAGACTCTCATCCTAGCTTCCTGGAAGCCAGTATTCTCCTGTTTGCCTTCAGAACAAGATGTAGAGCTCTCAGCTCCTCCTGTACCATGCCTGCCTAGATGCTGACATGCTCCTGCCTTGATGATAATGGACTGAACCTCCGAACCTGTCAGCCAGCCCCAATTAAATGTTGTCCTTATAAGAGTTGCCTTGGTCATGGTGTCTGCTCACAGCAGTAAAACCCTAGCTAAGGCAGCTACTAATCATTCTGATGTTTACAAGTCGGAACACCTAGCTAGACATAGCCTTCCTCCTCTCAGCCACCTACTGACACACGTGTGGTTCAGCAGCCTCACCTGCAAAGCCTCTAGGGGCAGTTGTTTACCTATTCCTAAAGGGAATCTCTTTAGATTTCCACAAAAACTATGTATAATTATGTCCAGGTAACTTGATACTGGTAAAGTAACATTTACTTTAAAATAATTACCTATCAGTTTCTCTGTAGCTAGGGAGGGAGAATATGAAAGAGGAAAGTACGAATTAAAGTCTGTAGAATTTGACCTGTAAAACTTTTATTTTTAATTAATTAAAATGAATTAATTAATTTTTTGAGACAGGTTTTCATTTTGTAGTCCTGGCTGGTCTGAAACTCATTTGTAGACCAGGTTGGCCTTGAGCTCATAGAGATCTGTCTGCCTCTGCCTCCTCAATGTTGGGATCAAAGGTGTGTGTTGCTATACCCACCTCTGACCTGTAAATCCTTTAAGTTTTCGTTTTCTCTGGTAAAGCTAGAGCAGTTACAGAGCTGATTTTTAAGAACTTGAAAATTTCGAACACAATATTTTTATACTTGGGGCCTAACTTTGCCTGTGTTCTGGAAGCTTCTACCCTTTTTGGCCCAACCTAGTCTTTTGTTTCTACACACACACACACACACACACACACACACACACACACACACACACACACTGCCCCTTGTATCAGGGTTATGTATAAAGAAAGGAAAGAGCTGAAAGGCCATTGAGTAGAGTGGAGATAAAACTCAGTTCCTGTCACTGTAAGGCCATGGTGGTGAGATGGTAATGTCACATCAAGGGTTCTGTCCTCTCAGCCTCTTTAGCCTCATCATCTGCAAGACAGAGCAGCTTCAACACTGAGGGAGGGAAATGCACTGGGAACTTCCCCTCACCATTAGCCAGGGAAGGTAAACAGCCTGCTGGGTGCGGTGAGAGGGGGAGGAGGGGTAGGGAGTTCAGGGTAGGTATGACTGACTCCGGTTTTTCTGGCATCAGGCAAAGAATACATATCTTCAAATCTCAGTATAAATAGGATGGCTGTAAACAATTACACATAAAGACTTCTCTATCTATTTAAACTCCAGGCTTCTTGGGAAGTCTCGAAAGATTAAATGAATTCTTAGGGAAAACAAGGACCCAAGCCTGGTTATTTCAAAACCACAAAGTAACTTAATAACTTTCTTACCAATTAAAATTAACTTTTTTTTGTCCCTGTGTAAAAATTTTCTAAGTTCCACTTCAAAAATTTGTCTTCAAAAGAATAGCTTGACCCTACGGTTTTCACTATGACAAAACTTACTTTAACACTCCCCATTTCTGCTCTGGCCTACTTGCCTTCTCTCAGGTCTCTTCATCTACCATGAATGAATCTCTTGTATAACTTTCCCAGGACAACTTTCTTCAACACAGGGCCCCTGTCAGAAGCCAGCAGGTCTGGAGCTCTGCAGTCAGTCACACTGCAGAGCCTGCTTAGGACTCCACTGGAGAGCTAAGCCAGCTTTTGGTGGCATTACAGAGGAGGAGCTGGTACTTAATCCTGGCTTACTTCTATTTCTGTAGGCCCCCCGGATGCTAACCACTAGACATAACCCCTGGGCTCTGAGTTAATGAAGTTTATGCTATGAGTTGGATTCCAAAGAGAAAATATTCTGTCTATTAAGATTACTCAAACTAAATAAAGTAATTTAATAAGACTCTTCTGTCCATGAAGATTTTTTTTCTGATTATTAAGAAAAAAAACCAAAACCTTCTTGAAGTAAAAAGGCAAATAGGTCAACAGGGTGATAAAAATAAAAAAAAAAGAATGCCAATTTAAAGGCAATAGTTTTTTTCTTGTTCCAAGAGGAAATTTTAAAACTTTATCAAGTTTTTGTGTTTTTTGAAACCTTGATTTGATAATAAATCGTATGTGGGATCTCTCTAATGTTATAATATTCAGAATACAGGGATTCCGAGAAGTAAAACTGTAAACAAAATGATTACTTAGAGATTAACATCCTGTTGTATTTGAAAGTCAGTTGTATATTAATTAAGCCACATGATAATCTGTTTCTTAGATGAATCAAGGTTAAATGGTAAGTTTGATCTATATTACTTATTTTGAAAAGTTTAACATTTTTACAACGTTCTTTAGCTTCAGTTTTTTTTTGTTTTTAATCTTGAGATCATTTGTGTTTGTTTTTAATCTAGTTACTTCATAGTAAGGAGAGCAGGGTGGTTCTCCTTACAGGTATTTGGCACAGAAAGCCATTATGAAATGTATCCACTCCATCTTAGGCTAATTTTATATGGATGGGTTTAATGTCCTCTGCCAAGCTGTCACGAGTTTTCACTACCCACGATGTTGATGAAACCTACTGCTGATCCACGACCTCAACCATCTCAGAAATGAGAAAGACAGGGTTGTCGTCCCTAAAACCTTACAGAGAAGAATACATTGATCAAATCCCCAGTACCAAGTATGCTACAGATGTTTTTCCTGCACATAAAATAACATATACCTTTCACGTGAACTTCAAACATTGAAGAATTATAAAATGAAATATACTATTAAAAATTCTTGTGGCATATTTTTCTAAATTAAAAAAAAGTTCTCTACCCATTATCATTCAGTTTCTGGAATTACTTTTAATATTGTTAATTATTATACTGTTGTCACAGCTAAGTAATGCACGGTTCTCCAGACATCTTTTGTTTCAAATATGTAATTCTTTCATGGTTTCTTGTTAACCTTATATAAAACTAGCATAATTTAGTAATCTAACTATGGTACTTAAGGCATATCACAGAGCAGTGTGCAATGGTTTATTTAACATTGTGGCTGGGTCTTAACATATTTTTAAAGAGATTCCTACTTTTCAAAAAATATTTAAAGAAAACATATCTTTTAAAACATTTTTATTAGATATTTTCTTTATTTACATTTCAAATGCTATCCTGAAAGTTTCCTATACTCTTCCCCCGACCTGCTCCCCTACTTGCCCACTCCTACTTCTTGGCCCTGGCATTCCTCTGTACTAGGGCATATAAAGTTTGTAAGACCAAGGTGCCTCTCTTCCCAATGATGGCCGTCTAGGCCATCTTCTGCTACATATGCATCTAGAGACACAAGCTCTGGGGGTACTGGTTAGTTCATATTGTTGTTCCACCTAAAGGGTTGTAGACCCCTTCAGCTCCTTGGGTAATTTCTCTAGCTCTTCCATTGGGAGCCCTGTGTTCCATCCTATAGATGACTATGAGCATCCCCTTCTGTATTTGCCAGGCACTGGCATAGCCTCACTCAAGATAGTTATATCAGGGTCCTTTTGGCAAAATCTTGCTGGCATATGCAATAGTGTCTGGGTTTGGTGGCTGATTATGGGATGGATCCCCGGGTGGGATAGTCTCTGGATGGTCCATCCTTTCGTCTTAGCTCGAATCTTTGTGTTCGTAACTCAAGAAAACATATCTTAACTAATCCACAATGAATGCAATTTGGAAGGCACTTTGAAACCTCCTCCCAGTCCCAGTTATCAGTAGTAACTATGGCAACAGATATACTGACGATAACTGTAAGGGTTTAAGTTATCAGTAGTAACTATGGCAACAGATATACTGACGATAACTGTAAGGGTTTAAGTCTGAATCTGAACTGAACTATGATAATATACTTGATGTGTGTATGTGTGTGTTCATATGCATACATGTGTATAAGTGTGGAGACCAGAGGTCACCTCCTATGTTGTTCCTCAGGAGCTGCCCACCTTGTTAAGATAAGCTAGCTGTCCAGGGAACCCAGGAGGCTCACTCATATCTCCTGCCTTAGTGCTATGATTACAAGTGCATGCTCCAAGCCTGCCTTTTGGGAATTGACTTAGGTCCTCATGAGCTCTGGCATGTCACCAGCCTGATATGTGTACTCTTTAAATCAGTGTACTGAGCTGCGCCCTTCTCAACTTGTTCACTTACACACATTTTATATTCTTGTCTGTGATCTATGGCAAGTACATCACCCACTACGTGTGTGTTAAGTGAACCAGTGACAGGAACAGTTAAAGAGCGCTTCATAGTTCTGAATGGGGGATAGTGTTTTTGAAGCCATTTCAATAGCTTCCCCAACAAACACACTCATCTTACAATGCAAATTTGAGTTCACTCTCATTGGGGGTGGCTTTCTGTGACAGTTGGAATTAAGAAAGAATCTGTGGCTGCCAAGGCTAGGTCATCCTGGGGAAAGCACTGTGTAGCCTGCGCTCTGGAATACCTGCTCTTCTTGAATACAGGCCAGGTTCCATTTCAATTACTTGTTAGTGCTTGGGGACCAATAATGTGCAGATCAACCCATAAGGAAGAGCCATGGATGAAGGGACCCTGAGACCCTCTGAAGACAGATACAGAGATAAATAGGGTTTATGCATGTGTCTAATTGGACGGGTCCCAACTGCCAGTAAAATATGCTTTCTGAACCCAGACTGGACCCAACTCCTTCTGATTTCCCCTCCTCCTCTTCTCTCTTCTTTCCTCTCTTTCTCGAGAGAGAAGCTCTTTCTCAGTATGCTCCCTAGGTTGGCCTGATAACTCCTGCTTCAAGCAGTCCTGTCTTCTGAGTAGCTGAGACTGTACAGGCATACCAACTACTCTCACTGTAGCCGTGTGAGAAACCTGGGGCCAGCAGAAAGAAGCCAGGCCATTCTCCAATTAGACATGCACAGAAACCACAGGAGAGCATGAAGTGACTGCTGTTTAAATACTGAAGTGCTGTTACATAGCAATAAAGCACGTTCTGTATGCTATTAGGACACTCTCATGTGCTTTACCGCTCTTCCATATTGAAGAGAGACATACTTTCTCATTCCTGTAGACAGAACAACTCTCATGCTCTTCAACCTAGAGAAGGCAATGAGAAAAGCAAACTTTAGCATACAGTTCATAGATAGATGACCTTAGACCTACATAGATAAATCACATGCTGGAGAAGCTATGTGATATCTGGTAAAACCAAACCAAACCAAACCAAACCAAAATAACCACCTTTTTAAGCACCTTTCTCCCCCAATTAAAAAAAAATACAATGACATTTTTTCCAAAACCACTTAGTTTATTATAAGAGAGAATTTAATACAAACAGAAGAATTGAGCATAATATTATCAATTATACAAGGTTAATATTTAACCTTACTAAGTCAGTTAATCCTCCTTTATAACATGAAGCACTCTAACTCCTAAAACTGTAGGTAAAATTGGTATTCTTAAAACATATTTAGAAGCCAGGCATGGTGGTATACACCTGTAATCCCAATACTTGAGAGGTGGAGGCAGGAGAATCACAGTTCCAGGTCAACTGGGGCTATTCAGGGAGATTGCTCTACTGGGGAAACAAAGTAAAACATGCATAACACCTGTACTGGCTAATTTTGTGTCAACTTGACATTAGCTGGAGTTATCACAGAGAAAGGAGCTTCAGTTGGGGAAATGCCTCTATGAGCTCCAGGTGTGGGGCATTTTCTCAATTAGTGATCAAGGGGGAAAGGCCCCTTGTGGGTGGGACAATCTCTGGGCTGGTAGTCTTGGTTTTATTAGAGAGTAGGCTGAGCAAGCCAGGGGAAGCAAGCCAGTAAGGAACATCCCTCCATGGCCTCTGCCTCAGCTCCTGCTTCCTGACCTGCTTGAGTTCCAGTCCTGACATCCTTTGGTGATCAACAGCAATGTGGAATGTGTAAGCTGAATAAACCCTTTCCTCCCCAACTGCTTCTTGTTCATGATGTTTGTGCAGGAATAGAAACCCTGACTAAGATAACACCCAAATTAATTTTCTTTTTGTAGTGGCAGATGATGTTTTCTTTTTAGATTAAAGACTTACCTGGCAGGGGAAATACCATGATCATGAAGGCAGTTTTTCCCAGGGCCCCCTCTGTTCCACTCCCAATCTACCAACCGAAAAGAGGGAAACTCAACTACATATTGAGCTTCATATACATACACCCAGCAGTGGGGCTGGGGGGGCTGGGGTGGGAAGGGACATGATGCATATATACCACTGTGTTCCCACTCTCCTCTGATGAGATAGATAGATAGAGAGAGAGAGAGAGAGAGATTAGGCAACTAAAGCAATTGCCTGATTTATTTTCAGTTGACAAATGGATAGTTCTTATTATTGAAGAAAGTAAATCATCTCAGGGGAGACAGGTAGGGCACAAAAGTTAGGGATGAATAAGCTAGAAAATAAGCCAAGGGAATCTGATTGCAGAGTTTGGATTCTGAACTAACAGTTTTAATGCATTTTGTACAAGCATATCAACTATTTACATATCTAAACCAGTAGTTTCCCATTCCATGTTGATGGAATATTTCTAGGGCTGCATCAGTGGGGGACAAGTCTGACACACACACACATGTGCAAAGTGAAGTGAGGCATTATTGGTGGTTATTTTTTTAGTTACCCCTAAGAAAATGCTTCCACCAGAGATATTTTTAAGTACTTAGATAGAAAATATTATGTTAAAAAATTATTAAAAGCATATTTTAAAATGAAACTTCATAGTTGCCAGTGGTACGTGTCTTTAATTCTAGCACTTGCGGGGCAGAGGCAGACAGATCTCTGAGTTTGAGGCCAGCCTGGTTTTCAGAGAGTTCTAGTACAGCCAGGGCTACATAGAGGAAACCCTATGTTGAAAAAACAAAAACTAAACCAACCAAACAAAAACCACAAAACAAAACAAACAAAAAAAGGAGACTTGCTAATTGCTGAAATACACTCTATTCTTTCTCCACAGTTTAGATGTTGTGATTATCTATATCTTTTTTCGAATGTATATTGACTACCCCCTCAAGCTAAGGTTCTTGTGCTGGTAACCCTGTCTGAGGTTAGTATATGGTCTGTATTCAGTACTGGAGGTCAAACCAAGACGCTCACTCATGCTTAAAACAAGAGCTTTCCCAAGAAGCCACATGTCGAGCCTCTATTTCAACATGCCTTTTGTTTTTCAAGATTTATTTTCTGCATGTAAGTGTTTGCCTGTGTGTGTGTGTGTGTGTGTGTGTGTGTGTGTGTGTGTGTGTGTGTGTGCGCGCGTGCGCGCGCGCGCGCGCGCATGTGCGCACGCACTCCAGTGTCTGAGGAGGCCAAAAGAGAGCTCAGATCCCCTGCAGCTGGAGGTATAGGCAGTTGTAATCCATACTGGACTTGGGTCCTCTGCAGCAGAGCAGCAAGTGTTTTTAACTGCTGAATGATCTCTTCAGCACCTCCTCCTTGCTTTTAACATTTTATTTTTATTTTTATATTTTATTTTATTTTTTATTTTTTTGAGACAGGGTTTCTTTGTGTAGCCCTGCCTGTCCTGGAACTCACTCTGTAGACCAGGCTGGTTTCAAACTCAGAGAACTCAGAAATCTGCCTGCCTCTGCCTTCCAAGTGCTGGGATTTAAGGCGTATGCCACCACTGCCTGGCTCGCTTTTAACATTCTTTACATGATCAATTATTTAAAGGGTGACGTTGAAACCCCAGTTTCTTACAAGGTAATGAAAGCGAAGGAGGTTGATTCTTTTTAATCTATATACTTGTTTTTCTATGTTCTTGGCAATAAAATCTAATTCTACAAACTATTAAAAAGAGTGAAAAGTTTGTGTTCTAGTTAATATTATATTTGGGAAATACGTTCTTTTTAGACTTTTTTTTTTTTTTTTTTGGAAGTGTGTATGATTGTACAAAATAGCTCCTTGGGCTGTTCACCACCCAAGATGACTGGAGCTGTCAGAGAACAAGTAAACATACACGGAAAAGGAAGCAGCTTTACGGGTCCCGGAGTTTCTGTAATCCCTTGTAACGTTGGCTTGGAGGAAGAAGTCACATATTCCTTGGGTTTGTTCTATATTGGCGATCCGTGCTACAGACCTAAAGTCCCACAGGAACGGACAAGAAACATCTCTAAATTTAAGTCATGAAAGCTTCATTCTACTAAAACTGTTGGAATTGGTTTCTCCTGGAAATTTGTATCTTCCAGGTCTGCTGTTGAACCGTTTTTGACTCACACAAAGCTCTGTAATTGTAATGCGCCTCGTCTAATTTAGGAGAGGGAGCTTTTGTAAAGTACACCTCTTTCTCAGATGTTATGAGGTAAATTATTTATGGGTTATAAAATTCACCATGAAAGGTGTCATGTTAAGTGCAAGAAATGTTTTTGAAGAACTGTGTAATGCTAATATAATGGCTCTCTATAAAATAACTGAGTCTAGAATAATATTAAAAACCAGGCCAAAGAAACTTCTGAATTCAAGCATAGCCTAAAAGCTATCGCTGTACTGGTAGGGTCAAGTAAAATAATTAGAATCATTTCACAGGTACCTAGGCAATATATAAGCCCATAAGCGTACCGCAGTATCTAGGCAAACACCATGCGATTACACTGAAAAGAAAGGGCTTTGGGGTCTGAAGGCTGCTTGACTGTTCTATTTTGTTTTAATAAGACATCCCTGAGTGGCATGGGACTGACTTCTCCAGTCCTTGGAGATCAATATCAATAATGCAACCACAGGATTTGAATACTGGAAGACCTTTTATGCTGACCCTCTTTCCTCAAAGAAGAAAACATATAGTCTTGCAAAAATGAACATCTTGGTTTCCAGAACGCTCAGGGAAATCGTTCTTAAGCTCAATAGGACTGATCACTGGACCCGTACCCTCTTAACACCTTTCCTCTTACCGCGTTCCAAAGAAATTCCCCTCCGATACCATTCAGAAACGGGCAGGGTGTCGCCCTCTCGCCCAGTGCCATCGAGGCCTGGACTTTCAGGGTCAAAGTTGATCCCTTCCTGCATCAGGCCCCGGGGGCATGGCCGCGGCACCGGGATGTTGGGGTTAGGGGAGGACAGGGGACGAGCGGAGGAAGCGAGGCGGCCCGCCCCTCACCCGTCGGGGCCCAGGTCTCACGCTCGGCGCTCGCCAGCCTGCCCGGCGCCCCGCCCCCGCCTCCTCGGCCGATGCCGCCGTGACTCAGCGCTTCTCGCGGGCCGCCCGGCCGCGGCGGCGGCGGCTAGGCGCGGGCTCCTCCCGCCTCGCCACCCCCTCTCGCCACCCACGCCCGCCCCCGGCCTCGGGGCCTTCCGTCGCACGGCCGCCGCCCGCCGCACTCCGCGTCCGCCCCGCCACCGTGCCAGCCATGGAGCCCCGAGCCCCCCGCCGCCGACACACCCACCAGCGCGGCTACCTGCTGACGCGGGACCCGCATCTCAACAAGGTGAGCCCCGCGGTCCCGAGAGCCGCCCTGTGCCCGCCGCTGGGCCGCGGGGACCTGCGTCCCACCGAGGGGACTGTCCCACCCGGGAGGCCACTGCGGAGCCGGCGCCTCGCCCCTCAGCATCCCGATGCGGGACCCCCGGGAGCGATGTAACTTGTGGTCCGCTCTGCTTTGTCTGCCCTTCTCCCATCCCCGGAAGGGCAGTGTGGACCAGTGTGGGAATCGAGCGTTTTCCCGTGAGGGTGGCAGGCGGGCGGGCGGCCAGCTCAGCCGCGACGTGCCTTCCCGGTCCAGGTGACTGGACTGGCAATGACTGGAGGCTGCTGTGGAGACAAGTGGTCCTACCGGTCCTGCCTGAACAGAGATGGCCTCTGAGTGCCTGAGATCCCATCCACAAGATGTGGGGGCTCCAAGGCCTCTTGGCTTTTGGGGTGACATGGTTGAATGGTGGGTGGTTTCTTGTTGAACCCTAGTGCACGCCTAGGTGAGAAAACTTACATGATACGGCAGTACAGTCATTTTATTTATTTATTTATTTATTTATTTATTTTCCTTTCTAAATTCTGACTTTTGGAAAGTTAATTTTTTTTTTTATCCAGTCCTCTTTTTTTCGTTTATTACAAGGACATTCAATGTATGCCCCAAATCAGAGTTCCCTTTTCTCATGCTGGGCTATCCTCTCCTCCCACCCTATATCCAAGATCTCCCCTAAATGAGAACATTTTAGAAATAATCAGTTTGCTCTTGTAAGTAACTAGGTCTTATTTTATAGTGTGGATGGTTGTTAGATTGGTGTGTGTGTGTGTACGTGCACGCATATATGTGCACGCACGTGTGTGCATATCTGATTTCCTATTCAGTATGTGGAGCTAGACATGAGTGTCAGCATGGAGGCCTGTTAAATCTTTTAGGGTATCATTTTAGTGAACCTCTTTTTTTCATTAAGAAGTATACCTAAGCATTTCTCTCTAGTCATGTTGTGGGTGATGTGCTCATTGTTAATAACTTAAACATGTGCAATTATTTTACACATTAGAGCTAGTTTTAGTTTGTAATTTTTGCAGTGACTTCTACAAATCTCTGATTATTTGATTATTTATAGTTATGTAGTGTAAAATTTTAAGTTTTCCTATTTATTTTTTCCCTCAAAATCAATGTAATTGCTAGTTTGAAATTTTTTCTTTCTTTATTATTCTGTAGGTCGAGGTCTATTTTCACTAGGACAAAGGTAAACTTTGGTGTGACAAAACCACTTGTGGCTTTCACGTGTTACCTGCCTGTCCTGATTTATGATGAAATTATGGGTCGCCTTGACAAGATCACAGGAGTAGCAGAACCTGTTTGATTTTCTTAAGTCAAGGTTGAAATGTTTGTGAAGAGTGGGTAGACAGGCCAGCCCATCCCTTAGCAAAGGTATCTTCCACTGGGTTTGGAGTCTCCTGCTAACTTCTAACAGTTGATATCTACTTTAGAAATAACACTGTCACAAAGATTCTACATCAAAGGTAGAAAAGTGCAGTATTAATGTGTGCACACATTTTACCTGCAGCGTATCAAACTGGATTACAAATCTGGGTCATCTTGGGACAATCAATAGAAGGAACTTTACTTACTCAGCCCTGGGATCAGTGTGATGCCTGTGGCAGCAACATCACTGAAAGCGGAAAACTGGGATTGTCTTCATCTGCTATACACTCAAGGGTCCTCTGTCTTTGTTACTAGGACAGAATTCTTAATTTAATTTAATTTTTTAATGTTGAGATGACCTGACTCCAAAGGGATGCTAAAGTTAACAGTGCTTTCTAAATTGCTCCTGACAGCCGAGCCTAGCCTGTCACCCACTACAGGAAGACTTAGTTAACCACACTAAGGAAGAGTTTGACGATCTTACCTTTGGTGACCGAGACACGCTTAGTTAGTACTGTGTCCTTACATTTAGGTATGGATGAAACATCTTTTGCTGCTGAGGAAGGTGGCTCAGTGGTTAAGAGTGCTTGCTGCTCTTACAGAGGACATGGGTTCAGTTCCCAGCACCCATCTCAGGCAGCTCACAGCTAGAGGCACCCACAAACAACTTGTATATGCGCATGAGAGAATATGTGCCCCGTCCCCAAAGAGAGAGAGAGAGAGAGAGAGAGAGAGAGAGAGAGAGAGAGAGGAGAGAGAGGAGAGAGAGAGATCTCTACCAGTTAGTATTTTATTCACATTCTCCTTATGTTATTCAAATACTTATAGTGACATTTCCTGTTATGTTGAATATAAATTAATGTTTTACAATCTATCCTAGATCTGTCTAACTCCCAAACTTAGCCTTTAGCTTAATATATATTTGAAGATTTTCTTCTTTTTATTTTTGTTGTGATTCCTAAAATTAAAATGATACTGATTTAGTATCATTTCCCTAGGGAAGCCTTTCCTAATTATCTTATTCTCACTATGATTTAATGCTTACCCTTATACACTCAGGTGCTCTATATTATTTTGTACTTATTACTTTGTCAGTTATTTATTTATTTAGTGAAGTTCTGATTGTATAGCTTTGTCTAGACTGGATGCAATTGACTGTGTAGACCAGGTTGACCTTGCACTCATAGAGGTCTGCCTGCCTGCCTGCCTCTGCCTCCTAGTGCTCAGATTAAAGGCATGCATCACCCAGCAACTGCAGGAAGCTTTCAGAGTGTTGGTTCTGGCAATATCCTAAGACAGTAGATCCATTAATTTAACTATCTCATAATATCTAATTAATGCACATTTACACAGAAGTCTAAAGTTCCTTTGAATCGGTCATTAAATTGTTTAATGGGATAGAATTAAAAATGTTAGAATTTGGTTTCTATTTTATTTTTTAAAGATTTATTTATTTATTTATTTTATGTATATATGAGTATACTGTCACTGTCTTTAGACATACCAGAAAAGGTCATTAGTTCCAGTTCCAGATGGTTGTGAGCCACCATGTGGTTGCTGGGAATTGAACTCATGACCTTTGGGAGAACAGTGAGTGCTCTTAAGTGCTGAGCCATTCTCTCCAGCCCCAGACTTTGGCTTTTGTAATCTGTGAAATTTTAACTACTTGTTGGAAAATCTTAAGGAAGTAAAAATTGGTAAAAGTCAAACTTAACAGTAGACACAAAGTCAACAACAAAGCAAACCTGAGAGACAGAATTTATACGGAATTCTAAACCTGAGAGACATAGGATCATCAGAATTTATACGGAATTCTAAACCTTACTACTTGTTAATAGTCAAATGTATATCATTTCAGACTGATTCTGTCATAGCTGTTGGGAAGTACTTCTACCTTATACTTAGGGCATTTACTGTGTTTATGAACATAGCATATATACATATATTTATACACACATATGTATACATATATACATACACATATATGTATGTATACATACACATATATGTATGTATACATATATACATATATATAAACATACATACATATACATACATACATAATTTTTTTGAGACAGAATCTCACTTTGTGTAGTCGAGGCTGGGCTAGAACTCATTATATAGACTAGGCTGGCCTTGAACTCAAAGCAGTACTCCTGCGTCAGTCTTCTACAATTGCAGGTGTGAACCACATCATACCCCACAGACTGAACTGTTTTAAGATGTTTGTGTGTGTGTGTGTGTGTGTGTGTGTGTGTGTGTGTGTGTGTGTATGTATGTATGTATGTGTATATATATGTGTGTGTGTGTGTTTATGTATTTATACACATACATATATGTATATAATTTAAAATGTATTAGTTTCAGGATTTCCTCTGATTTAGATGACTTATAATTCTATGTTTTCAGAAATTTTATATGGCCAGCAATCATGCTTTATAAACTGCTGTATTTAAATTAAAATTGTATGAACAATAAAAAAATAATTACTCCCATTATTTTTCACTTTGTTTATGCAGTGGTGGGAAAACGCTGATTGATAGCTTTGTTGTAGGTAATTGTTCCTCCAAGTTTCCAAATGCTACCTACCCTCCTTTGGTATTTTATGCATTTGGATCCAGTTGTAGCTAGTGGCAGTTTCTCCTAAGAATTTAATTTGGTCCTCTTTATTAACTTTGAAATCGAAAAGGTGAGTTTCTGAAAAGTGCTTCATAGCTGCTTGCTTCCCATTATATCAGGATCTGGTTTGCTGTGTTATAAGGAAAAGAGAAACAGATCCATGATTAGGAACAGAAAATGCTGCAGTTCAAGACAGATGATAATTGTTTTGAATAATACAGAGAATATTAAGACTCACTATTTTTCCTGAGGTCATGCAGATGGAGTTTTTAATCTATCTGAGTCAACCATTAACCCTTTGAATTTGATGACAGAAGATAGACTTTAGTCTCCACTATGCTAGTCTGGTAACTTTGGAGTAAAATATTAAAAAATGTTTTTAAAAAATATGAGACTAGAAGTTCTAGAGCTTTTATACTAAGGTCACTAACATCATTTTTCACTGATTACGAATATCAGCAAGAGCGTTGTGTGCTCGTGACTGTGTTTCCATTGTGAGTAGTCCCAGGCAGGAATCTGAGGGTTTCAGGTTTTATTTTATTTTTTTTAAAGATCTTTTTATTTATTTTATGTATATATGAGTATACTGTCACTGTCTTCAGACACACCAGAAAAGAGTTTCAGGGGTCCTAAGACCCCAGTGTAGTATTACAAGTAAGCACCTTAAATTTAGAATAGATTGCAATATTTTTAAATTAGTCAGTTTCCAAAGGTATTTTCCAACTTGATTGTGACATAGTACATCTATATTATAAAATAACATACACACATACATATGTGTTATAAAAGTCTTTATGTGCTATGATTACATTACTTCAGAACTCTTGTGTTGAAATTGTAACTCCACCTAAACTGCATGGTAAGCTGTATATCAACCTGCATTATACCATGAGGCACCACCTAAAACATTCTCTAAAACCAAAGATCAAAAACACCAGTTAGCACTGCTGCCAAATAAAGACAAGGCATAAATGAGAGAAGGAATTCTTTATAATGAGGAGTCAATTTTGAATAAGGTTATAATAGTTATGAGTATATGCCAAGCAGTATACAGCCACCTTCATATTAAAGATGTCTTCCTAAATTCTAAGTGTTCTTATCACAAAAAAGTATTTGTGGTAATGCATATGTTAATTTAAGTTATCTATTCTGCAATGTATATACTTCCCCAAATATACATAATAAATACATCAATTTTTGTTTTCAAATTTAAAATTTTTAAAACTTAATTTTTTCTTTTAGATTTAAGGTTAAAAACCTTAAAATGTCACTATATGACATAGGAAAAATCTGATACCTTGTATCTTAAAGTTGAAATAGGATATATCAGACAAATAACATTCACAAATTTCTCAGGCAATTTATATTTTCCAAACCATCAGAAAAATTCAGTTGTTAGATCAGGAAAATGGAAAACAACAACTCCTTCTCTGAGAATTAACATGTAACATGAGGGTGTTGTTGGCTTTAAGGGATCCACAGATGTCAAGTTACAATTTCAAGAACTGATGTCATGTGGAGTGTCAGTTCTTAAAGCCTGACAAAGTTACACTAGTGAGAAGCTGGGATGATCTAATCAGTCATTGCTGGTTTCTGATAGTATCTTTTACTTTGTGTGTTTAGGCCATTTACATTTAATATAATTGTTATGTTTAGATTTATGTCTACCATTTTATTAGATGTTTGTCCTCTCTGATTTTCACTCTGGGATTTCTCTCCTTTTCCATTGTTTTAATGTTTATCATTATGTTTTAGTCAGTCTATTTAACTTATGACCATATCTCTTTGCATATAAGTATGGCATCAACTCAAATCTTGATGTTTGGATAGAGCATAAATTTTATGTCCTTTTAAATTTTCACACATATTTTAAGGAGTTTAGGAGTGAGTGGAGAATCTGATACAGTTCCCAGATATTTACAGCTTCTCTCCTTACTTTTGATTGCTGATGTTCCAGGTTTTCCTCAGGAGATATTTTCGTTCCATTTCAAGATTTTTTTTTTTTTAAACATGTCTGCAGGAGACCAGCTGTCTTGATTCCCTTTCTTTGAAAATGTTCTTATTTTCCCCTCATTTCTGAAGCATATTTTCACTGGGTATGGAATTATCTATTATCAGTTCTCTTCCTCAGTATTAACACACATGGTCCCCCTACTTTCTGGTCTCCTTTGTTTTCGATGAGGAAGCTGTAGTCAGGTAATCATGTGTATGTATATCACTTTTCTTTGGATGGTGGAGCTTGTTTTCCATTTTCAAAATCTTGAATATAAATGCTTTTGGGATTAGAATTTTTGTTAACCTTAGTTATGTTAAATTTTGCAGTTCAGTAATATTACATCTTCTTGCAATGTTTTTATAAATTTTAAAACATTTTCGAGTCTTTTTTTCTCCCTTGTCCTTTTGGCATGTCTCTCAGAGTGTATATGTACACACTTGCATGTGTGGAGGCTTATCCTATGGTGGATGGTTTCATTTACTCTTCACTTTCTTCCTTGAGACAGGCTCATTCCCTGAAACTGGAGATCATCGATTGGCTAGTCAGGCTGACCAGTGAACTCCAGGGATACCTGTCTCTGCCTCCCCAACTCAAGGATTAGAAAAGCTTGCCACCATGGCAGCCTTTTACTTACAAGAGTGCTGGGATCTGAAATGAGGTCCTTAGGCTTGCATGGCAAGCACTCTTATCATCAGAGCCAACTCACAGTACACTATACACTATCACTTTAAGACTGATGACATAAGTGCTAAATGCAGAACAATATTAAAAGGCCTTAGTCTTTTATTTCCTACATTTGTCTGCTTAGTTAGTCATGATCCATCATGGGCATCCCTGACTCCTCCCACTCCATCTCTGCTCTTGTGCCCACCCTGTGAATATTTTGAGTTGCTGTGTTACTTCTAAAACTTGCATTTGCCTTTATTTCTTTGAAGATACTTTATACTTATTTAGAGGGATTTGCTTTTGTATTTGATAATGGCAAAGTAGCTAATGGCTCTAAATAGCTTTATAATAGCTTTATAGATTCATTGTATAAAGCTTTTTTAAAGTGACAGGTGTGCCTCCTGCTTCTGTGCCCCACCAGCAGTGTGTTTCCTGCAGCTGACACAGCTTCCTTCTGTTTTCTGTCTTAAGAAGCTGCATCTTTCTGCACTAAGTTCATGGCCATGCCGTGTCCTGCACCCCCACCCAGCCTTCACCTCCGGACTCAGCTTCTCTCTCAGTCATCAGTTACCGCTCATTTTAATGTCACTGCTCAGCACACTCTTCCCCTTCACCTCCAAACAAAGCTAACTTCATTACCACCCTGTGCTAGCTGGGATTTGTGGTAACTTGACACAAGCTAGAGTCATTTCGGGGAGAGAGATTTCAAATCCTTGATTGAGAAAATGCCCCCACCGGATTGGCCTGGGGACAAGCCTGTGGTGAATATTCTTGATTGATCGTTGGTATGGGAGAGCCCAGCTGATTGTGAGTGGTGCCTGGTGGCCCTGATTGCTAGGCTGAGCAAGCCACATCCCCATGGCCTCTGCGTTAGCTCCTGCCTCCGGATTCCATTCCTGTCTGAGTGTCTTTCCTGACTTCCCTCATCAATGGAGTTTGACCTTGCAGTTGTAAGGTGAAATAAACCCTTTCCTCCCCAAGTTGTTTATGTCCAAGGTGTTTGATCACAGCAACAGAAAGCCTAACGCACCTGAAGGTACCACATTTGTTATTTTAGTGTAATTTATGTACTTGTTAGTAAAATATCCTGTTTGGTTCCCTTAATTGTAATGTTGTGGGCCATACCTCACATGCTATTGGTATTTTGCAAATGAGTACATTTGTTATAGCGAATCTGGCTTGTCAATTAGCGTACCTGAGAGAACCTCTGGTGGGGAATTGCTTCCATCAGGCTGAGGCACGTCTGTGGGGCATTTTCTTGATTGCTGGTTGATAGAGGTGCCATTCCTGGGCAGGTGGGCCTGGCATATATGAGGTAACTGAGCAAACCCGGGGAAGCAAGCTGGTAAGCAGCATTCCTCCATGGAGTCTCCATCAGTTCTGCCTCAGGTTCCTGCCGTGACTTCTTGCCTTGGCCAGTAGATGTAAGATAAATCTTTTCCTCCCAAGTTGCTTATGCTCATGTGGTTTTGTTTTTTTTTAAACAGCAGCAGAAGGTAACCAGAACATTACTACAAACAGGAATTCAACAGGAACTGTTGGAGAATGTTAGCCGAGTGTGACAGTTAGCTGGGTGCTTGGGCCACAGGGGCGCCCAGACATTTGGTCAGTCAGGATGCTAAGGGGTGCTTCAGAGGGTTTCTCTGGATGAGACTGAGCTGCGAAGTGAGTAAAACAGATTTCTCCTTTCTGCTGTGGGTAAACCTCAGTTAATCAGCCAAAGGGCTGAGTGGAATAAAGACCAGATTGGAAGAACCTCCTCTCCCTGTCTTTGAGTTGGGACATCAGGTTCTTTTTCTTTTCTTGTTCTTTTTCCCTTATCCTTTAAACTCAAACTGAAAGATTTGAAGGATCTTGCCCTTTTGGCTTTTCAGGCACATACCACACCACTGACTCCCCTGGCTCTACCCTTGCTGGAGGTAACACTATGGC
Source organism: Mus minutoides (assembly GCA_902729485.2). NCBI lineage: Eukaryota > Metazoa > Chordata > Mammalia > Rodentia > Muridae > Mus > Mus minutoides. The sequence goes on along the minus strand of LR750355.1, from coordinate 162,783 downwards.
TTTTCTGTCCTGGTAGTCATGTGAGCTAATTATAGTTCTCTTATAATTAATAAATCTCACATATATGTGTCTATACATGCATACATACATATGTATGTATGTATGTATGGCATTTCGGATAAACTCTGACTAATGCAGCTTCATGTGCTCAGTGAAGTGGCTAAGTGCAGTCAGAGACAGTTTTACACATGTCAGCTGTGGCCCTGTGGAGGAAGCAGCTTGTGGAATTTCTGGGTTTATCATGTCAGGTGTGTGTGTGTGTGTGTGCCTTAAAATCTGCAGCATCGTTCTCTGTAGCAGCTCTTGGTGAAAGCCAGAGGCCTCTTTACAGTTTAAGTGCATATACTTAAAACCACTGCTTAAAATAAACAGTGCAGGGCTGGAGAGATGGCTCAGTGGGTAAGAGCACTGACTGTTCTTCCAAAGATCCTGAGTTCGAATCCCAGCAACCACATGGTGGCTCACAACCATCCGTAATGAGGTCTGATGCCCTCTTCTGGTGTGTCTGAAGACAGCTACAGTGTACTTACATATAATAATAAATAAATCTTTAAAAAATTAAACAGTGCACACATTACAAACAGTTAATTATATTGAAAATACTTTAAAACATGTGATACAATATATGTTTATTAAGGCCAAATTATACCACGAAAATATACTTTATGTGTTGACAAATGTGTGCAGTTCAAAATAAGTCTATTTGCTTCTTTTTAGATATCTTACTATTTTGTTCTTTCAGGCATAGTAGCTGAAGTGTAAACATGTATGACTAGGCCTGGCTCAAGACTGTGTGTGTGTGTGAGAGAGAGAGAGAGGGAGAGCATGTGTTTGTGCATGGATGTGGAGGTCAGAGGAAAACCTCAGCCTCGGGAGTCATCCACCTCTCTTTAGACAGAGCCTGTGCTGATCTACAGCCTGCTGGGTAGGCTACATGTTACCCGAACAAATTTTTTGCAATCTGGGAGAAATGTTTTCTTTTTTGAGACTGAGTCTATGTAGCTCAGACTGGCTTTGAATAATTTTTATATTATTTATTTATTGACTTTGAACATTTTTCATATTTATTTGTTTGTTTATATGTTTGTTTTTAAAGATAGGATATCACTGTGTCTCCCAATCTGGACTAGATAGAACTATCTGTAGATCAGATCAGGCTGACCTTGAAGTCACCGAGATCCTTCTTCCTCTGCCTGGAAAATCATGCAACACCACTACTAAGTCTGTCCTTGAATTCTTACTGCTTTAGTCTCTCTATGACATGCTGCAATTACAGGATGGGCACCATACCCTGACTTTAAATCCTTAATCACCTCCACGCCCCTCCCCCCAAAGCCTTAAGAACAGAGGGAATTGAGGGGTCGGGGGAGATGTTCAGTTAGGTGCCCAGTGTACCAGTACAAAGGTGTAAGTTTGATTCTTCAGCACCCAGGTAAAAATGTTGAGCGTATTGGTGCATGCCTGTAACCTTAGCGCTGGTTGGAGGTAGAGCCAGGAAAATCCCTGGAGCTCATTGGGCAGCTTAGCTGAACTGATGAGTTCCAGGTTCAGTGAGAGATTCTGTCTCAAAAAATAAGGTGGAAGAGAGCAACTAAACAAAATAATTGGTGTGGGTCTATGTTCTTTATACACACGCCTGTGCATGTGCACATGCATCTGCACACATATGTACACTCCATTCATATACATGCCAACATATAAACACAAGAAATAAAATTGCACACCACTAGGAAAAAATAAAAATATTATGTTTTAATTAATTAAAATTAGAAAAGCAACTTAATTTAGGGGACTCAAAGCTTTGGGGAGATGAATGCTTCTCTTTTTGTAGATATAAAATATATATGTAAATTGTATTTGTAAATTGTATTGGTAAATTCAAAATATGACAATAAAAATTAACGCTTAATTTTACCTCTTCTTAAAATTTTTTTACTTGTTTTGAAACAGGGTCTTGTTTTAGTCTGCAATCCTTGATTTATAAGGTTTCTCTCAGGCTGGAATTAGAGGCATGTGCCTAGCTTCAATTTCATTTATTTGATTTAGAATAATAACCAGTAAAAATATAAATTTCCCTCTTATATATTTATGTCGATACAATTTTTCAAAATTATAAAGTATTTTAACTTTTTAAAAAAAGATTGATTCTTCAAATTATTTGTAGTGACATTATTAAATCTAGAAGGATGGAGGCGCCTTGTCTCTGTGTGGTGCGTGCTGCAGGCTCTGGAGCTGTCTTGTCTCCATGGTACGGATACTCCAGTGTTAAGGAGGGACCTGGCTTGTTTTCCTGAGTGTGTAATTGCTTAGTACTATAGGGCAGGGAGGCACCTTGTTCATCTCCCCTGAGCACCTGGATTCCCTTTAGGTTGAAGTTGCTTTGTGAATGTTACCTTTCTCTTGCTTTTCTGGTTTGTAATATTTCTTTTCCTTGAAAGAAAAAAAAAATAGTATGTAGTTACAGAAAATTGTGAATTAATCCACAATTAGTGGATTACCTGTTAAGTGTCAAGTAGTAGTCTGGACACTGGATAAACATAACCATTTATACTCTCCTATTTTTGGTGCTCTTAAACACATTAATGAGTCCTGTTGTTACATAGCTCTTCTTGGTTTAGTTTTAGTTACAATTCTGAGACAAGTGAATCCAAACCACACAAATTGTCTGGGAACATTAGAGCAGGTCATTGCAGAAGACCAGACGCTGTTGTCCTCTGGTTTGTTTCTGCTGAGTCAGCGAATCCGTCCTGCAGCTCCATCAGTAGCAGTGTTTGCACAGAGCTGATAACACAGGCCCTCCTGCTAGCATTTCTGCATAGCAGGCTTAGAGTACTCAGGACGCTATGGGAAAGGGAGAAGAAGGGTCACTTTGTTTGCTGCCCTTTGAGTGAAAGCGCTCTGTTGTTTAATGGTACAAGAGGCTGGAAGGAGTAAGAGGGGAAAGAGGGAAAAGAAATGTCAGATTGGATTTAGAGTGTGAGGGTGAGCGCTGCAGGGGGCCAGAAAACCTGGTCTGTGTGTGGACATTTGACCTTTCAACTACTTGATACATTTGACAGAAGGCAGATGAAAGGTAGACCCTGTATGTGTACTCTGAAGCTGTCTTGTGTTGCAGGTAACACAAACATCCAACTTCTTTGAAATGCTTTACTGCTAGGTTCTAGACATGGCTGACTTGTTTATAACTTTCTGTAAAATTGCTTTTAAGTGATGCCTCTACTAATATGGTAAATAAAAGCTATGGTTAACTAAAATCATTTATTATCCTAAAAGTTTCAGGGATTCTAAGCTTCGTTTCCTTATTCTTCATCTAGTATGATGATGATGACTATTATTATGATTACTGTTATTGTTGTTATTACTGCTGCTGCTATTACTACTTGCGCTTTCTAAAGGACCACAACATGATATGAACCCAATAATGGGACCTTCTCTTTCCTTTTAACTTGGACCATTTTCCCAGATTACTAAGCCCATTTTTTTTTAAACAGTTGAATTGGTGCTCTGGTTGGTCTGTGAATATTTGGCAAACACCACAGGAGTCTGCATTTACTAAACATCAAAGACTATGGGGGGATTTCCAGATGGCGTTCTCATTTCCATGGTGTATGGCACACAGTATAGAGAGGTCTGTTAGGTCAGAGCAGATGCAGGAAAATCTAAGTAAAAAGCCCGACTCTGTCTGAGTAAAGATGGCTCAGTGCCACTGTTACTGGAGGAAGGAGCTCATGTCAGTACTCCGAGCACAAGCTGTGTTCTCAGAAAACCATATTTCCCTGGGTATTTTTGCAGGCGCCTTGTCACAGCAGTAACATTCACACTGTATATATGTACGTTCCGTGCTTTACTGTCTCTCTGTAACACTTGTATTTATTAGAGATTTTTTTTTTTTGGCCTTACATTCATTTTCTCCTCTTTCTCCCCCCCCCATTTCTGTTAGAAAAAGTCCCAAGTTCCTATTCTTTCCATATATATGAATATGAATATGTACAATTGAATATTTGTTGAATTTTCTCTTTCATCAATAGTTACTCCTCATTGTAGGAACATTAATGGACAAAGGAAATGTCTGTAGAGTTACTCATGTATTTAGTGTGTATGTTCCTGTCCGTCATGACTGACAAGAAACAGTAGCCTCACAAGGGGCTGCAGCAATAGAATACTATGGACTGGGTATTGAAAATGCATTCTTGCATTCTGAAGGCTGGGAAGCTCCAAGTCAACACACTGTAGTCAGTGCCAGTGCGGATCTAATTCCTGCTTCACAGACAGCCATCTTGTCTGTCCTTGTCCTCACATGGCAGAAGGGGATCTAGGCTCTCTGGGTTTCTTTATCTTATTCTAGTCCTGTTCATAAGGGAGGCTGCCAGTTACCTCCCGAAGATTCTACCTCTGTATGACATTGCCTGAAGGCAATGATTTCCACAAATCAATTAGGGAGTGTCCACAAACATTCTCACCACTGTACCAGCCTTCATGCATATCATCGCTTATTAATGGGCCCAAAGAAACAGCAGCCCAGTCTTGGAATAGAATCTGCTTAGGATTCAGTGTCTCCATTGGGAATCCTCTAGAGTGTATTCCTTATCCCAGTCTACCAGATAGTTTTCTTTATTAGTGACCATTGGGCTTCTTTGCATTGACATCCCATAGTGTGTGCCAACAAATCTCTTTGGTCCATTCTGGTTTTTCTATCAACTCCTTATTTCTATTTTATTTGCTTGTTCTGGAGTTTTATAGCCTTTGACAATTACTGTTGCTTTATACATTGTGTTTATGTAAAGTTGATAATAGAGGTGATGAGTTTAGAAAAGCTTTAGAGAGGCTCAGGCACTTGGGGTCAGTCTTGATGGAAGAAGCAGGCAAGAATTACTTTTTCTAAAAGTTAGAATGCAATTACAGAAATTTCTCCCTTCCCATTCCTTCCTTGTTCCCTCTCAAAATTATGACCTCTTTGTAAAGTGTAATATTCTCTCTCTCTCTCTCTCTCTCTCTCTCTCTCTCTCACACACACACACACACACACACACACATACACACACACACACTCGAGCACACATGCACATGCGTGTGCCCTCACAGAGTTCATTTAGCATTACTTGAATCTGTATGATGTCAGGACTGACCATTTGGTATTGGGTAACCAAATAGGGCCTTATCCCTGGGGAAGAACATTTCTCCTCCTACCAACATTCCTTAGTTACTTGTAGTTCTTTGTCTGTGGTAGCGTCTTGTGAGATTCCCCTTCTATATTGCTATGTCTATGTCTATTCTCCTTCAGGTCTTGTTTAGACAGCTGTATGGTAGCTGAGGTATGAGTGAAACGTTCTTGTCTTTTTAGGAGACAAAATTCTCACAGCAGATTTCCTGTCCCCCTGCCTCTGACCATCTTTCCTCCCCTTTTCTGTGATGCTCCCTGAGCCTTAGTGCACGAGTTGTGTTACAGGTGGATGGGTTGGGGCTGGGTACTCTGAGATCACTTGTTCTCTGCATTTGACTGGTTTCTGAAACGGTCCATTTGCGGCAAAGGGAAGTTTCTTTGGTAAGTGGTAAGAACTACACTTACCTGTGGGTAGAAGGACAGATATTTACTACACTTACCTACAGGTAGAAGGATAAATATTTAGAAGTGCATTTAGGAGTTATGATGGTTTAGTAAGTTGCAGTTGGAGGTTCTTCTATAAATCCATGACCTCACTATCCCCTGGTAGTTGGCTTGATTTCTAGTATTAGATATGATTTCCTTCTAGTTAAGTGGGCCTTAAATCTCATTACAGAGCTGTTGGTTACCGATCAGGTTTGTGGGACAAGGTACCCTTAGGGATATCGCACCATGATGGTCACTGTAACGGTTTCTAACTGTTACAGCTAGGTAGGACTATTCGTTGTTTCTGTTCCTTGGAAGCTTACATAGCACCTTCCAGTACCTTTCAAGCCAGATCTAGTTTGAGTCTACTGGGTTTTATGTCTGAAGTGCATGGTGTCAAGAACATTCTTAATAAAGATGTCATACATAGAGGAATAAAAACATGGTGCATTTGGGCTTTAGGGAGGAGTTAGCACAACCAGGATTGCATAAGGATGTTAGGAGATAACCTGAGAAGGAGAGTTGGATCAGGTCCCTGGGAGTCCTGCAGTTTATTTCCTGACCTAGTTCAGAGTTGGAAGTGCAGCAGGTGTCAGCTGACCTACTTCTACTCACATTTAAAAATAAAGAACTATTCATTTGTATATTTTCTAACATTAAGGATTGCATCTTTCATTTTTATGTGCACATAATGTGCTCTATGTTTGTGTGTGTTTGTGTATGTGGATTTGCATGCACCATGTATGCACATGCATGGGGAGGCCAGAGGTAGACTAGGTGTGTTTATTGATCATTTCAAGCTTATGTTTCTGACACAGGGTCTCTCACTAACACCAGAGCTTACTGATTGTCTGGCCAGCTGGGTGGGGTCCCACCTGTGTCCCCTGCCCGAGCGCCAGGCAGACTTCTGTGTGAGTGAGTACTGGGCGTCACAGCTCAGGGCCTGGTGTTTGCACAGCGGACACTTTATTGGCTGAGCGCTCTATCTCCCAGGTGTCTCGTTTTTGTGTGCTTTTAGGTCGTTTGCTCCTGTCCCTTCTCCATTCCCATCTTAGTGTCTGTAGAGAAGGGAGCAGATGGTTGGTGCACAGTTGGCTGGATGTGCTTCTAGCAGCATTAGACCCTGCGTTCCCAGGGGACCGTGTGCTTGTGTGGGTTTTGTCTCCAAATCCTTGTTTTCCTCTTCATCTTAGGACTTGGCTTTTACTCTGGAAGAGAGACAACAGCTGAACATTCATGGATTGCTGCCGCCCTGCATTGTCAGTCAGGAGCTCCAGGTCCTTAGAGTAATTAAGAATTTCGAGCGACTGAACTCTGACTTCGACAGGTATCACATTTATCAGCAGTTTTCTCTAATGGAGTTCTCCTGTTGTCTTTGTAAAGAAAGTTGAGCTATTATGTCATTTGGAATGGATACTTTGTTTGCAGATACACTGATTTTTTTTAAGCATTTACTTCCTCTATGATTATCTGAATGAAGTATTTTTTATAATCTAATCTTCATTTATCTTTCTCTAGATAATTTTCTAGGAGAAAATGATATATGCCCATATTTACTTAATATTTGTTATTTATTTATTTATATGTAAACGTAAACATTCTTTAAAAAAGAAGGAAGAAATAGCCAAGAAAATTGCTGTCTTCATTTCTAAAGTTGATCGTTGGTAATGGCTGGTGTTTATAACTGCCGTCTTCTGGTGGAGCGATGCAGACCTTCAGTCCTGCACGGTCTGGGCCTTGCTTCCTGCATGGGTGTGAGTTTCCAGGCACAGTACTGCATGGTGGGATCTGCTGGTAGGAAGGGGCAGATGTACTTACCAAGTGAGTTCCTCTGAAGGAAACTTCTGTGGGAACAGTTATCCCCCCCTGAGGACAGCTTTCCCAGTGACCTCACCACCTTCTGCTGATGTCACTTCTTCAATGTCCCAGCACCTTTCCAGTCAGCACTTTGGAGGAGACCAAGGTTTCTGCACACATTCATGTGCTTAAGTTCACACACAGGAATCACTCCGAAGGGTCGAGTTTTGTTATTGCACACAGTTTTTCAAGATTTTTCAGTTGTACAAAGTAGTTTGAATTTAATGAAGGTTACAGGTAATAAAAAAAGGATTATGCCTAGTAGAAAGGTAACTAGGCAAGAAATGCCTCTATCCAGAGAAAGGCCATTAACAGCTGGGTGTGACGTGCATTCATTTAATCTCAGCACTCAGGAAGCAGAGGCAGGTGGATCTCTGTAAGTTCCATGCCAGCCTGGTCTATAGTGAGTCCTAGGCCAGCCAGGACTGCATAGTGAGACTGTCTCAAAAAAGAAAGGAAGGAAAGAAAGGAAGGAAAGAAAGGAAGGAAAGAAAGGAAGGAAAGGAAGGAAGGAAAGAAAGGAAGGAAAGAAGAAAGGAGCTTGCCTAAGTTAGTAAGCTCTACTGTGATATTTTCATCTCTTTAAAATAGGAACTATATCTGTCCAAATACTGAACAAAACTGTTACTTCAGCAATAATAGTAATGTTTGAATGATAGTGATAAATGTTGTGTATCCTCATTTTTTGAGATCTTGAGGTTTTTTTGGTATGTATATATTTGTGTATGTGTGCACATGTATGTATATGTCTGCATGCACATGCATGCAATTGTGGAGGCCAGGAGTTGATGTTGGCCATCTTCCTCTATAGTTCTTCACCTTATTTTCTGAGACAGGCTCTCTCACTAAACTCGGAGCACATTGATGGACTAACGTAACGAGCTCTGGGGTCCACTTGTCTGTAGCCCTGCACTGGGTTAGAGATGTGGACCACTGAGTGCAGGTTTTTCATTGATGCCAGAGATCCAAATTCATATTCTTGTGTTTGCACATCAGGCTCTTTTATCCCATGAGCCAGCTCCCTAGCCTCTTGAAGGATGGTTCTAAACATTTTTGCTATTTCTTTTTTAAGACCGGTCTCACTATATAACCCAATCTGTCCTCATATTCAATCTTGCCTGAGCTGCCTGAGTATTAGGGTTAGAGGCACATGCCACCATACCTGGCCTGATTATACACGCTTTCTACTTGACAAAAGATGTGTTGTATACTTGGTTTAAATTAGATTTTAATAGCCATTTTGACTGTTGGATGTAGATCTAATTGTATCCCATTTCTACAGGTATCTTCTGTTAATGGATCTGCAAGATAGAAATGAGAAGCTCTTTTACAGTGTGCTCATGTCTAATGTTGAAAAGTTCATGCCTATCGTTTATACTCCCACCGTGGGTCTTGCATGCCAGCAATACAGTTTGGCATTCCGGAAGCCAAGGTATGAAACTTACTTTAAATACAATTTGCATTTTATCTTTTTGTAAAGTTTTAAAATTTTGTAATTGACGTGAGTTGTATTCATCTATCATACAGAACACATGTAAGTCCAGAAATGGCTAAATTGAGCTAATTTAGATTATTAGTTATATTTGGTAATTATTCAAGTCAATTAAAATATATATTCTCAGTGATTTTTGGCAAGGACACTGAAACAAGTCTCCTAGCAGCAGTTCAAGAATGTAGTATGTTGTTGCGTGGAGAGCTGGCTCAACCCCACTCTTCAGAGGCCTGAGTTTGAGTTCACTTCTCAGCACCCACACCAAGCAGCTCATAGCTGCCTGCTATTTCAGTGCCTGGAGGTTCCACACTCTCTTCTGGCTTCTTTGGGCAGGAAACTGCGTTAATGTTCATATAGGCATTCATATTTAAATCTGAAGTATTTAAGTAATTAAATAATTAAAATATATTTTCATTGTCTGTAGTCACTGAGGTACATCTCTATAATTCATTCTTATCTAGTTGAAAATCTGCATTTTTTGACACTCATCTCCTAATTGTGCAACAAATCTTCCAGCCCCTGGTAACTACTATTCTGTTGTTTGTGTTGTGAGTTTGATTATATCAGTGAGATACCACATCGCACCTCCCTTTCTGGGTTTGGCTTATTTCACTTCATATACTTTCTCCAAGTTCACCCAGGGTTTTATAGTGACATTATACACTCTTTATTTAAGGCTGAATAGTATACCTTTGTGTTTGTGTCTTCATTAACTCATTTATTACAAAAATTAAGTCTGATTCTGTATCATTCATACCCTAGCCAGCATGTCTCTCATCATTTTAAGGATAGGCATTTTTCAGGGGTCAAGTGATAGTTTCACCAAACCAACTCAACCAGCATGGTGATAAATTATGGAAGCTGGAACTTGGGGAAGGAGAAGCCTAGTGAATTTGGTCAGTCTGGGACTTCCTGAAGCCATGAAGTTGTTCACTTCCTTTCTTAATGACTTGTTTTTTGTTTTTTTGTTTTGTTTTGTTTTTTCCATTTTTTGATAGTTTCTTTATTTACATTTCAAATGTTATCTCCTTTCCCATTTCCCCTCCAGAACCCCCCATCCCATCCACCTTCCCCTGCTTCTATGAGACTGCTCTCCTACCCACCCACTCCCCTCTCCCCACCCTGGCATTCCCCTACACTGGGGCATCAAGCCTTCACAAGACCAAAGGCTTCTCCTCTCATTGATGCCTGACAAGGTCATTCTCTGCTACACATGTGGCTGGAGCCATGGATTGCTCCATGTGTACTCTTTGGTTGGTGGTTTAGTCCCTGGGAGCTCAGGGGACAGAGGGAGGGGAGTCTGGTTGGTTGATATTGTTGTTCTTCTTATGGGGTTGCAAACCCCTTCAGCTTCTTCATGGTCAGTCCAACGGTTAGCTTTGAGCCTCTCTCTGGTAGAGCCTCTCAGGAGACAGCTATATCAGGCTCGTCAGCAAGTACTGGCTTCCACAATAGTGTCTGGGTTTAGTGACTGTATATGGGATGGATCCCCAGGTGGGGCAGTCTCTGGATGGCTTTTCCTTCAGTCTCTGCTCCACACTTTGTCTCTGCTTTTCCTCCTGTGAGTTTATCCACTTCCTGCAGGAATGACTGCTTCAACTCTCCACCTAACATACTATGTCTTAAGAAACTTCTTTCAAAATGAGAGGTTTTATTCTTAGACAAAGCCACTCTATAACAGTCTTCTAGCAACTGTCAACTGCTCATAGCTCCTAAGTAAGGGGTGGGGTCAGAGGGCACCTCAATCTATGTATTTTATGGAACTTTTACTGTAAGGCTTCTAATATTTCAGCTTGCACATTATATGTGCAAGATTATATCTTTAAATGTTGACAATGATGAAGAATATCAATGCTGATTGTTGAAGAGATCCAGTTATTAGGATTTTTAGGTTTTGCTTTACTTTTGCCCAGAAAATCTTTTTCTTTTCAGTGCCTAGACCTTGCGTACGCTAAACAAATGTCTTCCACCCTCAACCCCTCCTAGAAAATTCTTTTGGGGCAGTGGGGGAGGGGGTTGAGACAGGGTCTGTGTATCCTTGGCTGTCCTAGAAATAACTGTGTAGAATGGGCTAGCCTGGAGCTTATAGAACCCATCTGCCTCCCAGGTGCTGGAACGTGTGGCATCATCCCTAGCCCTCTGGGAAGTTCTTCAAGAAATGTATATAAGGAACTATTAAGATGGACTACAGTAAAGCATTAAAGTGCCCTTTGCTACATTAGTGTTTAGTTTATGTGCCAATTTCCTTCTGGATTGATTCCAAAGCATTCTTGGAGTAGTCATTAATTAATAGGAACTGCACTTCATTAATCAACAGGAACTACACATCTTAATTTGTTATTAGGAAGTATATGTGGTAAATACAGACATCATTGTGACCTGGGTTTGAACCAATCTCTACATGGTTACATTTATGAGTCTAAATGTTGTTTACTTAAATGAAAATACAGTCTGAATATATCCAGAGTCTCAAGATGAGGGTGCCCTTTTTAATTGAAACTTGATTTGTGAAATAGCAATACGAAAAAAAAGCTTAAAATAATATTTAAAAAAAAATCCCTGTGGCTGACATTCCTTCAACCAAATAATGTTTCTGTTACATAGTGGGAATATAACTGAATTAACCCTTAATGAATGGTTAATTGAATTGATACTTTCATATCATTTAAATGTGCCATCTAGGTGTATGATACTAACTTTACAAGTTAGAACTACTTTAGTAGCTCAGTAACTGATTGTAAAGTAGTCATGGGTGGTTTCACGGCCAGTGTGAATAAGTGCTCAGCCTTTGAAATATTGGTCTTACGGGCTCCGTGACCTGATCACCTGTGAAAAGCCCTGCCTCTTCACACCATAACTGGGATTGAGGTATGAGCAGTTACATTTAGGGTCTTGCGGCCACCTCAGTACTTTCACATGATTCTACTTAGTACTGGGACAGCAAAATGCAACCCCCCCCCCCAGGCAGTCCAGTGCCCAGAGAGGTCCTGGGGCTTCTGTCACAGGCAGGGGGAACTGGCTTAGAAAATGGGCCAGAATAAATTTGGGTATTTATTCTGGATTCAGGTGTTGCTGGCTATCAGAGCTAACCTGTTGAGTCAAGGCTGTGCTTATTTGAATCTGGTTTTCTTGATCTGAGCCACATTAGCGTGGTCAGACACAAGCTGGCTGTGGTGGCAGCTGCACACACTTTTAATCTCAGTGCTCAGGAGACAGAGACAGGTGGATCTCTGGGTGAAGCCAGCCTTGTCTACCCACTGAGTTCTAGGACAGCAAGAGAGACATAGTGAGAGCCTGGTAAAATAAAATTAAACATATTAAGGTGACTTTTTTAGTAACCTTACACTTCTCGCTTAGTCTGTCAACTTTAGAGATTCTGCTAAGTATCAAATCACTGACTTTGTAATGCTTTCAGTAGAGCGATATGATCGTTACACGCTTGTAACCCCTTTAGTTTTTATTTATATAGGTTCTGTAGTTTAGCTCTCCCGCTCATTTGTTTTGTTACCTTTAAAATAAGCTTAGAATGTGCACTGTTTGTGTTGTTTTTTGTTGTTGTTGTTTGCATTGGTTGTGCTTTAAGGTTTTTAGAAAGAGAGTGGATGTTCTTCAAAGCTCTGAAACAAACTAGAACGAGCTGGTTTTTAACTGTTGCTTCAGTGGACTTTTGAGCAATTGTTTAGAAAAAGCTGCTTGTCACTGACAGTGCAGAATGCAGAATTACAAGTTCAGATCATTCTTTTCCTGAGCAGGACAAGTGCTGCGTTTATGACAATGAGTATGTGTGACCTTTATTAAATAGGAGTGAGGTCAAGTCTCTGCCACCACAGCTACTAGGAATTCAGTGTGTGCCCAGAAGGAATCTAGAGTTACAAAGTATTTTCTTTCTTAAGCATTGCCTTAATTAGGAAAAATGTGGAGAATGGAAAAAATGTAGACATGATTCAAACATCAGTTCTTTACATCAAGATCTAATGGTCAGCCAAATTTATGCATAGACGTATAAATCTCTTTGGCAAGACAGTGAAACTTATCTTCTACTGTGAAAAGCCTCTAGAAATACAAAGTAACAGCTCATTGAGTCTCCATTCCATCTAGAGACTGCACATGTGGAAAACTTGAGTGGAAATTTAAGTTTCAGATCCAAAAATAATTTTGCTACAGTCTGTGTGGCACATCCAGGTGTTTTGATTTAAGCTTAAGTGTAACATATGGAGAATTCGGAAATAGTTTGCCAAGTTTTATCTCAGGTAGTGCTCATGAAGACACACACATTTAGTTACTTTCCCATTTCCAAGAATGCATGCATTTTAAATGAGAATTATAAACCTTAGTCCTTATTACTAAAAATAAAAAGTAAATTGAAAAGAGGCAGTGATTCGTAGATCATTTTGTATCTTACCTTCTCATGCCTGGAATACTACATTTATTAGATAACCGTGTTTTTGTTGGGTTAGTAATATATTGTGCTCTATCCAAAAAAAAGTGACTATAGTAGTAACAGTTACCCAGACTGGTCCTCTGAGAGTAAACTAGAGGAAGTAAGAGACCCAAGCCTACAGGATTTATGTCCTTCACTTACTCCCAAGTCTTTTGTGTAGAAGGTAGCATCCTTCTTCATAGGAGAACCATAGAATGGAGAACTGCAGTTGCTGGATGGAAGTTCTTGCAGGGATACAGTACATTCCAGAGCTTTTCTGACTGGCATTGGAATACCCTTCCCCCACCTTCAAAACTGGAAATAGTTGCGTGGTTTTGGAAAATTGTTGGTGATACCTGCTCTGAATGAGATCCTAGCAGTGGATTTATTGTGAACCACTGAATTTTAAGGTCACCTTTTCTTTCATTTATTTTGGGCTCCATTTATTCTGATGCCATAAGGTTCTGTTTCTTCCTCCTGTGCTGCCTCTGGCTTAGGACCTGTTTGTGATCTTGTTCGGTGAGGACCATGTCAAGGTGGCTCATGTGTGGGTCACTCTGACCATGAGCTCTGGAAGGTCAGTAGTGCACTTTGTGAGGCCTGTTCACCTGGAAATGGTCCGTGAGGAGAGAATTCACATCTCAACCCATAAGCTCAGTGTCGTTCTCTGTGTGTGCAGCCAGGGTTCAGCACGCTGCTTTGTCTAGCTCCACTGTGTGGCCTGGGCACACACAGTAACTCCTTCATTGTACACCAGTGTAGTGCACACCAGTGTAGTGCACACCAGTGTGCTTCTTTAAAGTGACATCTTTGAGAAAACTTGTTAGCTTTTTAAGTATGCATATCCCTTCTGGCCTGGGCAGTGTCACACATGTTCTGAGTGAACGCAAAGATTTGAATCTCTGGATTTGCATGATTTTGTGGTTTTTGTTTTTTGTTTTTTTTTTGTTTTCTCTGGGTCAGAGGAATAAGGAATTGTTTTCACAGATCACCTCAGGCCACTTTCATGAAGAGAATTTTTTAAATTTAAAATTAGTTTTTGTTTAATATTCTGTACATGTTTTAAAAAGTGGCTTATAACCAGTATTTTCAGGAATTTGGACCCTCTTGTGAAGTAACCTAACACATCAGTTACATAATGCTGAAGGGCTGAGCATTGGTGGTGCACGCCTTTAATCCCAGCACTCAGGAGGCGGAGACAGGTAGATCAGCCTGTTCTACATACTGATTTCTAGGACAGCCAAGGCTATCATGAGAAACATGGTCCCCCAAAACAAAACAAACAAATCTCTGAAGGAATTCAGTTATAACTTTCATTGCAACTTTGAGATTTATCAAAAATAGTATAGAGTAATTCACAATTATTTAATGATGTGATTAATTAAAATTCCCATTATATCCCCTAATAAACATTTGACTACCACAATCATGTCATTGTATTCACTTGTGTCCTGGCTATAGTGCTTGAATGGCTAAAGCAGAATGTTGGTTTTCTCACTCGGTCTGAATGGCCCCCTCCTCGGATGTCAGCTTTTGTGTCTCTTTCAGGTTCTTGGTGTTGGCATACTTTCCCGCTGGCTGTCAGGTGGTCTCCCTAGGCTTGTAGTTATCAGCTGCAAAGATGGAGTCAGTAATGCTTAGCTATTGTTGGTATTATTTTTTTAGGATGTTGATTTTATAATTTGAAAACAAACATTCCAAGAACAGTATCACCAAGCTATTAAGGGTGAGATTTCATAGAGAGGGGGAGGGAGGGAGGGAGGGAGGGAGGGAGGCAGGAAGGAAGCATGAATGAGGATGTGTGAGTGTGAGAACAGAGGAAGAGAGCTAGCTAAGAAACTGGCCCTGGGAGTAAGTGGCTGCATCAGAGCTGCTGAAGAGCCAGGGAAGGGCTGTGCTACAGCCCAGTGAGGTCTGAAGTCAGCCTGTGGCATTCCATCCATCCTCCTCTTCCTCTTCAGGGACAATAACTCTTCTCTAGCAGGACTTTTAACCCCTTGTAATGACACAACATTATGGAGAGTAATTTAAGGCTTACATAGTAAATGTTAATCTTATTTTTAAAATGACTTTTGTAGTAGCTGAGTGTGTTGGTGTACACTTTTAATCCCTGCAGGCAGATCTCTGTGACTTTAAGGCCAGCTTGACCTCTGTAAATTCAAAGCCTAGCCTTATGTAGGTAGTGAGTTCCAGGATAGCCAGGGCTGTGTAGAGAAAGACCCTGTTACAAATGAAACAAAACAAAACAAGAAAACAAATAAAATGACTTTTGTAGAAACATCTAGAATGGTGCTAGCCAAGTTGACACATGAAATTAACTATCATATCCTCCCTAAACCATGTTGAGACTACTTATTTTGTGCTAAATTTTCTGTCTTGGCTCTAAGTTCTTCAGAGAAGCTTTTTGGACACTTCCTTAGGGACTATTTTCAAAAGTTAACGTGGTGCATTTGTTAATGAACACTATCTATAAAATACAGTCTTCACAGGGCTTATAATGTTTGCTTCCCAAACAGCAGAATTCTCATAGGTCACTCTACCATTGTTTCAGTAATCTTTATGTCGATTAGTTAATTTTGTGCATGTGTGTGTGTGTGGCACCGTGTATTTGGGCATAAGAGGACAGCTTGTAAGCGCTGGTTCTCTCCTTTCACATGTGGATCAGGTTGTGAGCCTTGGCAGCCATCACTCCAGCCCTGTCTCCTTTTCTAAGGTTTCTACCTTTTAATGACAGTAGTTTGATATTTAAACCCAGTTTTATGAATTGTCAAATACCCTTTTCTAGCACTCAGTTTCCTGCAAAGCTCTCACTGTTCTTCCCGGCTCAGCCACGTCTTCAGAAGTCTTTTGTGCGTCCTCTGTGTTCCTTATTTCTTCCCTCCTTTCCTGTACCAGGAGTTCCATGAGCATGTCCTGCGTGCTAAGTACTTTATCAAGCGATGACTCATCAGAATATATGTCCTGTCCTTGTGAACAAGAATTAACATGTGAACAAAGAGGTACATGGCTGTTATAAAGAAATTAAACAGGACAGTGAGAGTAACAAGGGCTCCTGTATGTAGTTTCTATATGCAGGATGAGGTGACAGTTTGTAAAATACAAAAGAAAACAAAAGGGGCTGAGGCCAAGCAGATTGTATTGTCAGAAGCTCTGGCAGGAGCAGGGTGGCACGGTAGGCATGAGGCAAAGGCCGGGCTGGGGTATGGTTTCTTTGTAGTCCTTTGTCCTGTTGCAGGCTACTGAGCTATTTGAAATGGGGGGAGTAGCCTCCAATTACAGTTTTAGACTTTTCGCTGACTTCCATATGGACAGCAGGCTGGGGTGGAATGGAAGGACCAGTGAGACTTGCAGCACTGCCTGCCCGCATCACCACATCACCTAATTGCTTTGAATAGACTTAATCCGCTTAGGCTTTGGAATAAGGAGATCAAGGGAGGCTGCAAACTCACACAGTTGCCAACAATGGCAGTTTGTTGATAGTCTTTAGTTCTACTGTGGTGGCCTTAAGTAGGTGAGGTGACACGGATATGTAACACTGGTGGTGTACTTATATACTCTGAGTACCTCAGCTGCGGGTCAGAGGCTCTGCTGGATCTATGAAGTCTGTGAGTTTGCAGAATTGGTACAGGTTATTTGCTTTGCAACCCAAGCCCCTCCCCTTCTGATCATATTCTCTGTTCACTGCGGAAATCCATCCTGAGCTAAGGAGGAGTCGGCTAGACCATGTATTATCCCAGCACTAAATCTCTTCCACTTCATTTCTGTGAACCTATTTTAAATTTAAATATTATTACAGTGGGTGTGGAGCACTGCAGTTGCCTTCTGAACCTTCTGCTCTGAGGAGTTTAGCTCCAGCTGGTTTTGGCGGACTATTCTGGGGTCATAAGAATGTAAACACTCTGTCACCTTATTCTCTGCATCTCATATATTCCTCTCCATATCCCTGATGAATTCACTGGCTTAACATTTTATTTTCATGAGTTAAATCCAATATATGTCCCTTGTCAATAAAATACATTTCTTTCTTAATCCATACAGCTGGTGAGCCACTCCACCTACACAAATGTCAGTGTCGTGTTCTGCAGGTTTTATTCAGGGGCATGGTCTCCATTCTGTGCGTTCTCTTACTTGTAACCTAAGAACTTCCAAGTCATCTCTACCCCATCTCACCTACACTTACTGCTCAGTTTCCAACTGTTGAGTAGCTCCTCACAGTGACCTACAGCTACCCAACCTTAGCCCAGTATCCCTAACCTGAGGGACTCAGAATTCCTAAATTATACTGTGCAAAATTGTCTACTATACAATTGTTCCCTAAACACCACAGAAGTAGTCCTGATCTCCCTTTTTATGTTTTGTATCTTGTCAGGTCTGCACTTATTATCTGTGAGATCAATTTATTACCTGATCTCTGTTGCCAGTCTTTTAGATTAGGCCCTTCACATTTCTTCTCTGAATTTCTGTATCTACATCCTATCAGAAGGAGTACTGTCCTCAGGAAGGTATACCTAATTATGCCATTCCCTATTCTGAAATGACTGACTCTGTGCCTCCAAGACAAAAGCCAAGTTCTTTAGTATGACGCTGAAGTGTTTCTGTGTCCCTGGGTCACTCTGCCTACTTTTCTGTTTTAATTATTATTTTCCTCCCTCTCTGGTTCCCCACACCCAGTTGAATGCCTGTCAACCTGGTGACCTTTACAATTGGAATAACATTACACATGGTAACTGATGATTTTCTTGTCAATCTGTGTTGGCCTTTCTGTCCTGAGTGGTAGTGCTCACCCTTCCCCATACACTTGAATGCTCTGGGACTAGCACTACCTTCATTTAGGGCATAGAACATGAGTAAAATTACCAAAGGGTGTGCTGTGCACTGAAGACCTGAAAAGACTTGGCCTGAGTCCCTGTTGTGCTTTTTGGTATCTGTGATCGTGGGTTAATTTGACTATAGATCCCTGGTCTTTAGTTTCCGTGCCTGTAAATGAGTGTCCTTAATCTGCTCACTTGAAATGACTCCTCTTGAAGCTGCCCTTCCGTGGGCGGTGTGTTGCAGGACTTAGAAAATGATTTACCGGAAGTGCCTATGAAGCTATAGTTCCCAAATGTCAAATTCTTTTTATTAAACAGAATTTGTTTTTCTAACAGCAGTTGTAACTGGAGCATAATTATTTGTCTTGATATAAAATGTAGTTAGTAAAATATGGGAAAATGAACCACTGGCTAGGACTATGTTTTAGGACCAAAAGGCTTTCTAAAAACTATGCAAATATAAATTATGTTTTATAAACTTCATAAGTGGCCTAGGAAGATGGCTCAGTGGACAATGTGTCAACTTGCCACACAGGCCAGACAGTTTGGACCCCAGAACCCATGTAAAAGCTATCTATACTCAGTAGTGCAAGTCTATGTAACCTGAGTATACCCCTATGGGGAGGTGGGAGGCAGAGGCAGGAGAATCACCAGAAGTTCTTGTGGGGGCTAGCCTGACTTCAGCAGCAGCAAAGAGCAAATCATGAGCAAGGTGGAAAGATAAGGATCCACTCCTCAAGATTGTTCTCTGACCTTCACATGCAGGGAGCTTCCCAGCAATGGGCACACACATGCACACACACACACACACACACACACACACACACACACACACACACACACACGCTTAGACACACATGCACACACACATACACGCTTACACACACACACACGCTCACACATGCTCACACACAGGCATATACACACAGAGACACACACTCGCGCACGTACAACACACACACACACAGTACACATTCTGAGTGTTGTCGCCTGCTCTCATTTCCCTCCCACCCTATTACTACCTCATCCAATTCCCTTTCCCACACTAATGTCCTTTTATTTTGTTCTGTGACCCACTGAGTTTAACCACATTGCCTCTGTGAGGTGGGTTTAGAGTTATCATTGCGGTAGGATGGACTCCTCAGAGGTCCATTCTCACTTAGGCTAAACTTAAAGCAAAAAACTCCTGATGGGTTCCTGGTGGTAGTAGAGATTTGAACTTTTGAAGGACGAGGATGATCAGTTGGTTTATGTATGGAACAGGATTGGAATGGTCAGTCAGCAATAACAGTGATCCCCAGAAAATCCTTTGACCTCATGTCAGAGGCTTGTCAAGTTTGTCCACGGGATTTTATTTATTTATTGCTGGGTCTATTCTCTCTATTATTTTTATTAGATTAAGTTTTTTTCTCTAAAAAGGAAAATACAAGGGGGAACCCCCCCCCAACAAACAAAATATAATCAAAACAAAACCAAGGCTTTCCCATTTAGGTTAATTCCATAATTATCAGCACATGTGCATGTGGATTTCTGTCAGTTGTCTGAAACATTAGAAAAGGAAGTAAGTCTTACTGATGGAATAGTTTGATCATTTAGTGTTGAGTTTAGATCAACCATCTTTTAGAAACACAGTCACAAAGCAAAGACCAGCAAAAGGAATTTGTAATGTAAAACCCAGACTTAAGACTGTTGGGTGCATGTCATTCTGTAATTTGAAAGAATCCCCCAAACAAAGCTTCAGTTATGAAGCACTTGCCCCCTGAGGATGCTGCTCGTCCTGGGCGTGACGATGCTGCTCATCCTGGGTGTGAATGAAGGCGTGGAGTCACCCTCAGCAGCCTGCAGCAGGGGCGGCAAGTCTGATGAAAGTTGTTACATTGTTTCAGAGGGGCCCCGGAAGATTTGGAAGTTGGAATCATGAGCCAGTGCAAACAGTTAGGTTTCATGTGAACACGGGGCAGATCCTAATGAGCTAGTAAGCTTTGTAGCTCAAGTGTAATTCTGTTGTAGCCTTTCCCTACTGTCCTTTCTTATCTGGAGAGCCTTTGGCTTTCTGCATACAAATAGTGGCACTGCTCTGATGGAAGCCACCACACTTCCATCATTGTCTGTGTGATTTCCTGTGGCGTTCCCAGTTCATAGTTTATATTGGCCTTCCATAGGACTCGCATTCCATAGCCATCAAGTAACTGAAACCTTGTTTTCTTCGTGTTGCCAATAAATGTCAGATAGGATATATGTGCTTTCCCTTGAAAGTGAGAGTTACTTTTTTCTTCTGTATTTCCTTATTATATGTAAGTTTTTCAAGAAAACCTAAGCTATCAAAATGGTACTAAGTAAGCATGCTATTTGGGTAGGATTTGGAGACTCAAACTGGAAGTGCAGGATGGATGCCTGACAAGTAGTTGGTCTTATGCAATTGTTTTTGTGTAGGTATTTCCCTATGTGGCTATTTTTCCTTTTTGTGTGTGTCTCAGTTTTTTGTACTGTCTCATAGCTGTGGGTATTTTTATTTTTCTCTCTGTACTGTCATGCTCAAAATTTTACAGTATGTGTTTTTTTTAATGGACTTACCTTTATTTTATGTGTACTGGGTATTTTTCTCTGTGTGCATGTAAATGTACTGTGTATATACTATACAGTTGAGTCAAAAGAGGAACATCAGATCTAGAACTAGAATTGCAGATAGTTGTGAGCCACCATGTGGATACTGGGAAGTAAACCCAGGTCCTCTGCAAGAGCAGCAAGTGCTCTTAATTCATTGAGCCTCCTCTCTAACCTTACATTTCAGTATGTATTATTAGATATTTCTGAGGACTCTTGAGAGGGTATAGGAGAATATCATTAATAGTAGGCTCTCATGGGTCTCAAGTTGGGCCAGTCATTGGTTGACTGTTCCATCAATTTCTGCTCCATTTTTATCACTGCACATCTTGTAGGCAGGACAGATTGTAGGTCAAAGGTTTTATGGGTGCGTTGGTGTTCTCATCCCTCCATTGAAAGTATTTCCTAGTTACAGGAGGTGGCCATTTTAGGTCCTATACCTCCTACTGCTAGGAGTCTTAGCTAGGGTCACCCTCACAGGTTCCTGGGAGTTTCCCTTGTCCTAGGTTTTCTAGCTCATCCCAGAGATGCCCTCACCGCCAAGATCCCAGTTCTCCATCCCACTGTTCTTCCCACACTTAATCCCTCCTGTTCCCCTCTTTACCCCACTCCCAGTTCCCTCCCTCCACACACTCGCAATGTCTATTTTATTTCTTCTTCTCAGTGAGAGTTGAGCACAGCTCATCATGAGTTCCAGTCCAGTTGGGATGACACAACAAGACCTCATCTTAAAGCAAAACAATCCAAAGCAACAAGGGAAGCGCTAGCATTATCAAGATGCTACTTATTTAAAGAGAATTGACTTTTGGAAATCTGCCTTTGTTTAACAATCTTAAGTAAAANTATTTTATTTCTTCTTCTCAGTGAGAGTTGAGCACAGCTCATCATGAGTTCCAGTCCAGTTGGGATGACACAACAAGACCTCATCTTAAAGCAAAACAATCCAAAGCAACAAGGGAAGCGCTAGCATTATCAAGATGCTACTTATTTAAAGAGAATTGACTTTTGGAAATCTGCCTTTGTTTAACAATCTTAAGTAAAAATTTTTTTACCACTCACCTTCCACTAAACTCCCCTTCATATCTCTTATTTCTAAAACTTCTAAGACTGAGGTCTGGAGCACTTAGACAATCTTGGTTACCTTTCTCCCAAAGCTGGTATGATGTTGCAATCCACACCTCTTTCCCAGTGTCTAGATCTGAGAATACTGGATGGACGGTGCTCTGGGTGCCCAGTCACTGTTTCTCAGTTCCTGGCTATCACTGAGATTTGTCACAGCAGAGGCAGCACTGAGATCTCCAGTTACCAGTTGCATGGTCCCCAGTCCTAAGGGTAGCTTTGCGTAGTTCTAGCTGTTCATTTCTAGCATTTTACTTCAAAAGCTGACTTTTCCTGTTCTAGGCCTTTAATACCTGTCCTTTTTAAAAAGATGCTCCAAAATTGCAAGCACGGATCACATTTTTCCTGAAATGTTCTCTGTCATTTTTTTTCTTGTTGTATTTTACTTACCAGTAAATCTATCTTCCTTTCTCTTTTTCTTAAGATTTAATTTTATTTTTAGTCAGGGGTTTGGGTGTGTGTTGTGTGAGAGTATGTGCAAAAAAGTGCAGTACCCCCAGAGACCAGAAGAGGGCCAGATCTGGAGACTGACCGAAAGACACTAAGGAGCCAGCCACTCTGGTGCTAGGAAGCAGCCAGGTCCTTTGTAAGAGCAGTGCATGCCCCTGACCTCTAAGCTACCGATCCAGCATTGTTTTCCTTATTCTTTCCATTATTCCATTTCCTTCTTTGACTTTTGTATGAAATACAAATTACTGACTTGTAGAGTTTCTAATCTAGTTGGAAAACATGCAAGGAAGTGAACATTTTTGTGAGAGTGTGTTAAGTAGCAAGAACAGCAAGTTTGTACAGAATTCCAAATACACCTTGAGAATGTGATTCAGAAAATGTTTGCAAGAGAAGCTGACACTTGCACAGCCTCTGATGAGTGACAGGGAGTGGGGCCGGTAGTAAAGAGGAGCTGGAGGGACTGGAAGGCTGCCTGACAGAATCCTTGAAAAGCCACTGAAAGTTGGAAATGATGAGGTTCTCAGGCTGAGTCAGTTGATCAGATGCCAAGAGCAAGGATGGGATCCAGAGTGGGAGATAAAGCCGGAGGCAAAGCATCAGAAACAGCTGGAACTTAGACAGAGTGGGCTTTGAAAGTGTGTCCAAGGGGCTGGGGCAAAGCAGTTTCCCTAGGTCTTAGCTGATCAGTAGAGTGCAAGAAGCTTGAAGAACTGGACACAGACTCAGTCATCACTACTCAAATCATCTATGCTGTGGTGGAGTTGATGGCATGTTCCTTGCTACTTCTACTCCAGTGTATATATTAATATATATTAAAAGATTTATCTCATTTATATGAGTATATTTTAGCTGTCTTCAGACACAGCAGAAGAGAACATTGTTACAGATGTTGTAAGCCACCAAGGGGTTGCTGGGAATTGAACTCAGGGCCTCTAGAAGAGCCGTCAGTGCTTTTAACCTCTGACCTATCTCCCCAGTCTGCAGCCTCTATATTTTAATATGCCTTGAACAGCTCAGTGGCTGGGCCACTTCCTAACCTCTATGTGACTAGTGTACTTTCTGATAATCCCAACTCATCACTTACTAAAACCTATATTCCATCTTGGCTGCCCTGGATCCAAACCTGCAGCCCTCCTGGGTCAGGATCCCCAACTCTTACATCATGGCTATGCTCTTTCTTCTGCACCTCTCAGGCCTGGTGTCTCTTTCTTCCTCCCCAGCATGGTGGCTATATCCTTCCTCCTCCCTTGGTCCCTTGCCAAGAATCCTAAAAGTCCCATCTCTGTCTCCCTGTCCAGCAATTGGCCACTGGCAACTTTACTTACCAATCAAAACCAATTGGAGGCAGGGACCCTCAGCATCTTACATATGGACATGCAGATTCTTGTACAATTTTGGGTACCCAATTAACATAATACAAGCATTAGACCAAACTACAACAAAATCCAACAGCTAAAGCTGAGTAAGAACAAAGGACACTGAAGAAGACTGTGAGGTAGCAAGTGGGACAGCGTCTGAGCTCATGGACTAGAGGACAGGATACGGACACTTCCTAATGCTATAATGAATAGTAGGCTCAGCTGGGAGGACTCTATAGTGGATCAGATAGTCAAGGCAGTGTGATAATCTAATGAGAAGCTAGAGGGTGAGCGTGAGAGACAGAGGTAAGCAGTAGCTCTTTGTGGAGAGTACAAGAGACACTGAAGGTACTTGAGGAAGGTAGACTGAGTTGCAAGTCTTGGTGATAGTAGAGACTAGAAGGTGTAGGTACATCTGACAGACATGGGTGAGTACTTTTATGAAACATAACTGTACAGGAGGAGTTTAAGAAAAGAGAGAACAGATGGGTTGGTTTGGATTCTTAGGTTTGCAGAAAGGGTGTGATAAAAACAGAAATAAGTAAAATAAGTAAGAGAGTTAAAGTTTGATGGCAGAGAGCCATGAACTTGAGACCAGTCTGAGCAGTTTAGCAATACTTCATCTCAACAATACCTGCCCTAAAAAATGGACTTAGACGCCAAATTGCATACTCCCACTACACATGTCTGGGAACATTTGGGCATTCAGTGTATTATATTTGTAACAGGTTCAACTCTATTGATTAAAATACTAAACCATGAGCCCATATGGACAAGAATAAATTGCTAATTGAACAAAGAAATATCAAATATACAATTTTGGAGAGTTATTTTACTGAATGCATATTATTTGCCAAAAGAAAAAGGAGTGATTCTGGGGTGAAACAACCTAAGTAATTTTTACCTTAATTAAGTTATCAGAATGAATATTCTTGGTAATGACAAACTGGGAATGATGTCACTGATCATAAAAGCCACACATTTCTGTGACGCTTTTTAGAAGATGTGTGAGCTCTGATCTAGTCACAGTGGAGCATCACATAAGCTCAGGATGGGCCACATGTTTTATAAGAGCACACTTGCAGGGTTGCAGAGATGGTTTAGTGGTTTCCTCTGAGTGAGGACCTGTTTGGTTTTCTTTACCCACTCAGACAGCTCACAGCTGCTTGAGACTCTAGCTCCAGGGGATCCAGAACCTCTGGCCTCCATGGGGACGCACTGCACTCCTGCATGCATATCTAGTCTCAGACATACTGATACACATAAATAAAAATAAAATAAACCTTTAAAATCTCAGTTGGAACTTGGAAAGATTAAGACTAGGAAAGTTAAGGAAAGACTGAATCCAAGGTGGACCAAAGAGGCAAGTGCTACACTCTGGGGTTTGAGTGGCCTTTTTATTATATAGGGCATCATTGGGGTAGTCAGTGGAGGACTCATGTCTCAGGACCCCAGGGCAGCGAGAGTAAGTATTGATTGTTTCGGTATAATTTTGAAAAATATTTTTCTTCGTTGGAAATGCATTAACTAGTTGCTAGTGAGGAAGCATCATTCTGTCTGTGTTTCAGGAAAAAGAATTCCTTGTAATATACTTTAAATGCTTTACAGGCTTACTGTAAGATAGGATCATATTGATCATAGTCTCATAACATTTTTCTCTTGGGTGTCATCTTTTTTAAAAGGTGGTTTTGAGACAGGGTCTCAGGTGTAGCTTTCCCTATGCAGACCAGGCTCACCTTGAACTCAGGCTTAGTTCTCTGGCTCTGATTTCCAGGTGCTGGGGTTGTAGGGATGTGCCAGCTTTCCTGTGGATTTCCTTTGGCTTTAGCTGTGCTGGCTAGCTTGCCTACAGGGTCCCTGTGTTCATGAGGACTCTTCATCACCTACTCTTTAACTGTGTGGACTCATTTCTATGCCTTCCTTTTGGCTGTCTCTTCTTTGTCCTTTAATCATTTCTTCTAATACCTTTAACTCCAGACTTTTGGCTTTGTCTTTATCCCGTTTTTTTATAGGCCTGCATTTTATCCAAACTTAGCCTTCTTAAGTATGGACGATCCTCAATTACAGTGAGTTTATGCCCTGTTAAATTCATTTTAAGTTTAAAATTCTAAGTCAAAAAATACATTTATGGAATCAAGGATGTGGCTCGGTGGTAGAATGCTTAGTAGCATGTCCTTAGACCCATCCCCAGCATGCAGGGAGGGAAAGATGCACATAACCTTCTGGGCATCCTCTCTTCGCCGCACGCTGGTGATAGCATATTGCTTGTGAAGCTGTAGCTGACTGGCAGCAATGGCTCTCCAGCTGCCCAGCTCATCAAGAGGCTGTTGTGTCATATTTCACTGGTCCAGGAGCCAGTCAAAGGTCAAATTCAGAGTAGGGCTTTTAATGAGTGTATACAGCCTCCCTTCTGTTACAAAGTCAAGAAACTGTAACACACACCATTGGGTCTAGACAATCTGTACTGCTTTCTCCATCAACTGTGGGCCTGTTGTACAACTCAATTTTGGTTAACTCTCGAAGCTTACTTACTAATGAATGTTCACATTTTGTGGAAAGTGGAATATAACTTTATTATTTCAAGAAATAACGGATGCAAAGAGGCATTATTATAAAAAGTTTCAGAACTGTTCTTTTCTCCAATTGGCTCAGAAACAGACCTATAAACTTGTTTTCCAAAGAAAATATAAATCGTGTTATAGTAGAAAATTGCATGCTATGAAGTGAATTCCATTTGATATGCAATTCCATGGGGATATCATCCAATATCATGGAGAATATTATCTTGCCTTCCAGATTTATGTTGAGAGTAGAATATGTACAGTGTTAGAGATTATGAAAAAAGTTTGAACTATGTGTATAAAAAAGGTCTTCATTTTAAAGTTGTCTCAGTTCTGACATGAAGTAGATTGCAAAATGTATCTTCAGTTGCCCTGTTTAACGTACTTTGAACAGAACTCAGTGATTTTTAAGAAATCGATCAGCAAGAATAGAGATAGCAAGAGTTTTTAAGGCTGACATGTAGCTCATGGGTAGGGAGTTTCTATAGCATGCACAAGGCTCTGGTTTAATTCTCAGAACACCAGAAGTTTTCTATTACAATAAATAGCTCTAAATAGCTTATCTAAACTCATTATACAACTTCCTCCCTCTCTTCTTCCCTTCTTTTCTTCTTCTCCTTTCATCTCTCTCCTTTTCTTCTCCTGACCTCTCGTGTGTGTGTGTGTGTGTGTGTGTGTGTGTGTGTGTGTGTGTGTGTGTGGTTTGTAGGGTTGATGTTTCATGGTCAGTTGTATGCCAGGAAGAATGAGTTACTACTGTGCCAAAATCCTTTTGGACATCTCACTAGATTTCTAATCATGGGAACATTCAAGGAAGGATTACCAAGAACTCTTAAGATGCTTGGCTTTGGTAGGACATTGGAGATCTTTGACTTACTGAGCCACTTCCTAAAGCAAACATTTTTGCTGTAATGAATCTTACTTAATACAGTAGATCTTGGGTGGCCAAAAGGCTCTTCTTTAGAAGCTGAACCCAGATCTGCACATAATAAAACCTGACATTTGATTGTTGTTAATTTTGGTATCATTCTTGTTCTTTATTTTAAATGATTAAGGTTCCTGAGAATATTATTATTTGAAAATCTTGGCCAAAATACAGCCTACAAGGAAATGTCATTTAATACTACTATATTGCCAAGAGCATCTTATACAATTTAATATAAATTCCTTACTTAGAAGATGGCCTAGTTGGCCATTATTGGGGAAGAAAGGCCCTTGGTCTAACAATGTTTATATGCCCCAGTACAGGGGAATGCCAGGGCCAAGTAGTGGGAGTGGGTGGGTAGGGGAGCAGGGTGGGGGCAGGGTATAGGGGACTTATGGGATAGCACTTGAAATGTAAATGAAGAAAATATCTAAAAAAAAAATTCTTACTTAGGCCCAAATATCTCATTTTAATTTTATAGCTCTTTATTTATCTGCTGATTACATTGGGACCTAAAAATGTATATAACTTATGAGGAGCTTTTTATCATTTTGGAGACTTAGTAACTTCATGTGAGACAGTAAGAAAACCAAGAAAAGATATAATTTGTTATAATTTTATTTAATTTTTATTCTTTGAAAATTTTGTACACATGAACAGTATAGTTTAATCAATATTTTTTAGTCAATCATGGAAATTTTTCCTATAGAATTCCTGCCGTACTTTTTGGCTACTTAATAAGTCAGTCTAGCATATGTTTAGATTTGTTTCATTTTTTTTCTTGTGATTTAAAAAAAAATTGGTGGTAGTGTATGGGAAGATAGTTCAGTTGGTAAAGTGTTTGCTGTGCAAGTATTAGGACCTGAGTTTGAGCTTCAGCACCTACATAAGTGACCAGGCCTGGTGGCATGTGTTTGTGATCCCAGTACTGGTAGCCTGGCTAGGTTCACTGGCCAGCCAACCGTGGTAGGCAGTAAGAGAGCCTGACTTAAAAAAAAAAAAAAAAAACAGCAGTGGTTAGTATATAAGGAATGGTACCTGAAGTTGTTGTCTGGCTTCTACATGCATACCTAATTATGTGTGCACATGCATGAACATGCAAGTACACAAACACACACACACACTTTATAAATTAATTCAAATGTAAACAATACCATAAAAGTCAGGAGGGCAGCGGGTTTGCTGTTGTTGTTATGAGACAAAAAACAGATGACTTTTAAATAGCTGGCAAGATTCTTATTATTTAAATAGATATTATGTAGGTTGGTGGGGTTTTGGTCATTAAATTATACTTGTGTGTGGTTCTCTGTTTTGAGTTATAATAATTCGAAAGCAAAAAATTTTAAATGAAGACAAAGCATTTCCCCTACCCCCACATTAATTTAATGTGTGAAGCTACAACTTTCATAGGAAATGTGGTAAGGTAGACACTTTAAAGGCTCCAGTTAGGTTGAAACAACAGATTCAAACAGAAATCAAATAGTCAGGTGATTGCCACAGAAAACAAGTGTTCAGATAATGTCTCTTGACTCTCTTTGATGTGTCTTTTCTTCGTTCTGTTGTGGAAATGAGGTGGAGTGCACACCTGAGATGCCTGTGTTGTTTTGTGATTTCTCATCATGCTTTTACATGCTTCTTATTTAGTTAAAGACTAAATGGATTCCAGATACTTTTCTTTTAAATTTTGTTTTTTAAAAAAATTGTATGTCTGTGTCTGGGCACATGCACATGAACCTAGCTTCTTTCAAAGGCCAGAAGAAAGCATCAGATTCCTTAGAGCTGGAATTCCAGGCAGTTGTGGGTTGCCTAACAAGGATACTGGGAACCAAATATGGGTCCTCTGCAAGAATAGTACATGCTCGTACCTACTGAGCCATCTCTTCAGTTTAAAATAAGGTTTTTTTTCTTAATGTGGTGATGTATATTTCTGTGTGAGTGTATGCATGTTTATATGTGTGCACATGTAGGAACATACTTGCAGAGTTCAGAGGTCAATATTGGTTATCTTCTGCTATTACTCTTTACCCTTTAAGAAGTGTTGCAGGAAATCTGATCACATTGTGAACCCCAAGATTGTGTTGTTTACTGGCAAAATCTGTTTCTAGTTGTGATGTGGCTCAACCTTCACACACATCTTTAATCCCTCTGGCTGGAATGCAGACACACCTTTAGTATACACCTTGATCCCAGACAGTGAAGGTAAAGTTTGTAGAAGGAAGCATCCCTATTTGAAATTGCTGTTGAGTGGCAGACAAAGTGATGATTCAGAAAAAGATTTGACAGAATAGGATATGCCCAACTCGCATAAGAAGAAAGAGGAAAGGGAAGCTATAAGAGGGAACAGTGCAGAGAGAGAGAGAAGGAGGGAGGGAGGGAGAGAGAGAGAGTTTTACAGACACCGGTT
Source organism: Mus minutoides (assembly GCA_902729485.2). NCBI lineage: Eukaryota > Metazoa > Chordata > Mammalia > Rodentia > Muridae > Mus > Mus minutoides. The sequence continues at coordinate 133,195 of LR750355.1, read as the reverse complement.
GAAGAGAGAATGAGCCAGAGAATAAGGAGCCAGAAGATTATAACATATTGCCATAGTTAGTACAAGGCAGAGCAATTAGGAGAAGCTCAGAGAAGTCAGATCAAATCAGTCAACTTGGAGACAAGTTTAAACCAGAACAGCTGAGTTGAGCTAGCCAGCTAGAGTTCAGAAAGGACCAAGAAGGGGTGATCTTATTCAGTAGTAAGTCTTAGAGGCTGAAAATACTTTAGGCCTAGAATAGATTTGAAGCAGAATAGAAGCTTTCAGGACTAGGCCTAGGTTAGTTGGTACAGGCAGTAAGCATCGAGGACAATTACTTTAGGGGAATAAAAGATACTTTTACCAAGAAGGATCTTTCATTGAGTCTAAAGCTCATTGATTTGGTCAGGGTGACTGGCAGTGAACTTCAGGGATCTGTCCGTATGTGTCCGTCTCTACTCACTACCTGAGTGCCACGCCCAGTTTTGTGCAGTGTTGGATCTCAAGCCCAGGGCTTCATGAATGACAGACAGGCCCTCTGCCAATTGAGCTATGTCTCAGCCTCTTATTTACAGTATTTCTAGTCATTTTTTAAGAAAAGACTTTTTTTAGTAATGTAATAAAAATGGAAGTATATTAACCAATTTAAGTTTTTTTTCTAATGTTCATAGTTGTTTAACAGATTTGAAGTAAATTACAACAATTCTTTTTTTTTTTCCTACTAGAGGCCTCTTTATTAGTATCCATGACAAAGGGCACATTGCTTCAGTTCTTAATGCATGGCCAGAGGATGTCGTCAAGGTAAGTTATCAGTGACTTTGCACTGAGGTAGTTTGTTTTTTTATGTCCCATGAAACAGTTTATGTCGTACCCACGATCTCATTTGCTGTGAGCAGCATTGACTGTCACCTAAATTAATATTTTTAATATCTCTACAGTATATTTTATTATAAAGCTTTTTAGAGATTCCCTGCAACTGCAAGCTTTTCTCCTTGGTCTCTTTATTCCCCAGATTGATGACTCAGAGACTGAATTATTTCTGAATAAATGCCTAGGCCATAAGCTAGGGCATGTTCTGAATAGCTCATAACTTAATTAACCCATTTATTCTATTCTGTGAGGGCCATGGCTGGTTACCCCTTCCTCACGTTCATGCAACAACCTCCATCAGCATTCAGGGCAAATCTTTTCCTGTGTCTGACTCTATCCCACAATCCTCTCTCCCTGCTGGGACTCCTACCTCCTGTTTCCTGCCTAAGCTGATAGGCCCTATTAACAGGTGGTGCTTCCATACATTACACAAGAGAATCACTCTACATTTTCCTGTTATTTCTAATTTATTAGTGTTTCATTCTTCACAAAGTAATTGCATAGTATATACATATACATAAATATGTTGAACATGTAGGGCATATACTTTCTGTAAGCAAACCCTTTCATTGTATGTGTTGTGTTTGATGAGCCACCAAGTTCAAAGTAGGCAGAAGATACCTGTTAAATCATTCCATCATTATGTCCATAAGGAGCTATAAGTTAATGGAATTTAAAGTAATAATTCCTGAGGGTGTGGTTATACGCACCTGTGTGCATAATGTGTGTGTGTGTTGTGTTCACTCTACAACCTTGGTTATGGGATCTGAACTCTTCTTGTCAGACTTCTTGGAAAGTATTTTTACCTGCTGAGCCATACCCTGGCTTGATATTTTCCCTCAACCAAAAATTTGGAGATTTTAAGAGTCAACAAGGTAGTTCAGAAAAGTTGTTCTGGAGTGGAGCTTTAATCACAACTTTGTCTTTGCCACTGTAACAGCTAGGCCTTAGACCATCACCCTAGTCAACACTTGGTTGTAATAGCCTACTGAAGAATAAGGTACGGTTTTTACTGTGTAATTGAAGGTGATTTACCAGACAAAGTGTAAGTGTATAGATGCTCTGTTTGCTCATTCTGAAGATATTTTTTATGACAGAACATAATGTTTTCAATAAGGCATAAACTAAACTAAGATTTAGATATCTCAAAAAAATTTTTAAGTCTCAGTATGTGATTATAATTTAGTTAGGTACTCCATAGGATAGGACCCTAGGAAATAAATGTTAACAACAACAACAATAACAACAATAACAACAACAACAACAACAAAAGTGCCTTAAAAATCTTCATATTTGGGCTGGAGAGATGGTTCAGTGGGCAAGAGCACTGACTGCTCTTCCAAAGGTCCTGAGTCTAAATCCCAGCAACCACATGGTGGCTCACAACCATCTGTAATGAGATCTGATGCCATCTTCTGCTGTGTCTGAAGACAGCTACAGTGTACTTACATATAATAATAAATAAATCTTTAAAAAATTTTTAATATTTAAGACATACTTCATTTAACATAGATGTGCTCTCAAGTGAGCATATACTATTTAAAACCCTCTTTTCAAAAAATTGAAACAGTTGAAAATTATATGGCTTTTGTGCTTTTAATGACCTGGAAAGCATTACATAAATTATTCAGATTATAGGTAATTATATAATAAAGTTACTATACTTGTAGAGTACACCATTAAAACATTTCTATGTGTAGGCAGGCCATCTGGGTTCCCCATGTTGAGAAGTGCATCTATGAGTGTGTATAATCAGCAGTGCATATAAGTGCCTACATCTGTTACAGCACATTAGATACACTCATGTCTACGAAATACACATCTGAGTTATTTGGACACTGAAATTCTCTGTAAGAGCATGAATATATTGGCCAATTGCAGTTAGGGGAAATTACGACCCCTTGAAATTAACAGGAAAAAGTTTTCAAAGGTGGAGTATGTGGAATATGCATAACTAATTTCGCCTCTCAAATGTATTTACTTCTAAAACAGTTTTCAATAGTGTTTCAACACAAACACCGAAGGCAGCACATCTCAGCAGTGCATTTTGAAGCACAGCTGTCAGAACAGTGTTGCAGAGAGAGCACTGTGCCAAGAGCAGACTGCTGCTGCTGCTTTGGGACCGCCTAGGTGACCCATTAAGACCAAGGGAGTTGAGTTTCCTGATTCTCCATTTCCTGATCTGTAAAGAAGAGGGATGAGAGAGCTCTAGACCCCCATTAAAGCACTGTGACTTTGAGGGTATGGACAGCCTCATTAATTTAGACTGTGAAACCCAAGTTCTTTATATGTCATAATTTTACTTTATGTATGGGTGGATTTACCTGGTACTTGTTGATGGTTTACTGAGTGCAAAATGTACCAGATGCTGGGATCATTGCAGCGAGCAAATGAAGACATTCTGAAAGCACATGCATTATTTCTTTCCAAACTACTAAATACAAGGGCCGGAATGCTGGCTCAGCAGTTAGAGTAACTGGCTGCTCTTCTCAAGACCCTCNACTTTATGTATGGGTGGATTTACCTGGTACTTGTTGATGGTTTACTGAGTGCAAAATGTACCAGATGCTGGGATCATTGCAGCGAGCAAATGAAGACATTCTGAAAGCACATGCATTATTTCTTTCCAAACTACTAAATACAAGGGCCGGAATGCTGGCTCAGCAGTTAGAGTAACTGGCTGCTCTTCTCAAGACCCTCAGCTCGATTCCAGCACTCACAAACATCCAGTCCGGGGAAACCTGATGTCCTTTTCTGGCCTCTGTGGGCATCAAGCATACATGTGATACACTGATTTACAAGCAGGTGAAATACCCCCACATACAAAATAAGTGAATTAAAAAAAAGAAGAAGTAAGAATTAGAAGCTTAAGTTCATTGCTTTAGCTAGGGTCAAATAGCTGCTATTCCATGGATATTTTGAATGCAGCGCTTTATATTATGTAATAAATTTGGTTTTAATTCATTTTATGGCCATGAATCATAAAGTGAAGACATGGAATACATTAATTCTAGTGATGTTTTCTAATGATGATATTAAGTTCTGTAAAACAAGCCCTCTTCATGAATAACATGTGTAATTATTGAGTAAGTAGAAATAAGTCAAGCAAAATTCATCAGTTCTAGGGAAAGGGCAAGGATAATTATAATTAGTGTAGCAGACTGTCCTGGGCGTGCTCTAGAGGCGACAGCACAGTGCCAGGTGCTTCTGGGACTAAGAAGTCAGAGAATCCTGGGGCAGAGGTGTGACTACAAGGATACTTAGCACTTATACAGTATGCCATACGGACATGCCTGTAATTGCCCTGAGCGGCATTGGCTAGTCTGACAGCTGCCCTATGTTTTTTGTTTGCAGTTTGAGATCTAATTGTCTATTTGCCCTCTTAATTGAAGAGTAAATTATTTGTATTGTTTGAATTTCTGTTTCATGCCCTCTCTTCTTTTTACAGTAATATAACTAATCATACATATAATTTTATATAATGCTCAGCGTATATTGATCAAACTCATTTCTCCTCCTCATTCTTCCCTAATGGCTATGATTAAATATTCAGTTTATGTATATTTAATGTATGTTTTCTTATAGCTCAGTGTCTAATTGGAATGCATTACCTTTGGGACTAGAGACCAGGAATGAAGACGGCCTTTTTGTCTTTTTCTTTCCTCTAGGCTATTGTGGTAACTGATGGAGAGCGCATCCTCGGCTTGGGAGACCTTGGCTGTAATGGGATGGGCATCCCTGTGGGAAAACTGGCCCTGTACACGGCATGTGGAGGGGTGAACCCACAACAGTGTCTACCCATCACTTTGGACGTGGGAACAGAAAATGAGGTAAGCATTTCACATGCACAGAACTTCTAGCTATCTTTAAAAATGGTTCCAGATTTTGCATATAAGACTGTGTTTCATAGATTACTGTACTCCCCTCAACTCTGCCCCCAACAGGTATAAGAAAATTGCTCTTTACTCATCTCTGTAAAGGAATTCATCCTCCTTCGTGGTCTCAAATCCCTGGAATAAGTATTGATGCCACTATTATTTGAAGCATATTAACTACTCTCAGAAACCATGATTTCTAATTATCTTTACATTGTAAAGGGTCTAATGTCACAGGTCTTGTGAAATTTAATCTTATTAGTATTGAGATCTTATAATTCTAAAAGTTTGTATTGATCCTGGGGGTAGGTGATTTGGAGTTCAGCTCCTTTCACTTCTACATTATTATTTTAGGGCCTTTCTGTCAGTAATTTAAACAGTTGTTATGCTTTTTAAATCATATACAAACAATCATATTTACCTCTGTACACAGATGCTTATTTTACCTTTATTCAAGGAAATATTTTGATTTAAAATATGACTTCTGACATTTTCCTTTTCAATACTAATAGAAATGACTTAGTTATCAAACCTTGCCTGTTTTACAATATTATTTTAAAATTATATGTATATATTGACATTGAGAAAAATCTTAGTGTCAAAGTAACCATTACTTTAGTTTTTATATCTCTTTTTAAGATTTATTTATTTAAGGTATATGAGTGCTCTATCTGCATGTACACCTGCATGCCAAAAGAGGTCATCATATCCCATTGCAGGTGGTTGTGAGCCACCATGTGGTTCATGGGAATTGAACTAAGAACCTCTGGAAGAGCAGCTAGTGTTCTTAACTACTGAGCCATCTCCCCGGCCCTAGTTTTTATGTTTTTAAAACAAGATGAGATGATATATGGGAAGTCAAGTAAAATAAAACCTATAAGATCTATGGTGTATCTTGAAAAGTCTAGGCATTATTGAAGCTATGAAATAAGTATATAATAATTTGAACAGTCTTAAATCGGGGCCTTTAAAATGATTCACTTATTTTTACTCATTTTATATGTATTTTGTTTAGATGGGTATGTTTGCACCACACACATGCCCAGTGCTCATGTTTAGAAGTAGGTGTCAGATCCCCTGGAACTGGAGTTACAGATGGTTTTGGGCCACATGTACGTCCTGGGAACTGACCTAGGTCCCCTTCAAGAGCAGTCAGTACTCTTGACCAAAAGAGCCATTTTCCCAGTCCCCACCTGGGCCTCTTTTGCAAGGTTATCAATATTATGTGGACATAGAGAAACTTGATCACTGTTATCTACAATAGATTCTTACATTGATAGATGGCATGAATTATCAGAATCAGATGGTTTCATGAAGGTGGGTCTTAGAATTGTCAAGTTGACTGATTATCTTGTATTTTATATTGTCTGCTTTTTAAAATGAATCACATTATATTGGAGAATGCTACCTGTTATCTAATTTTCACCGCTGACCTCCAGATTAGGGTCAAAAGTATTGTATTCTTATTTTTGCATGTGTGTATGGATGTGATGTGCATGTGTGTATCTGTGTGTGTGTGGGGGGGGAGTACATGTGTGTAGATAGCCATGTGTATGTGTACGTGTGGAAATCAGAAATTAAATTGGGTGGCTAGTCACAATAAGGCTTTCATAATGCAAAGTATTCATGTCACTTCCTTTTGTGACAGCCTGTAAACTAGAATAATCTTCAGTCCCTTTTTTTTTTTCTTTTTAGGTTAGGCTAGAGAGCGATAGTTTCCCCATATGTATATGTCACTGTGTCTCCGTGTGTATATGTTACTGTGTCTCCGTGTGTATATGTTACTGTGTCTCCATGTGTATATGTTACTGTGTCTCTATGTGTATATGTTACTGTGTCTCCGTGTGTATATGTTACTGTGTCTCCGTGTGTATATGTTACTGTGTCTCCGTGTGTATATGTTACTGTGTCTCCGTGTGTATATGTTACTGTGTCTCCGTGTGTATATGTTACTGTGTCTCCGTATGTATATGTTACTGTGTCTCCGTGTGTATATGTTACTGTGTCTCTGTGTGTGTGTGTGTGTGTGTGTGTGTATGTTACTGTGTCTCTGTGTGTATATGACACTACAGCTTGTCCTCATCTGTCCCCCTCCACCACTGTCCCACCACGTCACTCTCCTCTCCTCTGGCTGCTTCCCTTTTAAATTGCATTTTGTATAAATTAATTTTTGGCCATCAAAGCTGTAAAAATATGCTACCTTTTCAAGTGTTATCTTAATTTTATTGATTAAAAATTTATGATAACAATTTCTTTCAAGTACATTGTTGAAAGAAAATTATTTAGCATTCTAATTTTGAAGCAGTCTTTTTCATTGATCTTAAACTCAGGTATTACATTTTTCTCCTCTTTTTGCGTCTCTCTCTCTCTCTCTCTCTCTCTCTCTCTCTGTGTGTGTGTGTGTGTGTGTGTGTGTGTGTGTGTGTGTGTAGGAGGAGGAGGACAACCTATGGGAGTTAGCTCTTTCCTTCTACCCTGTGAGTTCGGGGAATTGGACTCAGGGCATCTAGCTTAGTGGAAAACACCCTTGCCTGCTGGACTGCCTCAGGTATCCTTCTTTATGTAACGTCCGTCAATTATCAGTGTGGGAAAGAACAGGAGAAAAGAGAAGGACACCTTTTTCTCAGCTGTGCCCTCCCCCTCTAAACTCATATTCAGAGGCTAAATATATTGGAGACTTGGAGAATGTATTTTAATATTGGCAGCCATTAGTAGCTCATTGGCAGTTGAACCTCGGCTGCCCGGGAGCCTGCCAATGCCTTCTTTGAAGAGTGCCTTAAGGAACAGCTGGCCTTTACAACAGTTCTTAGCTTCAGATTTTATATTTTACATTTATGTGACTTAACATGTTAGCTTCCAGTGAGCAAAAAAGCTTACCTACTTGTTAAGCAGTACATTGCAAGTTTAGATATATTGGTCAAGCCGAGGGGATTTCACAATAGGAGAGAGTGCTATTAATAATTACACTAGCACAATAGATATGCTCTTGGCCGTGGTTTCTATTGACTTTAAGTAAACCCTACTTCAGAAGATTCAAATAGTTGAACCAACTTAACAGCAGCACACCTGAAAGAACGTATCTGTCATAAAGTGTCTCCAAACCCAGTGGCTTGGAACAATTACTGTTGTATTAAGGTGTGGCCCTGTGGGTTGTAGTTTCGTCTAGATGATAGGAAGCTGAGTGGCTGGGACAAGTGTGCTGTTCTCTTGTTTACATTACACCTACACAATACAAGGGTTTCCATTGCAGGCTCTTAATGTTTCCACCCCAGTAACAGGGAGGGGTAGGTCTGAAGTTAGGGTCCTCTGATCCAGAGTAGATGCAGATGAGGCTGGCTCTCTGCTTCCTACTGGGACTCTCTTTATCCATTCTCACAGACCACACTTACAGAGAGAGTCAGGGACCGAATGATGATGACAACATTCCCTGTCAAAATTGGAGGACTAGGACTCCTTCCGTTCTAGAAGGGCCTCAGCCAGTGAAGCCCCTGTGCAGGCCTCCTGCTCGCGGCCTGGTTTTGATTCCTCGCAGAGGATTTCTGTAGCACATTGTTCTTAGTCTCCTGCCCTCCTGTGAGTTGTCGATTCTGCCCTCTGAGATAAACCCTCCATTTTTATAACAATTTGTCTACTGTCTGCATTTAAAACCATTTAGAAGTTTTTTTAAAAAAAGCAGAATTTGTAGTTTCTAGTGTTAAGTTTTATACATATGCTAATAAATATTTCCCTGTGTATTTTGTTTTGGACTGCCATTATAAAATGGAGTTGTATTTTATTTCATTTTTAACTGTTCTCTATAAATACATAGAGATATACTTGTTTTTGCATATTGTTCTTATATCCCATGACTATATCAAATTAATATACATTCAAATTGGCACTATTTTCATAATTATATACATACAAATACAAAGTATTAGTTCTTCCCTTTCCAGTCTGTGTGCTTGTCTTTTTCCTGCTTTATTGTAATGGCTAGTGTTGCTGGTGTAATGATGAAGAAAAGTGATCAGGATGGATATTCTTACTCTGGAATCTGAACATAATTTAGTCTTTCACTGTAAAATATTCCATTAGCTATGTTTTTTTCACATATTCTTATTTTACTGAGAACTTTGCTACTAATGGGCATGTTTTACACTATCTACATTATATTTCAATTTAAAAATTGATCTATTAAAATAATGTTAAGAGTTATTTATGCCAATACTTGAGTAGAATAATGGTATCTCAGGTCTGTCTGTTTAAGAAATAGGAAACTAGGGCTGGAGAGATGGTTCAGCTGTTAAGAGCACTGTCTGCTCTTCCAAAGGTCCTGAGTTCAATATACAGCAACCACATGATGGCTCATAACCATCTGTAATGAGATCTGTTGCCCTCTTCTGGCCTGCAGGCATACATGCGGGCAGAAAAAAAGAAGTAGGAAACTAGAAAGTTTAAAAAGCTTAAGAAAAACTTGGTCAAGGTTAAAAATATTCTCTCAAATAGGTTAGTAGTCATATAACAAATATACCCATAATGTTTGAAGATTTCATTTTTTGGAAATAGAAATAAATCTATGAAAAAATTGTTATTTTTTCCTTCATAAGTTGTAAATATTTGAAACTTAACATAATCTCCATGTGTGATAAATTTTACCTACAAAATCAGAGGGGAGCCTTTCTAATGAGAACCACTGACATATTTTACTTTTCTTTCCCCCAGGCTAACCTAGAATCTTTTAACATTTAGTAATTATTTTTTTATTTGGTTTGTGAAGAGTATGAATGTACTCTATACAGTATTAAGTAACTACTGAGTGTGGGCTACTATGAATCAGTACGTCAAGATTTTATCTTTGTTTCTGTCTCTTATAGAGATGATCAAACAGACTAATGAAAGGTCAATGACTTTCTCATTGCTAATTGTTTTTTTGGGCCACGTCTATTTTAACACTAGGAGTTACTTAAGGATCCACTGTACATTGGACTGCGGCACCGGCGAGTCAGAGGCCCTGAGTACGACGCCTTCCTAGATGAGTTCATGGAGGCAGCATCTTCCAAGTACGTGCAATCTTTATTTATCTGTGTTTGAGCTGAATTTCAAAAGTCTAAACCCTGACGACACACATAGGAAAAATCTCTCGTTTGATTCAGTATTTTTTAATAATTAAACCTAAGTAAGAATGAATTTTCCTTCTCTCCCTCTCTCCCTCTCTCCCTCTTCCCGTCTTCTTTCTCCCCTTCCTCTCTCTTCTTCCTTTTCCTCCCCTCCTCTGCTCTCCCCTTCTCTCTCCCCTCCCTCTCTCCCTCCTTACAACTTTCACTGGCCAAATGGTAGCATCATGTATCTATCCTCCGAGCCATCTCTGTTCCTATTCCCAAAGGAGCATTGTTCTTAGAAGCATCATTGTTGCCATTGAAATAGGCAGTGGTCTCCAGCTTTACCACACTAAACACACAATCCCATCTGAAATGCGTGTTTATGGGAAGTAGGGAACTGGCCAATGACAGTAAATAGAAGAAGAAAGCCTTTTCCTTTTTTACATTTTTGGCACTTCTTTTTTGGCTGCTGGTATTTGTGGCTGATATTGGACCCTTTTGTGGTGGGAGAAGGAAGAGGTGGAGACTGAGTGTGAGCTATATGATACCAGAGCTGTAATAGGCATAGCACCAGGGTATCAATTGCTATTCATACATCTCTGCTTAAATCAACAGTATTTGATTAAATATACTACTGTGTTTTCATATAGTGTAGTAAGCATTGGGTTGTGGGCCTTCTGGTACTATAAGACTTTCCAACTTTTTTCTATAAGAAGGCGATTCTGCGATAATATATTCTGAGGGAGTTCTGTCATGCCAACTGACAGTCATTCATTTTGTTAGCATGCAGCCACAAAACCACTATTGTTTAAAAATACATTTGTACTTCAGTGGTTGTGCTTTATTGTTTTGTTTGTGAGTAACTTTATCACTGGTATTTCATGTAACTAAGATGTTCTTTTGTTTCTTATAATTTAAAGTCATACCCAACAGAAAGACAGTTTCTTCATCAGTTTGCACAGAATTTAAATATCTCAAATTCCTTGTCATGGGATTTAATTCAGAGTATACTTTTAAATCACTATGGATTAATTTAAAAAGAACATGTCTGATTAATTTGTTATTATCCTACTTATACATTAAGCTATATTTACTCATATAGAAAATATGAGTTGTGAAACTTTAGTTTAAGCTCAAAATTATGTGATGCCATTCATTTATTTTTACTTATAATTCACATATAATTTTAAAGGTTTTATCGTTAAAAAAAACCTTAAACTTGTGGTTACCAACTTTCTAAATAACAGCATCATCATGAAGTTGGCTCAGTAGTGCCATGAAGCCCCCTGATAGAAAAGGAAGTGACACTTGCAACGTGGTTTGCTTCACTATCAGTTTGTGAGTTTAAAAATCTACCTAAATAAGACAAATTCATGATATTTACAGGGAATTTATAAAGCCTGTTCTAAGCACTCAATGATGATGGAAAATCCTTATGGAAACCATGAACAACTTTCTGGAGAATTGGAGATAGGAATCAAGTTGGAAAGTCTTTTTCCTTGCAGGATCAGAAAACAACATACATTTTAAATATTAAATTGGGGGATTACTTAAGATGTATGAAAAGAAAAATGGGGATTAATAGACTCAACACTGTTTTTTGAATCATGAAACATCTATAGCCAGGCATGTTTGCTCATGTTGAATCCTAGGAATTTGGGAACTGAAGCAGGAGGATTTCTGTGAGCTCTGATTTAGCCTGCATTATACAATGAGACTCTGCTAAAAAACAAAAATGGTGAAAAGAAGGAGTTATCCTTCTAGGCCCTTCCTAGAGAAAAATAGCAGAGACTTCAAAATATATTGTTTTGATATTGTTCCTTTAGAAGCTGACTAGGAGTAAAATCAAGCATTATCTAGTTAGGGTAATAAAGAAAAATTCATTTTAAAAGGACATATGACCTAAATCCATGATTGAGGAGTGACTTTTGCAGTTGGAGTTTCTGAGGTGGAATATATTAAGTGCTATTGGGAACAACCTTGTAGGAGGGAGAAGGAAGAACTCGAGCAGACAGAGGCAGGAGCTGTGCCTCAGCGAGGGCTTGCACACTTGCGTAATAGCAGTTGGGACCACTCCTTGCGCTACTGAGATTGTTAGCATCCATTTGTTTATGCCTAGTTCCAACCACCAAAACTGTTCTGAGTTCTTAACTTACTGTATTGGTAGAGATGGGGTGGGTGATGAGGTGGTGTAAAGTCATCTTTGTTAGCCCTGTGATTGCTCTTATTGTATAGGCCAAAGACCTGAAGATATTTTAACACACTTAGTAAGTATGAAATTAGAATATCTCAGTTGAGAAATCCCACACAGTATAGATTTGTGGTCTCATTCAGACTTTTATGAGCACCTGGTTGGGGCCCCACTTATCACTGCCCTTCACATTGCTTCTATCAAGGGGAGGAACTGGAGCAACTGCTTGATGTTTCAAGTCTCCAGATATCACTGCAGACTCTGGGCAGAATCCTCTAAAGATCTGAGCCCTTTTGAGCCCTTTTCCCCAGTGTAGCTACCTGATTAAGCATTGTAGAGTCCTCTTAAGAGCTGGGAGAATTACTGCTGAGTATCCTTGCCAATGTATTTCGAAGTCTTGCCTTCTGGAAATTAGGCCTCTTCTTTCTGTGAATTCTGGGTGAAAGGTTAGCTCAAGTTTGTAAATTGTACAAGCAATTGCAACTGTATTGCGTTAACTGCTTTCAATTGTGTAGCTGTTTGTCTTTGATTTTTTTTTTTTTTTTTTTTTTTTGGTAGCAAACACTGAGTGACAGACTAGGAAAAGCTGTCCCTATTTTCTCTGTTTTCTCTCATGAATGTGGGTCATTGTCTCACAAACATTGTTGTTGCCCCTTTAAGGACAGCTGCACCCATTAGGCTTCCTTCCTGAGGCCTGACACCCCTCTTACTGCTTATCAGTGAGCCTGTTTATGTATCAATGTTATCTTCTGTGCATCCTGGTCTTCGGAGATCCAGAAATAAGATTTGGATTTCCAGTGATTTGGAGGCTTCTCACCAGCATATTCTATGTGGCTTTTTGTCATTGTTTTAGAAAATAGTCACCTGATTTTTGGGGGGGTGAGGGGAGGGGGGAGGGGGGAGGGCACTATATATGGTTTGTATATCCCAGAATACCCTTCTCTGAGCCCAGACATTTTTGTTTCTCCCATCCATGGCAATGTTTCTGGAAGCCAGCCTTACTTAGTATGAGCCATTGGTTTGGGTAGGCATCTAGCAATTATTTTAATAGTCACTTTGTGTCATCTCTGGGGATTCTTGCCATTTGTTAAATTCTGCATCTTAAGAAACTGTCTGAAAATCACTACCTAACATTAGGGTCTAGGATCTGATCAAAACCCCTTAGAATTAAGCTCACTTAGACTGCTCTTGGCTACCACAAGCTATCCACATCTGGGATATAGTAGCTCTCTTCCTTCTTAAGCTCTAGCATGGCCCATGTGACTTCTGATGTGATAGATGCTATTATAGGCCTGAGTGGGGGTCTGAAGGAGATTAAGGTGTATACCATCTCCTGGCAGAAAACTAACTTCATTAACAGTGAGAAGAGAAAAAAAAGACTTCTGTTAAGTCATAAAATGGTGTTGACTCTGAGGATTTAAAATTTGAGAAGATCAAACCAGATAGTCCTCTCCATGTAGCAAGTGTCTGCTCACTCTACTGAGATTCTGATGGAGCAAATATGAGTGGGCATCTTGGCAGTTCACTGATGTGTACACACACTCTTCTTGCCATCAGGGTCTTCTGCTAAAGGCTCTATGAAATCTCTAAGTCTGTCTGTACAAGCGAGGCCTTTGGCCCTCATGTTGATGGTTATTTGCCCACAAGTCTTGTGCTCTTTTTCTATTACCCTCTGAGTGTGCTTTCTCAAACATTCTGAAACAGCATTCCAGTTAACATTCTCTTTTACTGATATACAAAGCAGGTCACCTCTGGAGAGAATTAAAATAGTTGGGCTGCCACCTTGTGCTAAGGTATAATTACTGCCAGTGACAGAACCCTTGTGGACTGACCTAGGTCAAAGGACCCATTTTAACACCTGCTTTTCCAGACCAGTCCTGGTAGCAGACATTGTAGACTAGGTTACTTGGGAGGCATATTCTGAAGTTAGGCTCAATGTTTAAGGATTCTTTCTAAAGTGCTCTTGTGAGTAACTCCCAGGGAAGACAGACACAAGCCACAGGATTGAGCAGAAGATGTTGAGTGGTTCTTCCGGCATGACTGCCTCTACTGTTGTCACTCTCTGGCCTGTCCTGGCCAATCCTGAATGTGTCTGAAACAGTTAGTAATTGGATATAGGTCATCCTGGGAAAGAATAGGCCATGGTCTGTGGTGAAGTGTTTCTCTGTGGCTAAGGTGATCCCTGGGATAACAGTGAGCAATATGGGTATCATTTCATGTCTCTAGTACCGTGACTGAATGCAGGAAGTGTTAACTAGCTTCTTTAATAGTGTAGCACCTATCTACTCTAATACTTGCTTAGTCTCTGTTGGAGAGATGGCTCAGTGGTTAAGAGCACCGGCTACTGCTCTTCCAAAGGACTCAGATTCATTTCCCAGAACCCACATGGCAGCTCACAACTATCTGCAACTCCAGTTCCAAGGAATCTAACACTGTCAGACACACATGAAGGCAAAACACTAATGCACTTAAAGTAAAAATAAATCAATGCTTAAAAAATATATATTTGCCTGTTCAACAGTTTTATCTCTTGACCCCAGTAATTCTATATCTGAGAATATAGGTTTAAAAATAACTTACTCAGAATATAGATAAAGAAAAACTGGACTGGAGAGATGGCTCAGTGGTTAGGAGCACTGAGTGCTCTTCAGAGGTCCTGAGTTCAAGTCCCAGCAACCACATGGTGGCTCACAGTCATCTATGTTGGGATCTGATACCCTCTTCTGGTGTGTCTGAAGACAGCTACAGTGTACTCATAAAATAAATAAATAAATAAATAAATCTTAAAACAAGCCTTTAATCTGCAGACTGTTGAGTGAGTGTTCTTGTGGCAGAATTCCCTCCTTACTTCCCACCAAGTGCTCTTTGGGCTTTCCATGACTTTTTTCTTTTCGTTCACCTGAAACCTCTCTAAACTATTTGTCTCTGATTGTTGTTGATCTCACTGATCAGAGGTCTTTGTATTTATCACTCATAGGTCTGTATTTCTAGCTTGGAGATCGTATCTCAGCTCTAGGGCTGTGTAACCAGTCTCCTTAATGGTAACTTCTACTTGAATCTGTAGTAAAACAATATAGAGATCGTATATATTAGATCATATATGTTAGTGATATATGGCCTATTATGTATATATAATTGTGGGAACCTGCTCGTGCACCCACCCCTAAGCCAGCTCCTGCTGCACCTTCTCCATCTCACCACACGAAAGCGCATTCTTGCTGCACTGAGAACAAGAATTACCATTCTGCACACAGCTTATCTGCAAAGCTTTCGAAACTTTAATGTATACAGGACTTACCCACTGCCTGCTACTTAATCTTGCTTCTCTGGGCTATTGTAGTTTCTTAATTGGTTTTACTGCCTCCCCACTTGTTGCCCTCTAGTGTGTTCGTAACACAGAGGCCAAGATGATTCTACGTTGAGTAATTTCTCTGCTCGAATATGTTCCATGAAAACAGAATACCTCCTCTTTCCTTCAGTGCCAGACCACTGTTTCTAGGCCATCACCTGGTATATCATTAAGTACTCAATTTGTGGGATAGATGATAGAATTTATTTCATTTTTAGAACTGTAAAGCTACAGATGGAGAAATTCTGACATGTTCAAATAGCCTTTTCGAGTGACTTAAGAAATAGTAAAGTGCTCCCGCAATCTGGTGATATTAAAATCAACACAGATACGAATCTTTCTGTGTTGATTTTGTTTTGTGACTACAGTTCTTATCATGTCACTTTTCCCAGAAAAGTAGTTAGAAAAGTAGTGACAGCTGCATCTCTTTTATGGTGTTCTCCACATGGGAATTTCTCTGAAGATTATTAATTAAATGAGTAAAAATAAATAAATAAATAATAAATAAAGGTTACCTAAAAGGAAAAAAAAAAAAAAGGCCTTAAAGAGCTTGACTGTTTTTGTTCTTTATACAGGGTTTCACTGCAGCCCACAATCCTTCTGTCTCAACCAGCTGACCTCTGAGATTTTCTGCTATTATGCTGTACAGCTACTAAATCTTTTTAAGGTGTAATAAAGAAAGACTGGCCCACTTGCTTCTCTTGTGGGCATGGCTGTCAGGTTCCCAGGGAATGCCTTCTGAAGTTGGGGGCTGGGATAATGGTAGGAGTGTGGGAATGAAGTCTGGAGGGGAAGATGTTGTAGTATGTATTTAGTTTCATTTGGGGGTTTCTACCTCACATTGTTCGTTCAATTCCCAGATAAAAGACACACAACTTTTATATTTTTAATAAAATTTTAATATACTAGAGCTGAGAAGATATCTATCCTCTAAGTTATGTCTACTTCCCTGCCAAAAACCCTGAGACATAACTTACCATGTTCCATCTGAGCTGTTCTTAATTCCAGTTGGCCAGCCTTCATCTCCATGTTTTCATGACTCACCTACCCTATGGTGTCTTCTCCTCTTTCTACTTTCCTCTCTCTCCACTGTGGTCTCCTGCCTCAGACTCAACAAGCCTGGGAACTAAAACTCCACCTCTCTCTCTTCTTTACTAATACATCAATGCCAGCACACACCTAAGCAAAGATGCAAATCTACTGCATCTTCCATTCTCGTTGCTGTACTGTAAGCTATGCTCTCACTAGATCTTCCCATATAGTCTATACTGTAAGCTATGCTCTCACTGGATCTTCCCCTATAGTCTGTATTGTAAGCTATGCTCTCACTGGGTCTTCCCCTATAGTCTGTACTGTAAGCTATGCTCTCACTGGATCTTCCCCTATAGTCTGTACTATAGGCTATGCTCTCACTGGATCTTCCCCTATAGTCTGTACTGTAAGCTATGCTCTCACTGGATCTTCCCCTATAGTCTGTACTGTAAGCTATGCTCTCACTGGATCTTCCCCTATAGTCTGTACTGTAAGCTGTACTCTCACTGGATCTTCCCCTATAGTCTATACTGTAAGCTGTACTCTCACTGGATCTTTCCCTATAGTCTACACTGTAAGCTATGCTCTCACTGGATCTTTCCCTATAGTCTATACTGCAAGCTATGCTCTCACTGGATCTTTCCCTATAGTCTATACTGTAAGCTATGCTCTCACTGGGTCTTTCCCTATAGTTCTATACTTTCCTCACCCATCTCCACAACTGCAACCCAACTCCATGACCTCAGCTCATCTTGACATTGCCACCTCAGCAACTGTCTTTAGTACCATATTAATAAATATTTATAGACTTACCTTTATCCCTGCAGTAGTTGTTTTACACACACACACACACACACACACACACACACACACACACACACACCCTCTCTGATCTGGCTTAAGGCCGTAACCTTCCTGTCATGTCACCCTTTACCCTTCCATGTATCCCTTTATGATCACTGCTTAGAAACACCCTGTTTCTAGTTGCCAAAGGTATATTGGAGACCACTTGAAATGAATTTGAATGCTGAGGCAGTGCTTCTCCATGGCTTTACACATGGTAAAACTAACAGTTCTTCATAAATCAGCAAAATGTAAAACTCTTTATTTTTCAGTAATTTTGGACAAAGATATGATTTCAGAGTAAAATAACTCACTACACAAAAAATATCAAAGGTCAGCCTTATATATGTCTTAGACTTAACATGTAATTTAAGCTGCAAGTCTTGTCACAAGTAAAGATGTGATGTAATGAATGATACTAATTTAATTTTTAGTTTTTCTAAATTCTGGATGATACTATAGTTATACTCATTGCCTAGCGGTATTTATAAGCCATATATATATATATATATATATATATATATATATATATATATATGAAGTATATACAATATGTAGCTAAATACAAGAGAAGAATTAACATGGAGTTAGTTCCTAGTGGTGATGTTTGTGATAAAAGTGATGCCAGAGAATGTGGATGTAGAGATACGTGGTAATAGAAACTGGGCAAAATGATAAAGAACTACTTTAAGTTGAAGATAATGCAGTAAACCAGCCTCAGATGTGGCATCTGCTTCCCACCCACCTTACCTGCTTCCACCTTCTTGTGTTGTGTACAGCAGGCAGAAATTTGTATTTGTTTAGTTTATTTCAAAATATATAATTTTTGTTCACATTAAGGTTCCCCCTCTCTACCAAACCCATGCTTTAAGTAGAACATGATATGTAAAATTCTCCCCTCAAGGTGTTAGTGTGTGATTCCATTTTGATATTCCTGCCAGAGTCAAAGGCAGAGACAGAGTGGGGACAGAAAGAAAGGTGGAGAGTAAAGATGGGGAGAGGAGAAGGGCACTGTGGTTGGTGGATGTAAAGTTCTAGGTAAAAGCGAGGTAAAAGCTCTGTTAAGACAGCACTGCAAATGTAATTAACACAGCTGAAAACAGCTTGGTATTAAGTTTAATACTATATCCGCTTTAGTACAATAAGAAATTGTTGGTTGCCACCTAAAGCCTGTATTTCCTGTCCTGCTGAACATGAGTTCTCTTTAGACATCTGCATACTTTTTCCTTCTCCTCCCTCCCCTTCCTCAAGTTCACACTCATGTTACTGCCTTAGTTGAGCCTTCTTTCCAACTTCCTGTTCTAACATTTTCCACCTCTGACTGTTGCCATTATGTTTTATTCTTCGATACATTGCAGATTACTCATACGATGCCAATAATTTACTTATTATATCACATATAAATATAATAGAAGTTCAGTAATTTGCTGTTTTATTACCATTGAATCCCCCACAAGGTAGGGTCCCAGTAAACATTTAGTAAGTTTTTATTGAATATATTGGGTTTATCTGTGGTATACAGTCAACTATGATTAAAGCTTTGATAAGCCCCCAGACAAATTTAGGTGAACTGTGGGAAAGGAAGGCTTGAAAGTTAATTGGGATAAGGAGTATTAAAAACCAGAAATTTATTTTCTATCATGTTTTAGCCTACAGATTATAACTTTCATTAAGAAGAGTTTTAGTGGTTGCCTCAAGAGTTGGCAATAAATAGCAAATTGACGACATAGCTTATTCATGTCTGCTTCCAAATAGCACAGAATGGCTCCATGTGAAGCCCAGCTGTCTCCTTAAGCATTCCTAAACCCCAGCTTCTCTTATCCAGTCACCTTACCTTCCCACGGCAGACTTGGCTATCATCCTAAACAAACTTAACTATTAGGTCATCTGAGGAAAAGAAAGAGGTTTGATTTCACTTTACTTATTTTCTGTCCTGTTTTTATCCTCTCTTTTATCTGTGGTTCTCAACCTTCCTAATGCTGTGACTTTAATATGCTTACACATGAATTTAAAAAACCTATTTGTCCTCATTTTCATATGGTCCCTGAACTTCTTGGATTGGCAGATTGATGTCTGTCATTAACTTTGTAAGATTCTCAACCAAAGTTGCTTCAAACCCTCCCTCCCTCCCCTCCTTCCCTCCCTCCCTCCCCTCCTTCCCTCCCTCCCTCCCTCCCCAGGTGCACAGCACAGCATCTGTAATTGTCCTGCAGTTCTTGACTGTTCCTTCCTTTTCTTTTTTGCCTTTTCTCATTGTGTTCTAATGTTCATGGTTTCTACTGGCACTTTTTTCAGGCTTACTTATTCTTTCCCCTGCTGTGTCTGTCTGCTGATGAGCCCATCAAAGGCAGTTTTCAGTACTGTGACTTAGATTTCCAGAATTTCCTCTGGAGTCTCAGTGTCTCCGTATGTTACCCATATGTTCCTGGTTGGTCTCTACATTTTTTCAAATTAAACTCTTCGTAACTGAGTCACAGTCACGGTCTGATTGTTCCAGAATTGCTGACTATCTCGAGGGGAGTTTTGCTGTTTTGCCTGGTCTCATGTGTCTGTATATCTTGTCTTGTATCATTTGCTGTGGTTTTATTAAAAGCTCATCATGGTGTTTGGAGTGATAGTTGCTGATGTGCACCTAATCTTGAGCTGACAGTTGTGTTTATCTGGATTGATCAGGTTGTTTTCCATTTCTCTTTGCCTTTGTCTTTGTCTCCCTTACTGTCTCTTTGGGTTTTCCTTGAGATTTCATGTATAGAGTTTGAAGGTCATTGAGTTCTTATCTCCTATTATAATGGATCCCTGTTGAGGTGCTGCGTAGGGCCCATGTAGTCTAGCCTAGGATTAGGTTTTAGCTGGGTATTTTCTTGCCCATGTTAGGAGCTAGAGAAAGCTCTAATTGCATATTTCTCTTCCCTTACATTGCTTAGGTGTTGGTAAAGCTTTAGTAAATATCTCAGATGAATAGAAGTCTCCCAAGGTAAGTCCTTAGAAAAACAGGCTCTAACATTTTCAGCATGGTTACTTTCAACTTCCTCCTCTGAAGGTCTGAGGGACTTTTTTCTCAGGTCTTCCTAGTAAGCTCCTACGGATGAAAGTGTGGCTGAAGGTCAGGCCCCTGGCACTGTGCAGCTGTCTCCTGCTGTTCAGTTAAGTCAGAAGTGTCCCACCTTTGGCCCCAGCTGCCAGGCCCTGCTCCTGGCTTCCCTCTGTGCTTCCTTCTCCTTCCAGTCTAGCCAACATGGTGTGTCATGAGCTAAGGACGAGCTGTTAGTCCTGAGTGCTTGGGATTTTCTGTATGACAGTGAGATAGCCAGTGACAGGGATTTTTGCTTGTCAGAATTGGCAGCTCTGGCCCTCGATTCAGGAGCTTGGAATTCATGAACATTCAGAAGTCTCCTGGTCTTTTCAACTCTTTGAGTCTTGAAAGGTACTTTCTAAATAAGAATGAGAGTGCACATATCATCCCACCTCTGACAGGGGCTCCTGGTTTAGATGAGCATGTTCAGAGTCCCGAGAGCTCAAATGCTGAGTAGAGAATTGTGTTTTGTTTTGCTTAGAGTTTCACATACCACTTGGTAGTTTTTCTTGTTTTCCAGAAACCTAGGGACCGGCTTCCTCAGGCCTTTCTAATCACTGAAAGCTAGAGCTGTCACTGACTAGGGGAACAGAAATAGAATAGAATTTGCCTTCCATAACTATCAAGCTTTTGCTTATTTTAGAGGAATCTTAGAGAAAAGAGGGATCTTGAAATATAGTAGATCATTTATTTAAGAAAAGCTGGGGGCAGGCCGCTATGTTCTGGAGTATTAACTAGGTGACAGCCATGGGAAAGAATGAGGGGTCCTCAGTAGAGCACACAGTAAGTGAAAGCAGATGATCTCAGGACTGTGTTCTAAAGTAGATGCTTCTGGGCTTCTGAGTTGACCTGTGGTGGCAGCTCACTTTGGGCTGGGAAGACAGGATGGATTTTTTTCTCTTCCCACCATTTGTTGCAGACTGTGAAATCTTTGTGTGTGCTAAACTACACAAGATATTTTCCTAAAATCTACAAAGAACATTTCTCAAGTGTTACAGTTAAGATTCTTTAATGTATGTATAGAATTTTATTAAGAGAATATTATCAACAAAAATTGAAGAAAATACAAATCATAGAAACACAAGATTTTAGAATACAGGCTGTTTAGCAACTGAAAAGTAACCACATTGGAGCAACTTGTTGCCACTGAGTATTTTATTTGGGATCACACTGCCTTTTCTCACCTTCTGGGTTAACACCTCTTGGCATGCATGCACATCTAGAAGGATGTGACCAGGAAGCATGACAGGTCATGGTTTCATACATCACCACACTTAATCACAACTCTCAAGATGAATAACAAGATCACCCTGAGCAAACCATAATGATATTTATGAGGAATGTTGAGATCTTTCAAACTGTGATGCAGTACTGGAATAGTTCATTTTAGAGATAAAGCTAAAGGACAGGGAAGTTGAGTAACTGCCGGGGCTGTGTGATAGTGAGAGGTGGTGCTGAGATAGCGCTGAAGCCGTTCAAATGGATGCTTACACTCTAACAGTCACTCTGGTCTCAGTGCGTGTTTTCATCAAACCTGCTGAGAGTTGTTCCTTAAGAGCTGCATGGGCAGCTGGGCGCAGTGGGCACACCTTTAATCCCAGCACTTGAGAGGCAGAGGCAGGCGGATTTCTGAGTTTGAGGCCAGCCTGGTCTACAGAGTGAGTTCCACGACAGCCAGGGCTATACAGAGAAACCCTGTCTCAAAAGCAAGCAAGCAAACAAACACACACAAAAAAACCTAAACAACAACAAAACCAAAAAGACAAAAAGAAAAAAAAAAAGAAAAAACAAACAAACAAACTGAGAGAGAGAGAGAGAGAGAGAAATAGACAGACAGACAGACAGACATTGATGGTAACTGCTGTGAAAGATCAAGTGTGGGTTGACTTCAGCCAGCATTGAACATTTGGAGGAGAAAACTGGGCAGGGAGGGCCTCAAACCATGATATATGTATGTGGCAGATTTTAGACAGCACAGTAGGGGTTTCTTGACCAAAGAGAGGCTCCTTAGATGAGTCCCATGCTGGGTAGGAGTAACTGCTGGCCCCATTCCCAGTGCTGGGCCTAGCAACTGCCTGACAGCTCCTCAGGAGGAAGGCTGGACTGGAATGAGGCCACAGATCTTACATGCGTCAGGACATGAGAGGTGGGGGTGGGAAGACCAATTCAGGATCGTTCTAGCTATGTAATGAGTTTGAGATCAACCTAAGACACATGACACCACATCTCAAAAACAAAATAAATACAAGGAAATGCCTTATAGCCGAAGATAAGGTTCTGATATACTCTGTGGTAAGTTCTTTGATGAAGGGCATTCTGAGGCTGCCCAGCATTTTAGTGCCACTCACAGATACCAGATGCCAACTAAATCCAACAGATCTCCAGAAAAGTGAAGGCAGAGAACACAGATGCTAGGATGCAAAAGCCAATTTTACACAGTGCTTTTAGGAGGTTACATCCATGAGTCACTGTAGGGTTACAGTGAAGTTACTAGTGCAGCACTTTTTACCCAGGGAAACTCCTCGTTAAGAAGACATGAGCAGACATTTCATAGCAGCATTGTTTATAGAATGCAAAGCTGACGATAGTTTAAATTGACGTGAACAGGCGACTAGACTGAATAAGTTGTCACACATTGCAGCCTGTAATATTATAGCACAGAGCTAGTGCTTTATGCTGCCAGTTAGGTATACCACAGAAAGACATCTCAACTGCTCATCTTAAGTTCTTATTAATAGCACCATAAAATTGGATGTCATTCAATATCCATCTTCTCTGTGCAAATTACCTACATATGTAGAGCTTAAAAGTGATGCTATATTGTTTGGGGATATAGAATAGCATTTCAAAAGAATGGGGTGCATCTTTTTATCCTATTCTATTTTTAAATTAGGTTTGTTTATTTATCTATGTGTTATGGGTATTTTGAGTGCATGTATGTACATATGTACCACACAAGCTCTGGGTGATAAGTAAGATACAAGTGATAATCTTGGCCTTGGTTGTCCCAACATTTTCACCTGTAGATCAATGATAATGTATTCCTCAGGGCTAGGTCATGAGCTTCACCTTCATCTGGCTGTCTAGAGCTGAGACAACTCTTAACTCAAACATTCTAACTGCATGACAGCTTATTTTGCTCCTGTATCTCATCTACTTCTCTTCACCCACTATTTGTCTTCTGAACATTCTCAGACCCATCTGTCTCTCTCTGTCTGTACTCTCATTTCCAGATGGAGAGTTAGGATCCAGCATCCACCTCCCGAGGAAACCCCGTGTCTACCTTTGTCTGTCTTCGGTACACCCATACCCCATTACAATGCCCTAGTGTTGGTGGTAATTGATCACAGTATATTGCTACTTCATTCACTCCCTTGGGATCAAGTATGAATTTCTTTAGCACAGTCTAAAGGCATGGCATGATCCAGTCCTATTTACCTTCTATTCTTATTTTTGCTTTGTTTCCTTCCAGATTGTGTGACTTTTAGTCATTGTTAATTTACTTTACTTTCTAGAATGTGCCATAGATGTAGTTAATTCTAGCATTAAACATGTTTCCTCTGCCTCCAGAATTCTCCTTTCTCTTAGACCTCTCCCCTGGCTCAGGATTCAGCAGCCTTTTGAGGGCCTTTTTGATACATTTGTCCTGCTCTGTGCCTCGGTGCCCTGCATTTCCACAGAAGTGGCATGCACACATGCCACACTGAAACGTCTCTGTCACTATGTGCTCCAAGGGGGGATGGGAGGGGAAGGAGCATGTAGCAGCTGCCTAGAGGACATTTGACAAATAAGGAAAGAAAGAAAGGCAAGGTTTCTTTAGAGGAATAACAGGAAATAGGTAAGTTCTTACTATAAGGGCCCACTTTTAAGAAAGATGGTTAAGATTTAATGTAACATGTTCTCTGTGAGGAAGGAAAACATTTCTTTGCATTCTGCTACTGAATCCTCAAGAGGAGATACACGGGATGATTGAAAGCGGATGCAGGAAGGACACATTGGATAGTTACAATGTAATCTTTATACTGCTCTGCATACACAGAAGCATCAAGAAGTAACAGTTATAATATTGTTAAAGGAATGGTAAGTCAGTGACAGGACTATCTACCTGTGAAACAATACAGAGAGCTGCAACTAGAGGCATTTCTTGGTGAGTGTGTAAGAAGTGAACAGGCTCTTCTTACACACTAGGGTGCATGGGATGTGAAGGTGCATGGCCGGAGAGAACTCAGATCAGCCACGCTAGCATTCAAGACTACTCAATCTGAAACTGAACGCTATTACATTTTATTTATTTACTTTTTTGTATTGAGGAGGGGTGTACTTGTGGCGCAGTACATGTGGGGAGGTCAGAGGATAACTTGCAAGTATCCTTTTCCTGCCAGGTGATGGGATTGAATTCAGGTCATCAGGCTTGGTGAGGAGTGCCTTTCTTTGCTGAGCCAGGCCTCCAGACCTGTTGTAATCTGAAATCTACCATTCATCTTCTGAACTTCTTCACAGTGGTATTATTAGCATCTGCCTGTACAGACTGTGGGACCCTCGCCTCCCATTTATTCTTTGTTCACTTCTAACTGAGTCTTCCCCAGGAGCTATAGTATTTCATATCTTAAGTCTCCCTTGCTTGGTGACTGTAAAGTAAAGCCTTTATTGGGCTCTGTGCTATTGAGTTTGACTTAACGTGGATTTTTAAACCCAGGACCCATGCATGCTACCTAAGGAAATACTTAGCTTCTCTACACTGAGCTATTCTCAGCCTCATTGATTGCTTTTAATCTAAACCTCTTTTAAGGTTTGCTCTGCTCATGTGCTTTGTCTATCTAAAAAGTCTATTTCCCAGTCAGCATTTTAAGGGCAACATTTATATTTCTGTTTGCTGCTATATTTATAAAGCATGTTTCTTAATATATTATCAAAATGAGTCATTTGGAATGAGCTCCCCCCCCTCCCAAGGAATTAATCCGATATGAAGTACTGTAGCTCTTGGACACTGTGTAGTGCCATACACATAACACATCCTACAACATGATTTTACCCTGCCTTTCAGAAAGAGCATGCATGATCAGGTCAGTTACATGAAGCCTCAGTGTTTTAAGATCAAAGAAAGACTACTGTTTTTAATCAATATTTGTCCCCGTTATGTCTGGTTTTGAGATGCCTGGTGTGTTGAATGCATACAGATGCCATCTTGCTGGTTTCGTGATAAAGTTCTGGATATAGCTCAGTGTCAGAGTGCTTGCACAGCGCGTGAGTTCCCATGGCCTGCTGTCAGCCCAGAACTAACCGCACTGAGCAGTGTGAGCTCACCAAATGCTCGGTCTTTAGTCATAAGGAACTCTAGTTTCTACATCTGTAAAATGTAAGTGCCTTCCTTGCTGAATTGCTGAGAGAATTAAATTAGATAATCCCTCTGAAATGTGGACCATACCATCTGGTGCTCAGTCAGTTCTGGCCACAGTGATTAGTCACTGAAGCAAGGTGGTTTCCAGACTTAACACACCACAGAGAACACAAGCTCCAGAAGTTTTACATGTCAATGTTGGGGTATTTTTGTTAGCTTTTCAAACTATATATATCTGCTATTTTATGCTAAATTTTGATCATAAAATAGTAAGGTTTTTTTTCTTCACAGTTATGTAGAGGTAAACTGGCTAATTCCTAAGCCTTCCATTGCCCCTGATTTCTTAGCATCAGCAACTTGAAGCTAGAACGAAGCATCCCTTCCGAGACATTCTCTTTATTACATGGTGTAGGATACACATTGCAAGATGAATCCTGAAAGCCTCTTTCTAAATCTCTAGGAGTGATCAGAGCTAACTACCAGGTAGGAAACATGACAAAATTAAAATGAGTGTGTGGCATCTTCCTGAGGATGAGTCTAAAACAGACGCATGAAAATGATAAGGTGCCCTGTGTACTGATTTACTACCTAGGACTCTTCCCAGATGGCACTGCGGAAGCCCTGTAGATTTATAGCTTCACTACACCATGTCCTGAACACGAAGGCAAACCACACCAGAGGGACTCCATTTCAACCGCAGAGAAACTGTAACAGGCCCCAGACCACCAGACTGAGTAAGCAGTTGATCCCGGAATAGAGTTGAGAAGGCTCCAATGCCTCCTCACGGACCACAGGCTGCTGCTTCTGAGCATAATGACAGAGTATCTGCCGCCGCCGATATTCCCCAGAATATGACACACCAGGGCATTGTCCAGCGACATGCAGTTTTTGGTTTCTGAAGGAAGGCTCTTAGAAACAAGAAAGTTGGAAAGTAGCCATCACAGCCGTCGGGTGGCTGCTGCCCCATCACAGCCGTCGGGTGGCTGCTGCCCCATACCTTTGTTTGGGGCACTTAATGCTACCACAAAGTTTACTTCTCTGCTGACATTTTCAAAAATGACAGTTCATAATTATGGAAATGCTTCTTTTCAGTTCTTTATAACATTTTTATAATTTCATGGAGAGCTTCTTTGGGATATGAAAAGTAAAAAACTTATAAGTGCGGCTGTATTATTCATGATCTGTCTCCACTCTCCCAGTTTCCTCTCAACCCTTTCCTCCTCTGTGCCCTCAGTAGATTCTACAGCACCAAACAACCGCTCTGGAATCTGAGTTTGAAGATGGAATCAGTCAGCTTCACTTTGTCAGGCATACTTCTGTCTGTCAGTACTATGTCATCTGACAAAATTTGCTTGTATTTATATGTATTTCTCCTTTTATTAACTGGTAAAGAACTTTTATTATTTGGATTATTTTCTTTGTGAAGAACAACCTTTGAAGTTCCATTAGTAGCTTCATCTAAACTGTCTTGTTTTAGCCTTATTCCTGAAGAGTAGTTTTCAAACTTCTCTTAGACTTTGAGTACATTATCTCACATTTAATAGATTCTTTTGCTACCATTAAATATTTTTGAAACTCTTGAATATAGAGTACTTATTGTTAGTCATTGCACTAAACTCACTTATCATTTCAGACAACCCACATAACAAATCTTTGAGAGGTGTGGACAATATTCTCATCTTTTTTGGTGGGAAAACACAGGCACAGAAAAGTTGAAGATACATAGAATATTCATCTGCGTAGATGCCAAGGTTTCAGTGTGGGAGCTCTGGCTCCATAGGCTGTGGCCCAGAACCATTATAATAGCCAGATTATAGAAAGAACAAAGGTGTAACCAGTCATATTCAATATTAAAGTTACTTGAGAGCAGTATTGGTGAAAGCAAGGATACATTTTTTTTTATGGATACACATATTAGCAGACTAATCATTACTATCTAGTTGTCATGTTTATGCCTTATACTTATATCTGTCCATATCTATAAGATAAAAATCATGGTGGTAGTCCATTGTGTGGTTTTGAAAACTAATTGTATGCATTTTGTCTTATGAAGTGGCAAAACACATTTACTGTTGTTAGCAGTAGTGTAGTGAAACAGAAAATCAAGAGCAGACTCTCCTCTGTATCACAGGGTGTATGATGATGGAGAACTAAGTGAATGATATTAATATAGCTGGGCAAATAATGTAGAAAATGGATACTTTCATCATTAAAACTGTATGGTCTAAACCCATGGTGCTGTTAGAAGAAAGTTTGGATTATAAATTAATGCACATGCAAAGGCTATCATAGGCATGTTATCCAAAGGTGAGTCCATATGTAAAAACTTCAAGTAATCTTATTTAAACCCTGAGATTTCTGCGGTAAGATCAACAGAAACACTACTCTAGTTTCATTTCTGTTGCTGTGACAAAACAAAACAAAACAAAACAAAACATTCTTTACCAGAATCAGCTTGGGAGAGGAAGGGGTTTATTTGGCTCCCAGTTCCAGGTCATGATCCATCATTGAGAGAAGTCAAGACAGGATTCAAGGCAGGCCTACTTGCTATTCCACACAGCATTATCTCTGACCAAGGAACTTATTTCACAGCCAGAGAAATACAAAAGGAACCATTGAGGATGCTGGCTCCTGGCTCACAAAGCAGCTTATACCGAGCTAGCTTTTGTATACAGTTCACACTGACTGCCTAGAGCTTCTGCTGCCCACAGTGAACTGGGCTGTCCTACACCACTTAACAGTCAAGACGGTCCCGCAGACATGCTCACAGGCCACTAATACCAGCAATTCCTCTATTGAGACTCTTCTCTCAGATGGCTTAGACTGTGTCAGGTTGACAGTTAAAGCTGTCCAGGACAAACACCATCTACAGAAGATTACGAAAGCCATTTGCAGAGTCTGTGATAGAAGGTCCTGTCCTGAAAATATGAAGACTTTTTATTAAAATAATAAATGAAAGGACAACAAAAAAAATGAATCTAAGAACATACTGTTTTCCAAAAAGAATTTAAAAATGACCAGGATATAGAAAGATTCAGAGAAACAGAAAACAATGTTAAGTTTCATTAGTTGGCTGGGCGTGGTGGCGCATGCCTTTAATCCCAGCACTTGGGAGGCAGATCCAGGTGGATTTCTGAGTTCTAGGCCAGCCTGGTCTACAAAGTGAGTTCCAGGACAGACAGGGCTACACAGAGAAACCCTGTCTCGAAAAAAAAAAAAAAGTTTCATTAGTAACTGAAAATGAGACAGAATCTTCCAGTCTCCTACTACAGCAGCCGCTGAAGAGCAGCAGCCAGATCTTTGTGACATCCCTTGGCCAGGATCTTAACAAGGCCACAGGTGACAAGACTCTGTCCAGGCTACAGCCACTATAGCGGGCAGCTCAGCAAACATATCCAATTAGTGTGGAAGGAGGAAATACTCCAGTTCTCATCCATTTATCAGTCCACGGGCGAGGAGATACATCCTCCCAGGAGGAATCAAGAGGAGCCCATTGGTATCTTGGCTGCCATGTGGAAAATCAGTCTCAGAAAGTACCGAGTCCTTCCCTCCTGTATATAACAAAAACCTTATAGAGGAAGGGAGAGAGGAAAAGTTGATTTAATCTCAATTTTACCTATGATATGCTACCATAATTTTAAACGGTAGATAAATAAGGACAAATACATGATAATCATATATGAGTAAATAGACTTAGAGAGATCTTTGTTAGTTATGGTGATAGGACGAGGTGGAGCCGGAGAGAGCGCTGACAGACTTCATCTCCATTCTGATGTTGGGGAGTGGGGTCCTACAGCTGTCCTCATGGCTGAAAGAAGTAGAAATGAGGACAGAGTTTAGTATTCTGTAGTGACAACTTTGACACCGTGAGGGTGAAAGAAGTCATAACTTTGGTTTTGTTCCCATCTGAGGAGGTTTTAAAATCACTGAGTTCCAAGAACTGGAACTTGCAGACAGGAGCGAGCCTTAAAGCTACAATATAGAGACACAAATCTGATGGAGTACGGTCCGGAGAGTAGACCAAGGAAGGAAAGCTATTTCTCTCTTTAATGGGATGAAAAGCCTGCTAAGGAATTGAACACTTGTAGTCAAGGAGAGCATCAGGTTGCTGAAGCTGTTTTATCTGAATGGTTGTATAGAACCAAACCCCAATGTGAAGCTCTGAAGAAGAGGGTGAGCCATTATGATTGGGATTAGTGCCTATATGGAAGAGGCTAAACGGAAGCGGTGGGCTTGCTGCCTCTGCCATGCAAGCGCACAGCAAGGAGATGCTGCCTGTTGGGAGATGATCCTCCCCAGACAGTATCTACAGCCACCTTGCCCTTGAACCCAAGCCTCCAGAACTGAGCTATAGACTGCTCTGTTTCTATGTGACCCCGAGCAAGACATTCTTCTTTAACAGTATAGCATGACTAAGAATTAGGCTTTTGGGCTCATGTTAAAGTCCACACAAACGTGGAAACAAATAGGAAATCTGTGATGTTGGCCAGACCGTATAGCTGGACTTCCCTGCTATCTTGGTAGAGTATGGGAGTATTCAGAGTCAGAAACAGCAAATGGACCAGGGACTCCAGAGCGTTACCCCATAAACAGTTAGGTAGCCGCCCGTGTTGTGCATAGATGGAGTGGACCCGCTGAGTTAGGAGAATGAAAAGGGTTAGGCATACTCTGCATTACAGGCTGTTAGTGAGCTTGACATTTTTCCCAACGGGGTTTTTTCTTTCTACCTTTCCTTTGATTTGCTTCTACTTTGCCTTGACTTATAAACCCTGCATCTCAGCTTTCAAAGTAGTAGACAATTAAAGCTTCATTAGTTTGTCATTTGGCTTCTAAGTGTAGATAGAAGCACTGTTTTCTGAATAACTAATCCTTTGTTTATAGATAGCTTTTATATTCCGTTTTGCATACCTTTCATTTAAATCAGAAGATTTTGTTTCTACTGAGTTTTAAATTTCTTGAGGATGTGGATCATATTTTGGTCTGAATTTTTGTCATTTGGCATTATTCCATAGTACCAACCCAGTCCCTTTTTTGTGGTAAGCATGCTGTCAGTCCTTGCTGATAATGTGGTAAACATTTATGCCAAGCATCTAGATAGGACTATAAAAAGAACTTAGCATGTCTTTTCTATGAGCTAGTTTTAAATGTCTACTGAAAAATGTTACTTAATTAGTGTCTAAACTTCATGTTTTTATCTCATAGATATGGCATGAATTGCCTTATTCAGTTTGAAGATTTTGCCAATCGGAATGCATTTCGTCTCCTGAACAAGTATCGAAACAAGTATTGCACATTTAACGATGACATTCAAGGTAATCCCATCGCACTGTTTATGGGTCAAGGTCACATGATACTCTCCAGTCAGACAAGAGAGAAATGCAATGACCCGTGTAAGCAAAGGCAGGAAGGGGCCACAGGGAAGATGTCTAGAAAGATCTTGTCACAGAATGATTTAGACATGCAAGACACACAGAAGCTTGGCATGCAGTTCTAGCTTGTTGGAGGACCCCATCCTACCCCTCCATGTGCATCAGAAGAGGAGAAAAGTTAAAGCGTGAATGCTCACCCCAGGTGACTAAACTGAAGGGCTGAGGCTGCAGGTGAATAAAACGTTATACAGTGATCCCAAAGGGTAAGGTTGTGGGGTGGAGCATGATACGAGGCAGGGAAGCATTGAGCTGAGACAGCTACATGTTAGTGGTGTGGCAGACTATAGACAATATAGCCTCTTTCAAATCAGAAACTTATATATTTTCACAGCTTTGGGACACGAGAAATTTTCAAAACTAATTTTCTGTTTTAAAAGTATTATAATCTCTGGAAAGCCATTGTGTAGATAGTGAGAAAATTTGTGCTTTAAATACCATCTGTATTAAACAAATAATTTCTCCCATTAAATATATATTGTTAGTAATAAAATAATGAATTAAAGCTGAAATAAATAGCAACATTTTATTAATTTTTTAGATTTTTTTAGAATTATATACCTATGTATATACATGCATATAAAGAGCACATATATTATAGACACAACAAAATTAACATATGAAAAATATCTGAAATTCGTTCACAGTTTTTATTCAAATCCTGTAGATATTAGGTTTCTGTTTTAAAAAACAGGATTTATATTGGGTGATTTTAGCTCTATTTCTGGTTCCATTTCACATTTGAGAAAGCATTGTAGAATGTCCAGAATTATACATGAGCTCCTAGAAATTTGACAAAATCTCCAGCTATTATGACATAATAAAGAAGGAAATCCGTGAACACAGACCGCTTATTGTTTAAGGGCATAAATAAATGCATCTACATCTTAGCCCCAGTCTCTAAGCCTCACTCCAGTGAGTGCTGTAGCTCTGGTTTTTGAGTCAGGCTCTCACTGTGTCCTGTTGGCTGAGATCCCATGAGGACCAGGCTAGCATATCAATAGTCTACTGCATTCTAGTTGATGTTTCAGGCACATGCTTTTGGAAGCTGCTGTGGTTTTCTATGCAAGCTCTGATTTTCCATCCCGCTCTGTCCTCCCTCCTTCAACATCAGGCCTTATATGAAAGCCTTAGGAACCTATTTCATTAGGTCATATTTTACCATTAGATAAAGGACAAACACAGGGAGGGAGTTACTTAGTTCTAGCAACCTGAGACCCAGATGGCTTCTGTGTCACCGCTGTGTCTTAATGTCTGCAGCGCATCACCCCATCTCTCACTCTGGCCTAAGCACTGAGCTGCTGCCCTGGCACTGACCTGCCGATCTCTTCCCACTGTGTTGGCTGTTCATCTCGTCTCTCTGACTGGCACAAGACAGCACTTTAGGTCTTTTCTTCTTGCTTTAGTACCTGTCCACTTAGGTCATATTCCATACTGTGACACTGAGCTTTCAGAGTTATTTCTGCATTTGAGACTTCTTTGAACTCCAGGACACTATGTTCATCTGTTTATTAACAGCTCTTCTTAGATATCTCAACGTTACCTCATTCTGAAACCATTTCAAAGCAAACCCATTTCCTCTCCAGCCAACCTTCTCCCTGTGCTCTCTTCTCAGTGAACTTCAGCCAAGTGCTTCCCACCATTAAGTAACCCTGATGTCATTTCATAAAAATTGGTGTCTTCCATTGGTTTAGTTATGTGTTGCTGATGTTTTCTAAGAAGCCTATCCTTGTGCACTCTTGCTTCTTCATGGTGCATAGTTCCTGGATAGTCACTTTACAGACAGCTAGGGATTTCTTAGAATCAAGTATTAGGGGATTTCAGAAGGAAATCCAGAATTTCCAGGTATTAAGTGTCCATGTGAGCTATAGAAAGGAAGTCTGGTTTTAATCCGTGGCAGCCCTGACTCTAGAGAACCCTGTGTAATGACAGAGTGGCTTTAACGCACACAGTGTAGGCTAATATCACAAGTCATCTATCAGTTCATTTGAGGTACTTTCTAGAGCAGCCTCCAGTGACCTGTAGAATAACCTATTCCTCTCAAGGGCTGGGGAAGTACATAAGTGGTGAACACTTGTCTAGAACATACAATGCCTGGAATTTATCTCCAGCATTTTAAAAATAACATAACAACAAACCTACACCTCCTTCCCCTACAGTATTTTTTACCTTTTTGCATTTTTGTGGTAACCGCAGAAATATGTATAAGAATGTTAAGACTAGTATTATATGATAGAGAAGAATTATTCAGAATGAATGGGAACCAGAGTTAAGTTTAAGAAGGCTAAGCCACCAAACCAGAAATGTGAGTGATGGTTTTTGTCTATCAGGATCATTGGTTAAGTTTAAGGCCTGGATACATCAGAAATGAAGCCTTACAAATCAAGTTGATGTCCAGAGAAAAGTGTGAGGTGTGCTGAAGCTGGAGCACCGCCAGGCTTGCCAGCGTGGAGGCAGTAAAATTGCTGGGTTTCCACCCTCGCTGCCTGTACCCATAGTGCTTACCTATTTCCTCACAGGAATTTCAAAACAATGCTACCCTCAGAAGGGAAAATACAGGTTTGAGAAAATGCATCTAGTCCCTTAGAAAAGGCCTATGGGAAGCCCTGGAGCTTTGAGCAGAGTGAGTGAAGCATGGCCAGCAGAGTTGTCTCTGTGATAGGGTTTCTCTACATGCTTGTCTTATCTCTTGAACTCTATGTTTCCCCATTAAGCCCATGGATGTTGTCAATGCAAACAATTATATAAGCATTTCAGCCCTGCAATTTATATAAGTGCTTTTGCATCCTGTCCTTGAAGGGACTTTCTCCTCTTCCTTCTTTTGAAACAGATGTGTTATTTAATGATACTATTTATGAAAAGTATTTGATTAAAGAATAACATAGCTAACTATATCAGTAATATAAAATAATCTTAAGTGACATTGGGCTTGCTTTAATACCATTTTACGCTTTAGACTCTCTCCTCAGGGAGGTCCCTGTTCCTTAGCCTTTCTCTTACTCTACAGAGGCTCTGGTCTGCTCTGCCTGCTGGCAGTCATTCTCATAGTAGACTTCATGTTAAAAAGAAGATGGCATGTGTGTGCTCCTCCATATCGAGTAAATAAATTTCACATCATCTTTCTTAGTGTAGCATACTTCCCTGTCTCCCACTATGCCTGATGCCTCTGGTCCATATTTCTGCTTGCTTGTTTGTTTTTAAATCTGTTTTTCTGTTACTTTAGTGCAGTTTGTAGGGGAACTACACTAGTTGTGTGCACTTTCTCCCACTTTCCACAGGGAGCCATCCCTGCCTTTGTGTCTTGCACATGCTTTGGCTGGTCTGTGTCCTTCCACCCGAGACTGTGGGAATCTCGAATGCTCTCCACTGCTGTGAACAGGTGGTGCATGTTCTAACCTTCAGCCAGCCTATGTAAATTCACCCACATCCTCAACACTTCTGTGGCATCTGATCTTTTAATAGCACATGAGGATTTATTTCATTAAAAGTTGATCTCATTAGTTATGTAAAGTCATTTTTAGTTCTAATTTAACAATTACTAGATTTAACAAATTACTACGCCAGCATATCAGTAGAGGTCTGATATTATTGCTGTTGTTTTGAGATAGGCTAGCCTTGAACTTTTGATCATCCATTCATAAACTGAGATTATCATGCTCACAGTTACCGTAGTTGCATGCCTGTCTCCTCAGCTCTGTCTGTAACAGTTCTCAGGACTGTAGCTGGGTGCATGAGACGGACATCATGGCATATTTCTTAGATAAGTCAGCCATATTTTGTACAGATTTTCTTTTTTTGTGTGGTTTTGGGGATTTAACTCAGGCCTTATGTGTACTAGACAAACATTCAACACTGAATCACATCGTCAGCTCTTTAGACTTTCTTTTTAGATTATGGGCAAAACTGTGGGTTTGTGTAAATATATGGCTTATCACAGTTCATAGCCTTGCAGTGGTCTTACTTGCATCTATTCAGATTTGTGTAAAAGGATTTAAAGTTTGGCTAGACTTTGCTGCTCACCTGGGTGATATTGAAACAGTAGAGTGTTATTTTGGACATAGAATGTCTATATAGGTGGAAGGATTTGCAAGAAACTGCAGTTATATTTTAGGAATAAACCTTGAAGAGACTGAGTGGTGTAATCATGTTCAGAGCAAGAGCAGTACTTCATGGCCTGCAGACACGCTGAAGTCCTGCGATTAGACGGTTGCCACTCCTGTACCTGTGGTGTGATAACAACCTTAGCTACCTCACATGCATTCAGTTAGTAACTAGGGGTCTGAGAGGAATTATAGGTATAACGACAGTTAAAAGATACAGTAAAAAGGAGATTTCAATGGCCATTAATGGTTAATTGTTCAAATGTAAACATTAAATTCCAAATATGTCTGAACGGCATTGCCTCCACCCCATGAGTGCCAGCATTTACTATGCGCCTCCTTCATGTGGAGTTCAAAGCCTCAACAATACTTAGGTAGAAAAATTCAACAGCAAGATTTCCTCTTCTGTGTCAGACAATAAAATCATCTTACAAATGAGCAAAACAGATGTACAAAATTATATCTCTAAATTCTTCTATCTAGTAAGCAGGCGAACTGAAATCCTCATCATATCCAAACTTAGTCCAGGTGTGGTGACATATGCATGTAATCCCAGCATTTAGGAGGCTGAGGCAGAAGGATTGCAAGTTTGAGAGTCCTGCCAGGAGTACATGAGATTCTACCTTAAAACTCTAAAACTAAAATGAAAACCAAGCAGAACCCAAAGTCATGTTACCCTCTCAAAATGAGCTCCAGGGTCTCCTTTTTGAAGAGTTTTTAAGGATTTAAGCAACTATCCTAAAATACTGATGTTTCTTGCCATATGCTAGCATAGGAACAGTTAAATACAGGTTCTCTTTCTGTCATGTAGTGATTTAAGATGTGAATAAAGGCTTAGAATGTGGCAGGACCCGACTGAGGATTGCTCAAGGATATTTATCGCTTGTTTTAGGAACAGCGTCTGTTGCGGTTGCGGGTCTCCTTGCAGCTCTTCGAATAACCAAGAACAAGCTCTCTGATCAGACAGTGCTGTTCCAGGGAGCTGGAGAGGTATCTGCCCTGTGTACTGTTTACTGCATTTTAACTAACGTGCAGCTAGCTTTAGCCTAGTGCTTATACCAGGTCCCAGGTGCTCTCATAGCGTTGTAGTACAGCTACAGACCGAAGAGTCTCTAAGTTTTAAGGCATCTTACTCTGGAAATGTAAAAACATTTTCAGTTTAAAATTCAGGAGATTATCAAATGTTACCCTTGACTTTGTTATTCATGCTTAATGGCTTGATACAGGATGAAATTTCCAATGTGTATTGTATATGATAACCTCAGCGTATTTAAGTTAATATACCTGTCCCCCAATGTCATAGTCCAGAGTATTCATAGCCACTCTCGCAGTGCAGTCCAACCTTTACATATATAACTATACTTTTTTTTTTAAGGAAAGTCATTTTGAATTACAGATACATAGTACATCAAAGCTAGTCAACATTATAAGGCATTTGGAATCATTGTAAGAAAATTACATAAGACCAAATTATATAGTTTCTTGAAATCATTGTTAGTACTCATTTAAAAGAAGAAAGCTAATTCACCTCCCAAACAGAATAATAAAATGTTAAATTTTGTGAGAAAACTTTCAAATCTCTGTAGAGTTACAGAATTCAAAAATGAGAAAATACCATGGCTAGACAGTCATTTTGAGAAAAAGAAATTACACTTAAAATCCTTATAAACAAAACAAGATAAAATGTTCCCTGGGTAGAAATGTCTATTCTGTGTTTTCCTTTAAACACAAGACCTAGAACTACAGTGAGTATGTTAAAGTACTCTGAATTCACAGATCCACAGATTCCAAAGAGACCTAACAGCCCTCATATGTAAGGGCCTCCTTTCTAGGTTGTTCCTTGCTGCCTTTATTCTGGTAAGGCCTCCTGTATTTCCAGAAGCCTCTGGTGAATGGCACAGGTCAGTTCCTGAATCTCAGCAATATTCCTGGTTTGCTGACTCACGGGCCTTGGTTTATTCCAGAAAATGTGAGGTCTGTGGCATTTCACAGATTATTGCAGACTTCATCAAATTCCAAATAAGATGGTTTCTTTAATACTGGGAGAAATTGTGCTATACTCTATTTAAATGAAGAGAGTGAGTAAATGCTGGGAAACATATATTTCCTTTCAGTTTTTTGCTGCTGTCTAATTGGCCAAGACCCCATCCAGACGAGCAGGCGGCTTTAGTCCTGATGGTGAGCCAGGTGCTCCAGTGAGCCAGGCTGACTGGTTGATTGTGGTAAAGGTCATGCTTTCTTATTGTACTGGCTTTGACTGTAGAACTAGGGTCAGATATACTGACTGGGATGTCGCTGATACTCACTCAGTGGTCAGAACTGTTTTGTAATTCCTTACTAATGGACAAAATGGGGCGATGAGTAACCCTTGATAAGATATGTGAAACAAGTTTTAAAGTCTTTATTTTCATGCCTTCTTTTTAGGCTGCCTTGGGGATTGCTCACCTGGTTGTTATGGCCATGGAGAAAGAAGGTTTATCAAAGGAGAATGCTAGAAAGAAGATATGGTTGGTTGACTCAAAAGGATTAATAGTTAAGGTAAGAAAAAAAGTCACTGTGTATGCCTGTCCTAATGACTGTTCCACAGACTGCCGTTGTACCCACTGCCCCTTTAAGATGCCGTGTTAAAAGATTAGCATTTATAGGTTGGAGAGATGCACTGACTGTACTCAGGCCCCAAAACTTAAATTTCAAAAAGCCAAGCTCAGTGGCTCAAGCTTGGAATCCCAGTGCTAAGGCGGCTGAGACAGGTAGATCCCTGGAGCTCTTGGGCCAGCTAGTATAACCTCCTAAGTGTCTAGGTCAGTGAGAGAACCTGTGTGAAACAAGGAGATAGGAGATGGTGGGTAAAGAGCGCTTCCTGAAGTTGACCTTGACCGCCATGTAAACCCTTTCATTATACATGCACCTGTATACCTGTGCATGTACACACACATGTGCATACATACACATATGCACATACACACACACACATGAAAGCCTTGCCATTCAGATTTCCTAATAATGCTCCTGAATGAAGAAGAAAGCTGTCTCAGGAATGCCTTCCATTTATGAGTAAAATCCTTGCGACTCTGGATCATCCGTCTACTAGAACTGGTTCCGTTTTTCATGGAGGAAGTTGGATGTAGACACTGACACAGAGAAC
This sequence comes from Mus minutoides, assembly GCA_902729485.2. NCBI lineage: Eukaryota > Metazoa > Chordata > Mammalia > Rodentia > Muridae > Mus > Mus minutoides. Next base: position 94,896 of record LR750355.1, on the reverse strand, counting down.
TCTGGGAAGAGCTGCCTGTTACACTCAGCCAGTTATGAAGGAAGGAGAGAGAGGGCTGCCCACTTACCTGCTACTTTGCCTCAGTTCTTAAAAGCTTGGAAAGGATTTTTGTGGGAGAGACTTCCGTCCATGGGCTGTTGAAATGAGCCAGTTTCCCCTTTATGGTGACAGAAAGGCCTCATCTGTGTGGTTCTTGTGAAAACTTGGTAGGGACAGGTATGTGACCTGGCAGATGTACTGCTGTTGCTGCCTGGCATGTCACTTTTTAAAAAACTGCTATAAAGTACACCTAACCCCCCTTTATGTGACAATTGATTAGAGATGGCTGTGCCTTCTGCTGCACAGCATGGAAATGATCTGAATGAGACTCAGGTGTATCCAGAGCTTGGGAAAGTTTGTACTGCTGAGCCAGTAGTTTTTATTCTAGAAAGTCTGTTCTGGAATTAGCATGTATGCATTAGTTTAGAAGTGGGGATATTATTTTTTTAAAGATTTATTTATTTATTATATGTAAGTACACTGTAGCTGTCTTCAGATACACCAGAGGAGGGTGTCCGACTCATTACAGATGGTTGTGAGCCACCATGTGGTTGCTGGGATTTGAACTCAGGACTTTTGGAAGAACAGTCAGTGCTCTTACCCGCTGAGCCATCTCGCCAGCCCCAGAAGTGGGGGTATTATTAAGATAATATTTTCAGTAGTGATGTTTAATCATGTATTAATTTTAATATGGTCTTTATACTTCCAAAATATAATTGTCAAATAGATAGTGGAATAGCCATAAGTATAATAAAAATATTTAAAACTGTTTTAAAAGAGCATTAAATAAAATATTAAATGACTCAGCATGTCAAATAAAAAGAAACTGCATATTTTATACAGTATGTGATTTAAATATATGATGTCTGAAAGTCACAGAAGACAGATCTCAGCTGCATCAGACTTTCCAGTGCTCCGCTTTGCACTTGTTGTTTTATGATGCTGGCATCTGAGCCCAGGACGTCACATATCCTAGGAAAACGTTGCACTACTGAGCTATACCCCTTGCTCCTAAAACTAACTTTGTTTGTAGGGCCTTTTTGTATTTTCCAAGTTCTTAACAATTGTAATTCTTAAATGCCAGAAAAATGTTTAAAATTTGCATAATTTATAAGTGTTGTCTTAAAGGGAGAGAAAGTGTATGTATAGCTGTCAATGTTTAGCTGTAGAGTGTAGCTTGCTTACTTTTTGAGTTAGGGTCTCACTCTGTAGCCTTGGATGGTCTGGACCTCATTATGTCGATCAGGCTGGCCTCCATCTCCCAGAAACCCGCCTGCCTCTGCCTCCTGAGTGCTGGGATTAAAGGCGTGCACACCACACCTGGAAACCAGCAAGTTTAGTTTTCTAGGACTTGTTGCTTTTAAGAATTAGAATGCTTATAAGCAATTATATACCATAGTCACATGACAGATACTGCAGTTGGGAAATAATGTTCACTGAATAAAAGTTTCCACTTATCAGTTGTTCTGGATAAGGCACTTGATTTCAGGATGCTCACAGCATAAGGGGAAAAGTTACATACAGAGTGACAGGAAAGCACTGTTACAGAAGTGTCAGGGTGCATGAGGGAGATGTGGCGGGAAGGAAGACTGAGGCACTCCCCCGATCACAGGCCTTAGCATGGCTAAGTTGACAAGGAAGAATTCGGAATTTCTGTGGAGTCTCCAGAGACATGAAACTGAAAGGAAAGTGTGGTGGCTGGCCATGGAGAGTCGTGACAGAAGCTAAGGGTCGTGTGTCCCCTCCTGATCTTCAGTCACACACATAACTAGTTCACACCTGATAGTAGTTTGCTGAATGAATGAATGAGCAGCTTTCTGGTGACAACATAGATGTGTCTTCCTCTGCAGTAAGAGACTGAGTGTTAGAGTGGAAAGGAAACACATGGCAGGTGACACAGGTGACACATGGCACTGAGTCCTGAAGAGGAGTGGGCAGAGGCTCTTGCCTTTTCAGTCACCCTGACGGCATTGTGGAGGGTCGTTTGAGAGGAGGTACAGTGAGCAAAAGAAGCTAGGTTCAGAGCTGTTGCAATAATCCACAAAAAATATCAGAGGTTTGAGTGAGTGAGTCTTGATTCCATAGATGTTTACAAGGAAGGGCTGGTGTACCGAAAGCTTAGGAAATGGGAAGGAGGCACAGGGTAGAGAACAGTCATGCTGGACTCCCAGGATGCCTTAGTATACAGGGAATAAAGAGACGGTAGTGTGAGGGGCACAGTGAGATGAGTTGGCACAGAGCAAGCTCCGGATCCCTGTGGAGACTGCAGGGGAAGTATCTCCTCGGCCCTGGAGATCTAGGACTGACCTTTAGGATAAGATCAGAGCTGGAGAGAGGAATGCAGGGACCATCGTTAGATGCCACGTAAAGCCTCTACATAAATCATGTTGTCTCAGGAATGTATGATATTCAATAGCCCACATAGGGGGAGTTCATGAGTGACATTTTAATATGAAATCCACACAAGCGTGCATAGCTATTAGCATAATTTTAACATAGGTCTAGTAAGCTGAACCTCTAGGTTCCATGGACTGCAGTACTAGGAATGACTGCAGTTGTTGGTTAGACCCAGACAGCAATGTTTATTTCATGTCCTTCCAGCGTTAAAAGGGGTGTGTGTGTGTGTGTGTGTGTGTGTGTGTGTGTATCTTGTGTTTGTAAGATATATATATCTTGCAAAGATAAAGGTATGTTTTAAAAGACTGTTGTATACTTAATAGTTAGCCTGTACACTATTTAATATAAAACAGACATTCTAAATTTCAATTAATCAATGCTTCATGCCATTAAACAGCTAAAATTCTTATATTAATTTTTGCTGGAAAACTAATAAATTTTAGACAAGCTAGAAAGTTAGCATACTCTTGCTTTCCAATTTATATGATTCTTTTACATGCTGGTTTTCATCTTAAGCTAGTCCTTATATATCTCCTGAGAGTCAGTAATAGTTTTTTTTAAGCTTATAATAGGCCTGTTCAAAATATATTAAAGGAATCATAACATTTAAAATAGAGTATTTTTGAAACTCCTTCCTACCATTTACCTGTAGCCATATGTGCAGGAGTTTATGCTATAAAATGTCAGTAATATATAATGTAATCTAATCTAACATAACTCATCAGTACTAGTATAGTTGGGACCAATTGCTAGGTTACTGATGATCTTCAAATACCCTACTTTAGTATTTTATATTGAGAACTAATTTCTATCACTTTTATCACCTAAATTAATACATTTTAGTATAAATAATCCAGTACTTACTAAATATACATGTCTATAAAAATCTTCCCAGATGACAACAAGGAAAAATAATGTGAGGAACAGGTCTGTCAGCTAAGCAGTCTCTCACAATGTCACTTGCTGAGTGTTGCCAGAGTGGACAGGAGAGTAAAACACAGACAGGGCCATACTCGGCTCATTGCTTAAGTGACTTTTGCTAAAGAGCCAGTCCAGTGCTTAGACAGAACACTAAAGCGGAGAGTATGCTGTGAACTTACTGTCATGTAACAGGCTGGTCTCAGGGTGATGTGACCTCAGCTTTATTTTCTTCTATTCTAAGTAATTTACTTTACTGTGTTTTTCTATTTACAGTTTCTTAGCTCCACTAGAAGAGATAGTGAACACAGGCATGCTATGTGCTATCATGATAATTGGGATAATATTTTTTCTTTTTGAAAAAAAAATGTTTAGGGCTAGGATCTCCAAGCTGTGTGAAGTTTCTCTTTCCCCTGTTCTGTTAGAATCTGAGAGTGGCACTGTCCCACTTACCAGTGGTGACACTTTCCATATGCTCTGAGGGACTTTGTAGCTTAGAAACAAGTATCCAGTTTGATTACTTTCAACCTTTTCAATTCAAATTAAAGATGACCTGTGCATTTGTAGGTATTCATAAGAATAACACTCTTTGATTATATGCATGTGTTTGTTTTTTAAACAGAAAATAAAGACTAGATATTTAACATGCAGAATCAGTATTGGTGATGTTCACTTCCCACGATTTTATATCTAAAGTGTGTTTGAAAAAGCATGTTTAATCTGGTTGCATCTTCTTGTAATAAGAGTCAGCACAAAATAGCGGGGAAGGGGAGGATCAAAGAGGCAACCTGACAAAGATATGTCTAACTATTCCTAATATGTTTGGCACAAAGACAGAAGGAAGAACGGAAACGGGAGGGGGCAGAGCAGGGAGGGGAGTAAAGGGAAGAGGCAGGCTACCAAATTGGGCTTTCTGGGTAAACAGATCTCTATGAACACTGCTAAAAGAAGGCAAAAAGTAACTGTTCCTGAAAGTGGAGAAATGGGGTTGTATCAGAAGAGTAAGTAGGGCAGGAGTCCATATGTGTGCATGCATGCATGTGTATGTGTGTATGTGAGTGTGCATGTGTGCAAAAGACTGGAAACCCCTCCTACAAAAGGCTGACATGTAACAATATATGCAGAAAAAATGCCATCATAATACAGATAGCTCAATCTGCCTGACACAGACACAGACACTGCTGGACACATACATATGTGCATATATATACATAGCACACGCTCACACATATATCAAATGTATGTGCTTACATGCTTACATATTAAATATACACACATACACATACACACATATACCACATACATGTGTACTCACACATTATATATTATTCATACACACGTACACACATAAAGACACACACACACACAATTTCTTGCTGGGGTGCCATCTTTATTAATCAACTGTCTTATTTCTACCATGTCTGTCTGTGTATCCTTGGTCCAACTCAGGACCTGGAAACCCCCTCTGGGGCCCCCAAGACTCTACTATCTGCCTAAAGCAAGGGGGAAAAAGAGACTTTTTGTACATACAGGGGAAATAACTGGCATAGGAGTATGTTTTGGGTGGGGGGAGGAGGAAAACTTGAGAAACTTAGACAAGTTACAGGCAATAGCTGCAGTAGACAGGGCTGCCCCATCCCGATTATTTCTTTAAACTCCATCAAGCCAGCTGTGAAAGTGGCATGGAAAATACTCAGCACATTAATTTTTGTCTCTTGGTTCTGCTTGTGTCCAGTAGAGCCCTTCAGCAATGCTAATATTACTGCTCCATGACTCCTGGCTGTCGTTCAGGGTTCAGTCAGCATTTGTAAGTCACACCAGGAAAAATTTTGTGAGGACTGGACTGCGGGAGACTGATACGTCTTACTAGTTAGAGTACATTCTGCCAAGTTCTGCCTTCCATGGCCAAAACCTGCCAGTGCTTTCTGTGATTAATAAAGTAAGATGTCTGCAATAAAACGCACATCTTTCCATTTTCATGGAGATAAGTGACAGACTTATTTAAAACCATATACTGGAGCAGCTTGGAGACGTTCAGTACGGTGTTGGTGACTCCTTATGATTTGCTTTGCATTCTAGGGAAATTAGAGGTTCCAAGGACATAAATGTTTTCATTAATTTCAGGTTGTTTCCACCACAGTATTAGCAAAAATCTGTGGTTACAAACTTATGTGTTCATTTCTTCTTGTTGGAATGCATTATTTTATAGTTTTCTGAAAACTTATGTCTTGAAGAAGCGTATCTGGTAGGGTTATGCCTAATCATCTAGAAGACTGATTCTCAAAACCATCCTTTCTCATCACCTGGGAGGGAAGCTGAGGCAGGATAGAAAGAGGGGGGACATCTTGGGGACAGACGGGAGAGGAGCCTCTTGCCCATGCATCCAGCTGAAGCCTCTCCCAGTGGAGAAGCAAGAGTGCCGCGCAGTGATGAGCTGCTTACAGACTTGTCCTGACTGAACTGTAGTTTTCTAGGAATCTTACAAAAAACCCTATTTACAGGAAAAAGACATACAGAACTTGCTGTTCAGCCCAAGAGCTTTCCGATGTTATTGTATCAGGTATCTTGTCTAAGGCAACCCTGGAGCCACTCTAGGACCTCACTTATCAAAGGAGAGAGAACATGAAAAACGAGAGCCACCAGAAGGGTGTATGTGCTAATTGTAACACAGCGGTGACTCTACCTTTAAGAGCCCTTGCTGGGGTGTGTGGTTTCTCTTGGAGAAGCCCACATCATGCTCTTGGGTGTGTCTTTCTTTCTAAGCTCCTATTTTTCTCCGAGCACTCAGGCTTAAGTCTATAAAATGTCTTTAATAACGTTTCTAAGTATGGGCCAGTGTGGTGGTGATGGCTTAGCAGGTAGCGCCACTTGCAGTGCAAGTTCAGGGACTCCAGTTCAGTCCCAAGAGGCCATGTAGCATGGGAAGAGGAAAACCCACTCTCACAAGTTGTTCTTTGGCCTCCACACATGTACTGTAGGTAGTATACACATTACCCCCAACACATCATCATCATCATCATAGTAATAATAATAATAATAATAATAATTTTTTAAAAAATTAAATCCCCAATTTTGTTCCAAATTGGCTAATTCTGAAATTCCTTTCTATATTGATGCCATGAATCCTGATTTAGATCAAGTTGAAGAGTCCCTGAAAGATGAAAGGACCTGCTCAGGCTGCCAAGAGTGACAGTGTGGAGCTGTGCCTCTGTTCCCTTAGCACTGTAAAATGTTTTGAAAAGGACACATGAGGCCTCACTCAGAGATTGAGTTAGAACTGAGTTAGTCCTGGAAGCCACACTGAGGAGTCGGTTTTTCCTTAGGTTATTGGTGTTCTCTCAGTTTTGGAAAAAGCTGAAATATAGTTCATCTGTTTGGCCATCATCAGTGATCCAGCCAGCTTATAGGTGGAGAAAGTAAGATGTGGGAGAGCGTCAAAGGGCTCACAGCCCTGCAGTAGGTGGAGAGGCCGGAGCACTCACAGCCCTGTCTACCTTTACTGAGCTGAAAGCTGTTCTCTGTCCTTCTCTTTTCTCAAATCTTGTGAAAACTTTAAAAGTAACAGAAATTTACCATGTATCAAAATACATCTTGCTCTTTAGTTATGTCTCTAGGCAACAAATTGTTACAAGCTGTTAGCATATTAGCTATAGTTTATAGATCTAGACAACAAATTATTACAAGCTGTTAGCATATTAACTATAGTTTAGCGAGGAGAACACTACTGTAACTTATAACTAGATTGTTTCTTATTTTGCCATCTTGTACCATCTAGGATATTGTGCTACATTATAAGATGTGCATAACATTAGATTATGTCACTTCAGGTTATCCAGTAAACTATTTCAAATTTCATTTTTCAGGTTTCTGGTCCATATTTATTATAACACAACTCTTTTACATGTTATTTTTAGCAATAAAATTCATACTAGTTTGAGTATGGCTACTAAGCTACTGTCAAAAATCACTTCTAAGAATTTATATTCATTTTATTTTCACATACGCATGGCTACTTTTTGGTTTCTGATTTTTAAAAAGGGAATCAATTTCTATTTATATCTAGTTTATTGGCAGCTTATCTAAAAATATATACCTGAAGCAGTTTGCATGCCTTTGCTGAGGTACTGCTGCCTGTCTGTAGTTGAACTATCCACTGGGTACCTCAAGAGAACACTGACCAAGGTCCTCGGCAGTCTTCAATGCTGGCTGCCTGTTCTTTTGACTAAGGACAGTTTTAAATCTTGAGGTAAAAGATAGATGAAGACAATCCCAGCACTCGGGAGGCAGAGGCAGGTGGATTTCTGAGTTCGAGGCCAGCCTGGTCTACAAAGTGAGTTCCAGGACAGCCAGGGCTACACAGAGAAACCCTGTCTCGAAAAACCAAAAAAAAAAAAAAAAAAGAGAGAGAGAGAGAGAGAGAGAGAGAGAGAGAGAGAAACACAAACAAATAAACAGTACAAACAAAACAAAACAAAACAAAAAACAAAACAACCCAAGGTCCAGGAGAATGAGTGTTGACAGATAAAATTCTCTAGCACCTTATGGAAGGTTTCCGATATTTGGACATAAAGTGATCCAGCCTAGGTTAAGGCCCTGTGATCCACCCCCAGCTCTTCACTGAGGAAGTAAATAGGTAATAAATCAATAAGTATTGAAAGTACAACATCTAAACACTTTCCTAAACATTTTAATATTTCCATTTTACAGTGACCCTTGACCTTAAGTATAGAGGTCAGCTTGAGAGCTATGTGGAGTTTTGTAGTATTTTAGGGCCACAGAACATAGGCAGGTTTCTTGCTTTTTATAACTGCAACCATTGGGTACATTTCTTTGGAGACTAGTAAGCCAAAATTGTATCAAAATTGTCTTCATGTTTAGAATGCTTGCAGCTGAGTTACTGTTCCCAGGATATATGTCTTCCCGAGCCAGAATTTTATTTGGTATCTATACTAGAAATTTTACTGTGTAAGACTCAAACTAATCATGAATTTTAGCTCTCACCTCTTTCAGAAATTGTTCAGAAATGGTTTAGATATTAAAAACTGTTAACTACCAAAGATTCCAAATTTTGTTCTTGTTGTTTTTCATGACAAGAATTGCTTTTCTCTTTCTAATAAGGCAAGATGATATTTGCCACTAACCGGTGAGGATGCCGAAGAGGAAGAGCAATTGCAAAAGCATTGATTTTTATTAAACTGAAGAGGAGCTGTCCATTCCTACAGTCATTAGGACTAAAGTCATTAGGAGTAACGTTAGGTTAAAAAACGGTAACATACAGAGTCAGCATTAAAGCTGGTTTAGTCTTGTAGCCTAATGCTGTATTCTGTTCTCAGTAATTGCAGCATCTTTGTGTGTGTTTGTGTGTGTGTGTGCGTGTGTGTGTGTGTGTGTGTTTCGAAACAGGGTTTCTCTGTGTAGTCCTGGCTATCCTGGAACTCACTCTGTAGATCAGGCTAGCCTCAAACTCAGAAACCCACCTGCCTCTGTCTCCTGAGTGTTGGGATTAAAGGCATGTGTGCGCACGCGCACCACGCCCGGCTCACTTGCAGCTTCTTGATGAAACCCAGCAGTGGTTTCTTTTCACTCCTCTCTGGGTCAGGGTGGACAGCACTGGGGCTCTTTGCTGTGTGGTTCTTAACTTCTTCAGCGTGGGTCCACCTCTGCCTCGTACCGTTCCATGATGGTGCCAGTAGCAGACCACAGCAATGGCAAGGTTACCCGGGGACAGGTGGGCACGCTAGTTCTTAAAACTCAGGGGGCAGCTGTATATTCCAGTCCAAAGACACAGGCAAGGGAAAAACTCACCCCAACTTGATGGCTCCCCTTAGGATCTTTCACCATTCTGATGTAGAGCAGTGCTCACACTCCAGTGCTCTCCCCTGGATGCTGCCTTTGTTAGAAGGTGCATGTTGTGCTCAGATTCTGAGCACATTGGATGCAGGCTGGGATAAGCTATGCTGTTTCACAGTTACGTGTAATAAGAATTATTTTTAATCAGGTATGGGTTCATTGAGCTATAACCCCATGGTGAGCTAAAAAAAAAATGTATATCTTTATATCTTCTACTTTTGGGGGACGTATCTGCAGAGTTACATTGCGGAGAGCACAGACTCGGGACAGGAGGACAGGGAACTGGGAATGATTGCATTCACTATGTCTCTAAGTCCTTTGAGAGACGTTCTTTGCTATACCAATGTCTACCTTTTCCTAAAACCTTGTCATTCGGCTCACTCATTCTTTCCCTGCCAGTAAACTACCTAATGCTTGTGATGGAGCTATGCAAATGAAGTAAGCCCTCTGTCTGTGACATTAACAGTGCTTGAGAGCGAGCAGTCAATAGGAGAAGTCCAAAGGACCCCACATTTTATAAGAACTGTAAAATTTTCAATATTGACAAGGGTTTTTAATGTTATTAAAAGTCAATTTAAAATCTTGCTACAAACCCAGAAGAAACACGTGGAGCTAGTCTGTGCCCTTGCTGTCAGTCTGAAGCTGATGTGTGGGGGCTGGAGACCTCACAGCATTGCTGCTCAGATCACCTTGTGTTATTAGAAGGGAAGAGGCAGTCTGTTCATACATAGGAGTAAAGGCTGGGATCATTTGACAGTTCTACTTTTTAATACCTCAAACATTTCCTCAGGTGTGTGAAGCTCTGGATTCTGTCTCCAATACCAAAGAAGTTTCTGTTGATCAAGTTCTTTTAGATTTAAGATTAACCATAAACACACTAACTACATAGTTTTATGAACAGCTTGGTATTTCCTGGTAAAAGTAGACATTGGAGTAATTTTTCGAGTGAACATGATGGTTAGGACTATGGGTGAAATATCCGACTTGCTTTTGCTGCTGTTCTCTCCTGCAGTGTGTGAACTGGGAGCTTCAGGCTTGATTGTAAATGAACCAAGGAGGTTTGTTTTCATGGTGTCTGAGACGTAGCACGTGCTGATACAGGAGCGAGAAGGAGGAGGAAACTTCCTGGAATACAGCAGTGACCAGTGGTGTACTCTCTTTTTGGGAAGCCACCCAAGCTAATGTCACATTTATAATGCAAAGCAGTGACACACAAATAGGAGTTTGTAGCAGGCTTGGAATTAACACTCTGTTCTCTTCACAGAAGGTTTTATCACAGCTGATAACGCTCCCAGTGCCTCCTTCCCATGTTTCCATCGTGCCTTTAGCCCCTGGTGACATGATGAGGTGCAGGCTCTGGCTCTACTTGTTTACAGAGAGGGAAACAAGAAGAAAGAGTTCATCTGGTTTAGATTTTCTAGGATTCTGTATTTCTCTTAAAAGGAAATAAAATTAGGCTTCAGAGATGGCTCAGTGGGTAAAGGGCTTGCCACACAATCATGGGGACCTAAGTTCAAACCCCCACAACCCACATAAAGCACATGTTTGTAATTCTAGCAACTCATACAGCAAGATGGGAAGTGGTAACAGATTTCCTAGAAGGCTCCAGTCAGCTAACCTGATTTATGGGGTACACAGTGGTGAGGAGGGACTGTCTTAAGGTGGAAGATGAGGACCAGCAGCCAAGACTGTCCCTGAGCTTTCCATACATAGAGCATTATTAGTTCATACTCTGTGCATAAGCTCATACTGATGACTATGCATGCATGCATGCACGCATGCACACCCACACATGCTTTAAATTAAGGAGATTGCACCAGCTTCAGGCCCAGCAGTTTGCATTCAGTCTGGCATCCAGTGTTTGGAATACTGGTGGGCAGTTCTGTGCTGTAGTGAAAGGCAGCTTTAGACAATGCCTGTCATAAGTTGGATCACTCCAAGTCTCTAAACCTATGTCCTTGTGTGTAAAATAACAATTAGTGTGCGTGGCCTCTATCTCAAAACTCTCATTGGATTTGCACTGCTCACTGCTGGGTCACCATTGTCTGGGACACCATCTGCCATGTGAGTATTTGTTGAAAGAACAAGAGAAGCTGGCCATGGTAGTATATGCCTTTAATCCCAGCTATAAGGAGGCAGAGGCAGGCAGATCTCTGAGTTTGAAGCCAGCCTGGTGTACAGAGTGAGTTCCAGCACAGCCAGGGCTATCTAGGGAAACCCTATCTTGAGAAACCAGAGGGGACAAGTGAAGTAATATGGTAGCCATTAGATGAGGGCTTCATGAATAGATGGCATGCATAGGACACAGGACAGTGAATGTAATATTAGCTGTGCATTTGGCCCACACAGATGTAATATTTTGACTTTTCATTTGCATTTCTCAGGGGCGTGCTTCTCTCACAGAAGAGAAAGAGGTGTTTGCCCATGAACATGAAGAAATGAAGAATCTAGAAGCCATTGTTCAAAAGATAAAACCAACTGCCCTCATAGGTAAATGGTTTTCTACTCTTGTTCCTTTAATTTAACCTATTTAGTATTGTTTTGCTTTTTAAATTTTATAAACCTTTGGAATCCAGAAAGAAAATGGACACATTCAAGTAGCGGGGTCATCATAGGCACAGAGGTGTAATTCAGTTCTGCCTTCCTAGTGTATATTCCGGTATACACATACAGAGCCAGTGTGTGGCCCTGTGCTGGGTGAACCTGCTAACACCTGCCACATTCAGCCTTTTCCAGGCTTCATTACACAGTAGACAGCCCTTCCTGAGTGTGCAGGAAACTCACCCCCAGAACACTGGGCTATGCCTAGAGATGGGCTTTAGTTGTCTTCGGTGTGAAGGGGATTGTGGAGAAAAAGGAAAGGCAAGGCAAGGCAAGGCAAGGCAAGGCTAACTGTACTGGGTAGATGTCTGCGATGGTGGTAGAAAGTCCTGTGGTACACAAGACAGCCTTGCCAAGAGGCCACAGTATACTAGCTATGCCATGAGGAGCCATGCCCACAATATACCACTCACGCCGAGATCCAGGGTTTGCACTTCCCATATCATTCCTTTCTTCCTCAGATTCCCAAGTGGTGCTTTGTGTGCAGAGTGCAGTGTGTAGTGTGTAGCTGTGCATGTTGTGCCTTTGTGTGCACAGTATGGTGTGTAGTGTGTAGCTGTGCATGTTGTGCCTTTGTGTGCACAGTACGGTGTGTAGTGTGTAGTGTGTAGCTGTGCACGTTGTGCACCCCTCCCATCCCATCCCAGCTTTGGGAAGTGCAGACAGGAGGACAGGACAGGACAGGAGCTCAGCCTGAGCTGTCTGAGACCTTGCTTTAGAAAAGCAGAACAGATGTGTTCAAATTCTGTGCTTCAAATCTTGAAGAAAGCTATGAGTTTGTTCCCTTTCTGTGTGTGTCTTATGTACTTTCAATCATAGTGTAATCTTAGCAGCACTTCTGCAGTAGTTGATAATGTCAGGGATAACGATCCAGAATCACAAAGAACTTCACAAGCCTTCAGTGTTGTCTTACGCAGTGTGTTCTTCAGTTAACTTAGACCTTTCACCTTTCTTACGTTAGTTTGTTAGTTGCTTTATTCTGCTTCCAGCCAGTGGTTCTTTCAGCTTCACAGTGGAATGAGGTGATAGTTAACATCGCTTTATAAAGACACAGTTACCACGGTCTACTCAAAATTGCTTAGAGAGACTGTATTAGACATGGTTTAATTTCCTGATATAAATGCTTGTAACCACAGTTCCTAATGACTGACTAGGACTTCTGACTTGTGAGTCCATGTCTTAGCTGTGATTTATGGAGGCACTTATTGATTTGTAACCCTAAAGATTATTGGCCTTGAGCAGCATTGTTTCATCACTAGGCTTCAGGGTGAACATTCTCTGCTTTCTTAGGGCCTGTTAGAAGTGAGTTGCCATATCTCATTGTTTGAGGGCCTGGGCCTTTTAGAAGAACTAACCAGTGATGGTTCTGATCCCCCGTACCTTGTTTCCTTCGTAGGAGTTGCTGCAATTGGTGGTGCTTTCACTGAACAAATTCTCAAGGATATGGCTGCCTTCAACGAGAGGCCCATCATCTTTGCTTTGAGTAATCCCACCAGCAAAGCCGAGTGCTCTGCAGAGCAGTGCTACAAGGTGACCAAGGTGAGCAGTGCTACAAGGTGACCAAGGTGAGCAGTCCAGGATGGGTCATTCCCAGGAAGCCTGAGCTGCCCCAGGTGTTGATCACCTCTTGACATCAGACTTAGTCCATCAGTAAGAAAGATACAGGAAAGATACAGGAAAGGCTCTTCTTTAGTGTTGACTCCACTTTCTCATCTTCAGGAAATAAACCAACTTTGTATGTTTTCTTGATAGCATTCCTTGAGTGACTTGGAATGTTTTAAATATAAAAAATTAAAGGGAAAGAGCTTAACTTTGGGTGGTTATGAAGGTATCTTTAGCTGTTTCTTAGCACTGAAGCATACAAAATGAAGCCACAGTTTAGTTTTTGCTTTAGCTAAATTTGGGGTTTGGATTTTGGAGCCATGGGTGGAGGATCTGGGCAGCTATGCTCATACCCAGCCAGACTGGCATAAAATCCTCAGCACCCAATACTTTGCTGTTTTAAAAATAAAAAGTTAATTTTATAGTGTGTTTGTACTGACATATATTTGACTGATAGCTTGGCAGAAGGTCTTTTGCTTTCCTCAAAGACTTGAGAATATCATAACAAAAATGAAATTGAGTTTTATGCATCTAAAACTTCTACTTTGGAAATATAAAATGGAGCCTGTAAACACAGCACAAAGTCATGCTGCTGTGTGCAAGCCGGAGCTTGGCTCGACTTTGTAGCAGTGTTTCAACCCTTCGTGGTCGCTGAGCTAATGATGCTTTAACAAGGAGCCTCTCCACGACTTTCTCTCTTCTCTGGGATGGCAGTCAGTGTCCTGAGTAATTGTAATCTTTATCTACAGATTGAGTCACATTCTTCCATAGCTTTAAATCCTCAAGGGAGAACACGCAGCCCTTGAACAGTTAACAGAGTCGTAGCGTAGTACTTGCACGTAGGAGGCCCTGGATCAGCAAGTGTGTAACTCATTGCTTTGTGTCTGTGTATGTCAACAGTCCTCCTTAGCTTAGAGCTCCTGCCATACACGTACGTGATGCGAGTTCAGCTTATATAGCTGTATTTTAAACCTTCAGTGTGTCAGAAATAGGTGGCCTCAGCTCACTCTTACGATCTCACCTAATGCTCTGTACTGTAAAACATAGAAAGTCACCAGGAAACTGGACATTAAGTTCTAACCTAGCATACCATCTGGAAAATTCTAGGAACCTCTTGACTTCATCTTCAGACGTTTTCAGTAGAAGCCTCTTCAGATGTGGCCACTGGGCCTGTGGTTGGACCACTGCAGAGAACAGAGTTGCAGCCTTAGGGAATCCTATGCTGGGCTCATTCCTGGGCAGGTTAATATAGAGTGAAAAGCTCCTGTCCTGACCTCTTGGCAGCACCAACAGCACAGCCCCCCCCTGCCCCCCACCAGGAGTTACGCTCTAGACACACCTAAGCCTCCTTCAGATGGTTCTGTCCTCAGATGCCCCCTTCTCTTATCAGCAGTGTGTGTGTGTGTGTGTTGCAGGGCCGTGCAATCTTTGCCAGCGGCAGTCCTTTTGATCCAGTCACTCTCCCAGATGGACGGACTCTGTTTCCTGGCCAAGGCAACAATTCCTACGTGTTCCCTGGAGTTGCTCTTGGGGTGGTGGCCTGTGGACTGAGACACATCGATGATAAGGTCTTCCTCACCACTGCCGAGGTACTGTGAAGTGCTGGTGCATGCCAAGGCTGGATTTGCCCAGCACGGTGTGTTATTTACTTAGTGTCACAGCTGTCTGTCAAGTGTGAGGAATGCTAACCAGAGATTAGGAGTGGGTCGCAGTTCCTCAGCATCTCTAGTGAGATCCTTTCTCAGTAGTGGCTAGGTTTCATTTCAAAGGAGGAATCTTTTATTTGCTTTTAGCTACTGATGAACTTTCAGGACATGAGTGAAACAACTAAAAGTATTTTTTTCCAAACGTTAATAAGTCACATTGCTCCACTGTGAGCCTTTCTAAATAATGGCCTTTTGAAGTCTGATACAGTACAGTAGAAGTGTCTGTCATTACGGTTTCAGTACAGAAAACAAAAGCTGCACGAGTTTTTAAGCAGAGGTAAGATTAAAACAGGCCACTGTATGTTCATACGCTCACTAAAGGGGCTGATGAGATGGTTCAGTGGACAGAGGTGTTGCTGCCAATGAGCTGAAGTCAGTCAGCGAAGGACTTCATAGTGTAGAAGAAAAAAACTCCTGCAGCTTGGTCTCTGATTCCCACGTGTGTGTCATACCATGCACATGCCACCTCCCCACCCCCCATAAATAAATACAAATGTAGTGAGGATTTTTTTTAAGGAAATCACTGATAGGAGAAGTCAGCTCTCAAGTACAATTTTGGGAAAGTTCTACTTTCGGGGGTCACTGAGCCCACCTGCCAGGGAATCCTGTACAGTCGAGAACTGAATTTACCCAGCCACAGGCTGACACATTAGCCATAGTTTCGTAGACACGGTGGAGAACAGGAAGCTCAAACTCAGAGACAGAGGGTGGCCTTATCCCTGCTGCAAACGGTCCTGTGAGCTTACGCTTGGTGTCCGTTTCCTTTGCATCCGAGCCTCAGCAGGATCCTGGTGACATGGGTGGGATATGTTTGTCACCATGAACTGATAACTAGGGTGCTGATCCTGTTGGAACTGTGTTCCAGATTTGGGCAGCATGCAACCTATGAGCCAGAAACTTGTCAGTTTCTTCTCAACAAACTAAACCCTGTCTAACATAATAGCTGAACTGAGCTAAATGAAACCTGGTTGCATTTTCCAGCAAACATGCTGTTCTTTGCACTATGAAGAGGAATCCCAAGAAGAGGGGCAGATTCCAGAGTCAGCGGTGTGATCTAAGAGCACAGCCTGGGTAGCTCCTGCCTCTCTCCGGGATGGATACCTGGAAGCCGTAGTGCTCTTTAGGTGGTTTCTTTGCAGTGTGACAGTTGATGTGTCTGGCTTGTTTCTTTTTAGCTCAAAAAATATTGACAAATTCTATACACACACGCACATATATGTATATATGTATATGTAATTACTAAGAGTATTTTAAAGTTTTTACATAAAAGTACAACTATTTCTTTTAGGAAGACGGAAAATGATCTTAATTCTTTAGCCCATGTTTTCTTCCTTTAACTCTAGTACCCTCTAGTGACAATGTCAGGTAAATACATTTTATTTCTCATTTCATAAATAGTAATTACTGATCACTGTTAAAGGTTCATGAGCTTTAATCTTAGCACTCTGGAGGCAGAACCAAGTGGATCTCTGTGAATTCAAGAAGAGTCTACTGTATATAGCAATTTACAGGTCACCCAGAGTTACATGGTGACACCCAGACCTCCCACTCGGCCCCCAGATTTTTTTTTCTTTTGCAAAGAAAAAAATGTAATTGGGTGTGGTGGCTCATGCATACTTGTAATCCCAGCATTTTCAGGGATGGGTCTAGATGTAGGATTTCAAGGTTAAGGCTGGTCTTGGCTACACAGAGAGCTCCAGGTCAGCTTGTACTTGGTGAAATAGCAGAACCAAGTTAAGAAAAAGCAACCGGTGCCATGGCAACTGGGCTCTCTCACTGCTGCTTTCCTCAGCTGCGTCATCACAGCGCTCTTCTTCCTCAGACAACACTCCCCTACCTGCTTTCCCTGGTCTTCATCTCACTTTTAATGAAGACTGAACATGCATGTATGTTTGTACACACACACACGGTGGGTTTAGGGTATTTTTTTCTGCTTTCCACATAGTTCCTTAAGGCAGATCCCTCACTGAATCTGGCTCTCACTGATGTGGCAGGGCTGGCTGACCAGCATGACTCAGGGTTCTACCTGTCTCTGCCTCCCCAGCACTGGGAGCCTGTGTGTGCTGCAGAGCTTTGCCCACATCGCATAGATAAGGAGATCCCCTCAGGACCTCATGCTCATTTAAGCACGTTCCCAGCCCCAGGATACTCTTATTTAAACACTCGGAAACTGAGGTTTTCCTGGCTGGTGTTCTTGAGAGCTTGTCGCTCCCCTAACTGAAGAGTTCACTCTCTTCTTCAGAATGTCATAACATTAACAAGCCGCTGACACAGAGCAGAAGCAGTTCAGCAGAAGCACTTGGAAGAGCAAATCTAGTGCTGTAGATGCTCATTGCAGGGCCCCGGGGGAAGGCTGTCTGGTTCAGCTAGCCAGCTAACTGAAGTAACAGTTCAGAAATTAGGGTGACTTGCTTTATTCCACAACCCCAGGTTTAATCACTTCTATATTACAGTACACATTCACAAAAGGGGCTGGAGAGATGGCTCAGTGGTTAAGAGCACTGGCGGCTCTTCCAGAGGTCCTGGGTTCAATTCCCAGCCCACATGGTACCTCACAGCCATCTGTAACTTCAGTTCCAGGGCATTTGACATCATCTTTGGTCCTCCAAGGACACCAGACATAGACAAAGAGGTGCACAGACATTCAGACATTCATGAAGGCAAAGGCAAAACACACACGTGTGTGTGTGTGTGTGTGTGTGTGTGTGTGTGTGTGTGTGTGTATTACTAGTTTGGTCACATACGAAACTGGACGTCTCATTGATTTGACAAAATTTGAAAGGTTATTTTTGGATTCCTTAAAATGTATTTGTTGTTTTATGTGTGAGGAGTACATGTGTATGTACTTGTGCAGAGGTGGATGCATGTGTATGAAGGTGTGTAAAGGTTAGAGATTAACACTGGTTGTCTTGTGAGACAGGCCTTCTCACTGAGTTCACAGATCACCCGTTGGCTTGACTGCTGGCCAGGGAGTCAGGGATAGAGCAGTGTGGGTCAGTGATGCTCCTGTCTCTGCCTCCTGGTGCTGATTGCACAGCTGTGCCATGCAGTGGACTTTTATGCAGGCACTGGGATCTGTGTTCTGACTCTGCGATTGGGCAGTAGGCATTTTAGTTAAAGAACTCATCTTTCCAGCCTCTGGTTCTGAATCTTTGTTTTAATTATGTATGCCAAGTGAGACTGTTAACCTCCCTGGTGACTGTGGGTGATACGTGACAGTGCAGCTTCAGTCAGTGCCCTTGGCTGTGCAGTAGGCAGCAGACCACCAGAGGTGCATGTGTGCTGACCTGCATCTGACTTGGCATGGGCAGGAAGGAACCTTTTGCTCTCTTCAAATGTTCGAAAATCCCATGATAACACAACAGGGCTAAGTTCTGTCTATCTAATACTTTCATTTTAGACATGAATGTAGAATAAGGATAGCATAGAGTCCCACCATTATGTGCAAAACAGCCTGACAGTTCTACTTTTTATAGTGTGTTAGGTGTTTGTCACTAACAATTCCATTGTTCTTTCCTATTTGGGATAGTAGCTATGTTCTCAGAGATTTAGATTTCCACCCGTGTTTGAGTGTTTTCCTTGCATGTGTATGTGTATGTGTATGTGTGTATGTGTATGTGCCTTATGCTAGTGGACCAAAAGAGTGCATCAGATACCCAGGAACTGGAGTCACAGACATGTAAGCTGCTGTGTGGGTGTTAGGGATCCAACTCTGGCCCTCTCCAACAGCAGCCAGTGTTCTTCATCGCCGAGCCAGCTCTGCAGCCCGGCATGCAGCCAGTGTTCTTCATCGCCGAGCCAGCTCTGCAGCCCAGGGTATTAGTGCTGTTGTTTGAGCTGAGGTCTCAGTGTGTAGCTGGATGGCCTGAAACTCACTGTGCAGACCAGGCTAGCTTCAAATTCACGCAGCAGGTTGTCTGTCTCTGACTCCTGACTGTAGGAATTAAAGGTGTGTGCACCAGGACACTCAGCTCGATTCTTGTCTCATCTGTAGATCAGGAATTACCTGACACTCCTCACTAGTCCTTAAATCCATAAATGAGGAAAACCAACACAACCTGTGAACTGTTCCTACCTGAGCTCTGGTAAGGAGTAGTTGTCTTCTCCTCTCTGTTCTGGGGGAAATGGCATGCCCACTTCAGTAGTAAACATTTAATGTCTCTATGTTTACAGTTTGGAACCCTGATCATTTTCTCTGGGGCAAAGGAAAGCTCGTGTTTATTACTATGTCACAAAAGCAAGAAATTAATTAGTGAAATGAATTTATTATATAATCAGGACCAATAGTCTCTAAGTCTAGGTGTCTTAGTGTTCTGCTGCTGTGAAAAGACACCGTGACCAAGGCAACTCTTAGAAAAGAAAGCATAGACTAAGGAAATTGCTAACAGTTTCAGAGTTAGTCCATTGCGTCATGGTGGGGGCCTGGCAGCCTGTGGGTAGGCTTGGTGCAGGATGAGCCAAGAGACAGACAGGGTGAAGGAGAGAGAGGGGGAGGAAGAAAGAAAGAGACATACAGACACAGAGATGGACACACAGAGACAGACACACAGAGACAGACACAGGCCTGGCATGGGCTTTGAAACCTGAAAGCCCACTCTCATTGACACACCTCCTTCAACAAATCCCCACTTCCCAATCATTCCAAACAGTTCTTAACTGAGGACCAAACCTGCAAATATTTGAATCTGTCGGCATCATTCTTATTGTTGGAGATCCAGGAGTTGCCTCACAAACCACACGAACACCGATCTCAGTCAGACAGGAATAGTTTATTGAGCATTTGCCCAGGACTGATGGATGGAGCCTTGGACCAGACTTGGGGACCAGTTGCAACCATGAGCCAGGATAGTACAGAGCTTTTAAGCCTTGAAATCCATAAGCAATCTGGGCCAACTTATTTTACCATTCAGGATTTAGGGATAGGGGATTTCTTTAGGAACATGCCTGTTGTACATTTACCTTGCCCCCATTGGTTGGGGTATTCTACTCTGGCAGGGGACTTGCCTTGTTGTCTAACATTCTTGTTTTAACTTGCCAACCAGATGTCAGTTACCCATATACATGTCTTATTCTGCCAAATAGGATGTCAATTTCCAGAGAGGTCTTGGAAACATAAAAACTTGACCCCTACTCAAAATGGAAGTCTTATTCCAAATATCTTCTTATGGATTTATCCCAGGGGCAGCTTATAAGCAAAAACTGTAAAAGCTCATACACAGGTATAGGAAGTGCTGTCTGGCAGTTGGTTCGAGTCTCAGCTTATTGTGGCTAACTAAACACTGACTTCTATTGTGATTGGTTTCCAGGAACACCAGAGTACAGAACATTACAGAATATGCAGTCAACTCGGGCATGAGGAAGCTTCCTAGTCACGGCACATGAGAACGTTTCCTTATAATGTTAGTGACGGCACAAATGGCTGGACAGGCAGCAGTGAGCCGGACCTTAACACTCACTCAAACCACGACACTAGGCTATTTTTTTTTTAAGATTTATTTTATTTATTATATGTAAGTACACTGTAGCTGTCTTCAGACACTCCAGAAGAGGGCGCCAGATCTCGTTACAGATGGTTGTGAGTCACCATGTGGATGCTGGGATTTGAACTTAACACCTTCGGAAGAGCAGTTGGGTGCTCTTACCCACTGAGCCATCTCACCAGCCCCTCTTTTTTTTTTTTTAAGATTTTTTTTTTTTTGAGTGTGTGTGTCTGTCTCCCTCCCTCCCTTCCTCCCTCCCTCCCTCTGTATGTGGTGTGTGTGTGTGTGTCTGTCTGTCTTTCTGTCAGTCTGTCTCCTAGTTTCTCCTCAGTCCCACAGTCAAGGTCACCCCACCTGTTAGCCTCTGTCACTGTGGCCTGATGAGGATTCATTTCTCCTGCAAACTAGGCTGCTTCCTGCAGTGTCTCCTTTTGTTCTGTGCTGTTATCTCACTAACCTCGAGATCTCCCTGGCAGGACCTGTGTTGGTGCAGTCTTATTGGTATGCTGATGGTACCTAACATATCTTTGAAATAGCTCCCTGAGGTAGAGGCAGGTGGATCTCTGAATTTAACATCAGCCTGGTTTAACTAACCAATTGCAGGCCAGTCAGAGCTACTTGGTGAGCCCCTGTTTCAAAAAGAATGACAGCTCAGTCGCTAGGCGGTTTCCTGACCCCAGGTCACAGGCATAGAGGTTAAGGCGCACCCAAAATTTTCTATTTCTTGTTTTTTCCCTGTGTGTTTATAATAGTGACCTGGATAATAATGAATGAATAAATAAATAAATACAATTAAAGAATATTTAAAATACTGACAGAGCTGGGTTTAGAGCTCAGTGGGAGAATAGTATGCACAAAGCCCCAGGTTTGGGAAAGAGAGAGAGAGAATGTGAGAATCAGACAGAGAGACAGACAGAAACTGACTGACTATTTGGTTACTCAGAATGTCACCAGGGAAGGTTTCCTGATCCTCTCTGCCCAGCCTTTCTGTTGGAGGCTTGGTTATGTGCTGACCTAGGCCTATTGGTTAACTGTCCAGAGCTAGGGAGTGTCATGGGGAGAGCTAATGGGGAGATTGGTTGGGTAAGCAGCTATCAAGCGTCTGAGTAAGATGTAAGTCCTTAGGGAGTGTGACTGAGCAGGCTCTCGCTCGCCTGATGCTGGACTCCCTGTGTGGGTTTTGAGTGGAGGGTGCCGGCAGGTCTGTGTTGACCCACCACCCTCCTCTGCTTCCATGACTTCTTTATCTCCCTTTACTTTCACCGGATCTCCAGGAAATGTCCAGTATTTAATTGTCCGGTGGGAAGGCATGCCACCAAAAAGATACCAGGATTCTCTTCTCTGTGTCTCTTGGTGTGACCCCAGCGCCTGCCATGACTCAGCATTTCTGTTGATAAAGGGCCATGAGACTAGACAGGCATTTTCATGTCCTGGTTCCCGTATATGGCCATTGCTTTAGTTTTCCGTATGATTGCCACCCTGAATCATGTGGGAAATAAACACTTTTATTCGTTTTCTCTTCTTAAGGTCATATCTCAACAAGTGTCAGATAAACACCTACAAGAAGGCCGGCTCTATCCTCCTTTGAATACCATTCGAGACGTTTCGTTGAAGATTGCAGTAAAGGTGAGACAGTGCGGCCTCGTTACTTCCCTCCCTCCCTTCTTTTGCTAAATGTGTGTCTTTACTATTTTCCGTGCTTGCTTGGCATGTCTGTTCATTTTCTAGGTCTCAGGGAAGCCAGGCACAGTGACTGGGCTACTGGGGAGCTGCACTTTATCCTCAGAAGATGGAAATACCGGGATGTGTTATAGATTTGTTTATCCATTTTCCTCCTGTGACTTATTTCATTCTTTTCAGTCGGGCTTCCCACGGTCACAGCATTCCCAGTTGTTCTATAGAGCTATTTAAGTAGTTTCCATAGACTGACTAGAGTGAAATTTACACCTGGCACCTCCTGCCACATCCCTGACTATGACAGACTGAGGACAAAGGGGACAGTGCCAGGGGACTCAGGGCCCCTTGGGCAAGTTCTTAATCCAGTAGAGAAAAGAATTCACTCTGAATCATACCAGACTCGAGGACAACTTAGTTGGGTTTTGGGGAAAGACAACTGGGTGGGGAATCTGAATGGCTCCTGGGAGGAGGGTGCTGCGTGAGGGCTGGGAGGGGTCTGTGCCTTCTAGACTAGGGGTGCAGAAAGGCGGGGAGGCAGCGTGATCGAGCACGTGCTAGAGCAGATCAGTGGTTCTCAGCTTGCCTAATGCTGCTCCCCTTTAATACAGTTCCTCATGTTGTTGTGACCATAAGACTACTTTTGTTGCTACTTCTTAACTGTAGTGGTGTAGATGAGCAGGGTCTCGGATCCTAAGACCATCGCAAGTGTGGGTTTCCAATGGCTTGACCCACAGGTTGAGAACCTCTTGCCCTGAGTGTCAGAGCACATGTATAAGGAGATAGAAAAGGAGAAAGGGAAATGGTCCACTGTCCCAGTCAGAACTCAGAGGGCAGGCAGCTGAGCCCTGGATCCCAGAGCCACTGCAGAGAGGGAGGGGCTGCTGGGGTGGACCAGGTTGGCCTCGAACTCAGAAATCTGCCTGCCTCTGCCTCCCAAGTGCTGGGATTAAAGGTGTGCACCACCACTGCCCAACTTCTACCTGCTTTCTTACTGAGAGCCCTGTACCACCTGCCCAGGGATGACACCATCCACAACAGACTGGGCCCTTCCCCTCCACTTAATTAGTGAATTAAGAAAATGCCTTGCAGGTTTCCCTACAGCTGGATCTTATAGAGACATATTCTCAATTGAGGCTCCCTCCTCTCAGATGACCCTAGCATGTGTCAAGTTGACATAAAGCTAACAGCCTTGTCTGCATCTTTATCAAGAAGATATTGTCAGTCCCTGACTAAGCCGTTTGTAAAGAAAGTTACCAAAGTATTTACTATAGTGTATTGGTCGCTTTATTTTTTCCTCTGTGACTAAATACCATGACCAAGGCAACTTATAAAAGAAAGTTTAACTGGCCTTATGGCTTCAGAGAGTTAGAGTCCATGGTCACGGGAACATCTTGACTTACAAGCAGGACACAAAGTCTTTTGAAAACTCAAAGCCTCCTCCGCCGCAGGACCTTCTCCTGTAACAATGCTGTATTTCTTAATCCTTCCCAAACAGCTGTACCAACTTGGGACTGAGTATTTAAACATGAGCAGCCTGTGGGGCTATTTCCATTCAAACCTCCACACGTGCTATTTCAGATACTACGGAGGGTGCGTTTTCCTCTCCTTTACCAGGGGGGAAAGAGGTGGTCTTTAAAGCTGATCTCGAAGGTAGGGAATGACGTTCAAGCCTGCTTATGTCTTATTAGCTGCCTAACACAGCACAGACAGCAACAGGGACAGATGTGCAACAGCAGACGGAGGAGCTTTCTCTAACACAGCTGAACTCTGTTCTGTGTGTGCCTTTTAATGCTCTTTAGTATCAGTCTGTCACAGTTGCTCTAACCAAGGACCTCTTTCTAGGTGGTTTCAACGAAACAATTTTTTTTTTTAATTTTGTGGCTGCTGTACACCAAGGTCGAGATGTCAGTAACTGTCTTCTCCTCAGGTCTGTGTCCTTGGCTTAGGTCTGCATTTTCTCTGTATATGCCTTCTCGTCCTTGGTGTTTTGGCTGTTCAGATGTGTTGTGGATTAGGGCCATCCTGAAAGCAGTATTTTAACTTCTGAAGTACTACTGGTGAGGGCACCAGCATATATGATTATATGTGGGGGAACACAGGCTTGCCCCTAACAGTTTGGGTTAAACTGTGGTTGGTCAGGGTCTCTGCTCTTAGGCATTTTGTGTTGGGCAGGAGTCTGCTGTTGGCATTTGCAGCCTCTGGCCACAAGAGGTCAGTAGCGCCTGTACAGTTTCACCAGTCAGACAGTGGAAGGTCTTCTTGCAGACTCAATTTCCTGATTTCAATATCAGTAGTTTGCACTATTCCAAGATTATGGAAATGGCACCATTTAAGATTCACATGTTGATGTTTGTCTTGTTGACTGAAGGTACATTCTTCAAAATCAGTACTTTGGAAAAAACATTCTGATATTTTATCCCAATCTATATCGGCCAGTTTTTAGTTTTCATTACTTATGAACTGAACAGCACGCAATTTTAAGCTTATTTTGACAATTTAAATGAAAACAAAGTAACACATAGAGGAGAAAGTAAGAAGCAAGGGGCAGTGGAGGGAGTAGGACTGGACTGCAGTCTGTACCACTTAGAATTCTGTGCTGTTGCCTGCACAGAGACCAAGGACTTGGGATGAGGGGCCAGTGTCAGGAAGGATGCAGATGTGAGGTGCCTGGGAGCATCCAGATGTCTAATTCTTCCATGGAGATGGAGGTGACAGACACACGGGAATGACTAGATAGATAGAAAGAGCTGGTTGGTCTGTGCTTGTATTGATGGTGGAGCAGAAGGCAAGGCTGCCGTTGCAGGAATCTGAATGTGGGAAGGAGAGTCGGGCAGAGGACGGAAGAGAGCTCACAGTCCAAGATGATTAGCAGTCAGGCCTGTCAAGACTTTGAAGACTGTCATCTCTGAGAAAAGTGACAATGTTCACACTTAAGTCTCTCCTCCCGAGCCTCCCTGGCTGCTAGTGTTCTCTCCTCTTGCTACATCTAATTTGTAGCTGCATTTTCATTTCCTTTGCTCATGTATTTGGCTTTTTCTCTAGGACAAATTATAAATTAACCTTTGAAATGGATAAAAATTTGATTTGTGTTCAATATCACCTTCTCGTTATAAAAATAATGACTTGCCTTCCTTATTTTTAGATTGTGCAAGATGCATACAAAGAAAATATGGCCACTGTTTATCCTGAACCCCAAAACAAGGAAGAATTTGTCTCCTCCCAGATGTACACCACGAATTATGACCAGATCCTACCTGATTGTTATCCGTGGCCTGAAGAAGTCCAGAAAATACAGACCAAAGTCAATCAGTAACACAACAGCTAGGATTTTTAACTTTATTAGTAAAATCTTGAAGTTTTCATGATTTTTAAGGGTCAGAATCTTTTATGATGATTCATAGTATGCTTAGAATAAGGTGATTTTAGTTTAACAACAAACTCATGGGACTCTATTAGGATAAATTAGGATAAATTTCACACTAGACAGTTTTGTTTCACTTACTGTGGATATTTATGTTTTCTCTTGTGATTATTCTCTTTACGAATTCTGTTTAAAAGGACCCACACTAGTAATAAATTAATATAGCATAACTTGATCACATTAAATGCCTACAGTTCTTTCTTGACTATTTTGCTAAAATCTCTTAAACAGTAAAGATAAACACACACTTGGGTATAGCTGAACTTTTACCAAACGGAAGCGCTACTTTGTTGCCTAGAGAAAAACCTTCTGAGGACCTTTATTCCAGGCCTCCGTTAGCTCTGTTCTTTTGTATACCGGACTCAACACCTCCGAGAAAGCTCACTGCTGTTTACAGTGCCTTGCGTAGCCTTAGCTCATCAGAGTCTTCTGTCGTTATATCCCATAGAGTAGAGCTCTCGTTCCCAAACACTCCATAGAAACAGCCTTTCTCTGAGCAGCCCCTGGCCCCGCTGAGATAACTCGGGTGTTTGTTAGTGTAGCCTGGGCAGTGAGAAGGGCTGCAGGAGGGTCCTTGAGAAGGGGCCCTGGGAACCCACCTCTGAGACAAGGGTGTCAGATGCCAGACAGTGGTTCCCAGACAAGCTGGGGCTCCATGAAGATCACCTGCTCTAACGTCCCTGTTCCGAGGACTGAGAGCTCATGGCATGAGTAAATACATCTCTAATGCCTACCTTTCTATCAGATAATTTAATTACCAAAACCATTCTGTGAGAAAAAAAAAACAAGCCTTTCCCAGGTGGTATTAATTTACTGGACACATTGATAATGGCATGACTAGAAACAGCCTTAACTCCTAAGCTCAGGTTCGAGAACATTCTGTATATCTAGAGATGCTCCTGACTTTGAAGTTGCTTTAAAGCCTGTGTGGGTTTACGGTGGGCAGCTCTGTACAGTGAGCTCCTTGAAGGTGAAGATACAGATTCTTTCAGTGTGAGTTAAAAGGGTATAGACTTTCTAATGACAACTTTTGACTAAGGGTTTCTTCAGTGTAGTTATTTGGGGAAGATTCAGAATTTCTATCTATTCTTGTCTGTTTCCATGTTGTCAGGTAGTTGTAAATGAATGTATTTACCTATGCAAAAGATTTATTAAAGCCTAGAGAATATGAATAATATTGTAAATGTCATTTTTTTTCTTAAAATATCATCGTTACACTTGATAACGATGGTGCTGAGTTTTAGGAGATCATATGAAAAGCTATTAATTTTTTTAAATTATTTTTTTTGTTTTGTTTTTAAATTTTGTGTGTGTGTGTGTGTGTGTGTGTGTATCTGCATGTGCTTTTTTGCCCTGGTTTTCTCTGGTGCCCACAGAGGTCGGAAGAGGGTGTCAGATCCTGGAACTAGAAGTACAGATGATTGTAACCCCCCAGCCCCATGTGGGGGCTGGGAACTGAATGAGAATCCTCTGGAAGAGCAGCAAGTGCGTTTAACTTGTGAGCCATGTCTACACTACCAAGGTATTATAAAGTTTTAAAATATTCTAATAATTGCTTATTCCATATAAGCATACTTATATGTTATACTTCATTTAACATATATATAAGCATATGTGTCGGATACTATGAGTGACCTCTTCTTATTCTTAGGGAAAGATGTCCCAGCAGGCATTAGACAGGCACTCCCTATACATCACGCATTGCAGTCCATTCTTTCATCCATGGTATCCTGGTGGTTACCTCATGAGGTTGATATTATAAGTCACTCGCCGAGCCCACAGAGCTCATCAGCACAGGTGACGGGGTCCAAGTCTGTGCCTGCCTGTCTTCATCCTCTCTGCTTTCGCTAGTCTACTGTAGACTAGCCAGCAGCGTCCCAAGTGCATTCTTAAGTCTTCTAGGAGCTTCATTCGAAAAGGAGAATTGATGTTGATAATAAATTGAACCAATATATCTAAAATGTTATTTCAAAATATAATTAATACAAAAATTATTCAAGTGTTTGGTCAAGTCAGTACCCAAATCTTTCAAAGGCAGTACTCCTCTCCACTGATATTTTAGTCCGTTCAGATCAGCCCCTGGCTGGCCTTTTTCTCATGTACCTACTGCCTGCTGCTTCATCCACCCAAGTGCTGGGCTCACCAGTGTGGGCCATCACACCCATCGTGAGAAAGTAACTCTTCCTTGGAATTCCGTAATAGAAAGTTATTTCACCCTAGAAACCATCCATCCATTCAGTACATTCCCATGTGTGTAAGGCGATGCTAACTGGAATGTGACCCACATTGTAAAAGCACACTCCTAGTTTACACTCAATGCTCTCAGGAGACAGAGCCATTTCAATTTTTTTTTGTTTTTTAATTTAAAACAATTTTTAAATGTATCTTAACGTTTGTCCATTGGTGTTTTGCCTGCATGCGTATCTGTATGAAGGTGTTGGCTCCCCTGGAACAGAAGTTACCTACAGTTAGGAGCTCCATGTGGGTGCTGGAATTGAATCCCAGTCCTCTGGAAGAGCAGCCAAGCGCTCTTTACCACCGAGCCATCTCTCTAGCCCTCCATTTCATTTTTTAGTGCTAATGACTTTATCTTGTGTCTCCCAAAGTAACCACAGGGACAAGGAAATGTGGAGCATTAATGGGCAACCGGAGGGAGGGCTTCTCCTCACACTCTGCTGCCTGTCACTCAGCCACAGGGCTGCGGCACAGGAGGCGCATGCTCTAGTTTCTTCTTTCTTTTTTCTTCCTTTCTCTGGCCCAGGGCTGCAAGAGGAAGTAGATAAGATGAACATGTAGCACGGACTCTGCCACAAACCCAGGTTTTGTTTGAACTTCAACAGGAAGTGAGTATTTGCATTCTAGCATATGTAGAAAATGGAAGGCCACTCCAGTAACACGCGAGGTGAATTCTGCTTTATAAGCAGAGCCTGGACCAGCTTAAACTCTAACCCAGCCCTGACCCACTGTAAATCCTACTGAAGTTTCACAGCCTCCCCGCCCAACTCCATAAGAAATGACATGGCATACTCATGTTTAGAAGAAAACATTTCTTTCTCTTTGAAAAAAAAAAAAAGTTTGAATGAAGGTGTGATGCTTTACTGAGCAGGGACATAGTGCTTGACAGAGTGGCAAATCTGCCTTGCAAGACAAAACGTAGATTTCTCATAAACATAGAGTATGAAGAATTCAGTGGTCCAGCATGCTGGAGGGCGGCTCTGGAGTCCACCCTCAGAGGAGGAGCTGTTGGCGTGTGATGGCTGCCCGGAGAGGAGGAGACAGTTTTCTCTAACTGTGCCCTGCTAGATTAGCTGTTCTCCAGAGCAGGCCCTATACCAAAGAGTGTTTGGGCAACACAGTTGGAGGAGGAGGGCAACTGTGAACAAAAATACAAAGTAATAAAACTACTGCTTTAAAGGAAATATACATTCTAGATTTCAAAAATGAAATATGTGGAATAAAGATTCATTGGAGGCTTAACATCAATTAGTATATCAATAACTTCAAAGGCTGGTCGTGGTGGCCCACGCCTTTAATCCCAGCACTCAGGAGTCAGAGGCAGGTGGATTTCTGAGTTCGAGGCCAGCCTGGTCTACAAAGTGAGTTCCAGGACAGCCAGGGCTACACAGAGAAACCCTGTCTCAAAAAACCAAAAAAAAAAATAAATAAATAAAAAAAATAAAAAGAAAATACCCAGATGGGAGCTGGAGTTGTAACTCACTGATAGTCTAGCATGCACAGGGCCCTGGGTGCAATCCCCAACCAGCACTGCAAGACAGACAGACAGACA
Source organism: Mus minutoides (assembly GCA_902729485.2). Lineage (NCBI taxonomy): Eukaryota > Metazoa > Chordata > Mammalia > Rodentia > Muridae > Mus > Mus minutoides. The sequence goes on along the minus strand of LR750355.1, from coordinate 65,418 downwards.
GACAGATACAGAATCCCCAAACCAAAGCCCCAAATGGCTTAATATCAGTATCCTGCAGCAGTTAATGGGAGACAGGTGCAATTTGTTATCGATTCAAGCTGGCCCAGTAAGAAGAGACTAGTTTGGTGTGTAGGAGTTTTTGCAGGGCCTGGTGACATGAATTGCTGTCTGAAAATTAACCACCAGGCAGTATGGCTACTCACTGAGAAAGATAACTGCTTTGGGAGTACTTATCCGCTGAGCACAGCCCAGCTTAGAACATAGATCGGAGAATAACTTGACAGGGACAGCAGCAGTGTTCCAACAGGAGCCAACAGAAGTGTCTCATAGAGATAGGAAAGTCTCTCTTGTTAGTCTACTTTAATCACTGTGATAAAAATGTGAAGCAAATCAGTGTAAAGGAGAAATACTTCCTTGGCTCACAGTTTCGGGGGAGTCAGCCCAGGGCCACTGGACTGCTTTCCTTGCTATAGGACTGTGGGGAGAGAAAACACTGTGATTGCAGGAGCACGTGCCCGAAGAGGCAGCTCGTTCTGTCTGTCAGGAGGCAGACAAAGGTTTGAGGGCAGGATGTGTTCTTCAAAGGCATTGTGTCCTGGTAACCACCAGAATTGAAGGCCGGCCTGCGCCTCACAATGGGATCCTATCTTACAATGATCCCAAACTGCTACTTGCAGCACTCAGAGAGGCAGGTAGATCTCTGAATTCACGTCCAGCCTGGTTTACAGAGTCACCTTCAGGATAGCCAGAGCTACACAGAGAAACCCTATCTCAAAACAAAACAAACACCCCCCCAATCAATTAAAAGAGCACATCCCCATTAGCCACTTCTTCATTAACAGCTCGATCAATAAGAACTAATAGATATATTAGTCGTCTAATGAAACTTAGCACCATCATGATCTGATCACCTATTGATACATCTGCCAGCTTACAACTAATTCTTTAACACCAGAACCATTGACAAGAGACAGTGGGTGGCGCCATGGATGGAACACTGAAGAATGAACAAGTTCTAGGATGAACCTAGTAGCACTATTATAAATACATTTCCAAAAGATATTTTCTGGGCTTTCATGTAGAATAATGTGCTAATAGACAGGAAGTGATTAGGGCAGTGGTTCTGAGAATGGGCCATAAGGGCTCTAACACCACTGGGGTCTTTTGGACACTACTGATGTGCCATCCCTCTGGTTGCTATTCCAACAAGAAGTTGGTTTTTAAAATTACTTTGTATTTTAATTTTTGTCACATTTTATTAAATTTTGTGTATGTGCATAGGTATAAGCAGGTGCCTGCTGAAGCCAGAAGAGCTTGAGATCCCCCGGAGCTAGACTTGTGAACCCTCGAATGTGAGTGCCAGGAACCAAACTTGGATCCTCTGGAAGAGCAGCATGTACCCTAACCACTGAGCAAGCGCTCTTCACACCCTTAAATTAATATTTTTAACTGTCAAAATTTTATGTTTAAGAATTGGAATCTTTGTATTCTGTAACAATAGACCCACATTGAATCTCTGATCCATAGGTAAATAGAAGGTACCAAGAGATTTGCAGAGATAGAGTCCAGCTTTTAAGAGCTTTTAGAGAAACAAGGCTATAATTATTATTGTATCGTCATTCGGCACAACCATTGCCATATGCAGGAAGCAGATTGGTCTTCCAGAATGACAGCATGTTTGTGAACATTTAGATGGTGATCCTACCCAGCTGTTGGTAGACAAGCGCTCTTTCTTGGAGCTAATCGGTAGGTGGCCATTAATTTAGCCAATGTGTCTGCCCTCTTATCCAGTGGGGGAGCACCTGGGGCAGTTTGCCTTATGCAGCACGCCTGCTCCAGGGCCACGTTAACTCTGACTGTATCAGGACATCAGTCTGATGTTGGACCTTTACCAGCTCACCATTGCAAGGGATAGCAGTGGTCGCCTACTCAACGATCTGCTGACAGGACCCCAAGCCCTGGAAGCATTAGGTTCTCTGGATGCCAGCGTGGGGAAAACGGGTGCTAGGAGAACACAGGAAAAGCCTGTCAGCTCAGTGATGTCTCGTGGAAGTCCACAGTCTGGTCCATGCTGGGATCATGAGAATGTCTCCCCACAGTGAAGGACACGCTGTCTACTTCATTCTTCTTACTAGGAAGGCAGGCCCTCAGTGTTTGGTGGACTCTTTTCTAGACAGGATTTGGCCATGTAGCCCAGACTGACTTCAGATTTGAATCCTTCTGTCTCTGCTGGGATTGTAGACCTGTACTTGGCTATTTGATGGACTTGAGAAAAAAAATGTCCACATTGCTTAAACCCATGTATGGATTGATCCAGATGCCTCTAGCTTGGAGAGGCAAGGCTCCAAGAGACTCTTTCCTGTCACTATTACATACATAGCCTAAGGATTCCTGGGCATTGCCCACCCTATTGAGCAAACTTCCTGCAGATCAACATAAAGATGAACTTTCTGAATTAATGCTGTTTAGATGAATTAGTGATTTTATAGAATTCCTGATTTGATTCAAATAGTCTTAGGAAGAAAATGATCAGAGATGATTTTAGTTGTTTTGCTAGGAAGATTTAATAATTAAAATCCAGAATGGAATGTGTTCACTCCTCATAATAGTAAGTAAATGCTGCCTAATAATGAATACAATGAGCTTTCACAATTACACTAAAAAGAGAAATAGGCTTAGGACAAATTTATGTTCAAGGAGAAACATTCAGGTCCAAAGATGAAGCCACAGGTGTGAGACTGAGCTGACAGGCTTTTCCTGTGTTCTTATAGCACCCATTTTCCCCACGCTGGCATCCAGAGAACCTAATGCTTCCAGGGCTTGGGGTCCTGTCAGCAGATCGTTGAGTAGGCGACCACTGCTGTCCCTTGCAATGGTGAGCTGCAAAGTCCAGACTGATGTCCTGATACAGTCAGGGTTAATGTGGCCCTGGAGGCAGGCATGTTCCATAAGGCAAACTGCCCCAGGTGCTCTCTCCCACTGGATAAGAGGGCAGACGCACTGGCTAAATTAATGGCCACCTACCGATGTGTGCACTACAGCATGAAAAACTGCTTTGAGAATTTATTGATATTCTTCTGTAACTTCCCTTTTGATATTTTATCTATGAGATAATTCTTTCTTACATAGAGAATTTTTTAAGCTATAGAAAGGTAGAGAGCAATAAAGGAAAGTGGTGTGGCTGCCTTCCACTCCACCTAGTGTGTGTGCTGCCTGTGTGAGTGGCTTTTCTTTTCTCTGGTTCAAAAAGAGTTAATGAGCTCCAAGCCTGGTGCCTGGCCAGCAAGGGGTGCCTGGCCAGCAAGGGGCTCCTGGCTGACTCCCCAGAGAAAGGAGCTCTAGCAATAAATCCTTTTACTTAATTCAGCGCAGCAGCTAAACAGCCTGTGCTAATCACCAGCTATTAGTGCTTATTTAAGCATAGATCATAAGAGAGAAGTTTTCTCAGAGCTTATTTAAACATAAAGAGTTAAGTTTTCAGTGTTTAAGCCGAACAGAACAGTAAGAACTGAGTCTCCAGTGTTAAAGCACAGAGAATTATAAAGTTTAACAAAGAGCAGAGAGTTTTTTTCTCTTTTAAAATTTTATTTTATTATTTATTTATTTCCATTCCAAATGTTATTCCCTCCTACCTGGTTTCCCCTCCACGAGCCACCCCACCCACCCACACCCACACCTCACCCATCTAGCATCTCCCTTCTCTGGGGCATCAAGCCTCCAAAGGTGCCTCCAACTGAGGCCAGACAAGGCAGTCCTCTGCTCCATGTGCAGCTGGGAGCAGAGGACATAGACCAGCCCATGTATGCTCCTTGGTTGGTGGCCTAGTCCGTGGGTTCTCTGAGGGGTCCTTCTTATGGGATTGCAATCCCCCTGAGCTCCCTCAGTCCTTCCCCTAACTCTCCCTTGGGTCCCTGGCTTAGTCTAATGGTTGAGGACAGCCATGCCAGGCTCCTGTCTGCAAGCACATCTTGGCATCAGCAACAGTGTCAGGGTTTGGTGCCTGCACATGGGATGGATGCCAAGGTGGGGCAGTCTTTGGATGACCTTTCCTTCAGTCTTTGCTCTATAGTATATATTTATATATGTGTATGTGTATCTATTTAACTATATGCCGTTTGTGCAGCTTCCCATATATGTACAGACTGAAGAGTCGGTCAAGTCGCCTGGAACTGTAGTTACAAAAACAACACAAAACAACCAGTTAGAATAAGCTGGTCTCCCTACTGCCTGCAGAACTACTGCATCACGCTGAACTCCATACATCTAAACTGTTCTTACACTGAGAAGAATAGCCACCTTACTTCGAGGTTTGGCTGTTAATGGTGGTAGGGTTCCACTGTAGACAGTGAAAGCTAATCCTACCCAATGTGTCCGATGAAGCACAGAGAGTTAAAGAGAGAAAGTAGTCTCTAGTACAGTTGAGAGTTACAAGGCCTGCAATCATCAATTTTTTGGCTTTTGTCTAATTCTGTCTTCCACCTCAGCTCCTTGCTCTAAGGCCAGGGCAGCTTCACACACCTTCATAAGCCAAGGAAATTGGTCAGAAACCCAAAGGAGGTGCTGAGGAGCTGGACATTCGGGGGACTGTAAGCTCATTCATGCTCCTGGTAGCAGGAACTCTAGAGTACTTCTACCTGGGGCTGGCTTTTCCCACTTACTTCCTCTGAACCATGCAGGAGAAGGGGGCCTTTACCCAAAGCCATGTATTCACTGGGGAGGGTGGTGTGTGTTCTTGTCTGGATGGCTAAACACAAGCAGCAGTAGTATGCTGGGGATATAGTGCTGAGCTTTGAATGAAGTCATACGTTGTGTATGCCTGCATGAAGGTAGGTATGTGCACACATATGCAAGGAGATGTTTTAAAAATCCGAACCTCTTTAACAGCTGTCTGTGGAATTACACTTAAAAGTTTTGTTCAGTGCTAGTACTGGGTATGTTAAAGCAGAATTCTTCGAAAGAACTCCAGAGGCAGCCATGAGTTCATAGACTTAAGATTTGAATGTACTCCGCTCAATGATGTAATGCTCCAGTTTCATTCCATAGTTTAGTCCTTAAGCTGTTTCTATTTCAGAAGCCATTTCTACTAACAATCTAGGAAAATCTTCTAAGGATTAACTGTATATAGCACAGAGTTTCATTTCAAAGGACAAATGGGTTAATGGAGTTCAATAGGGGCTAACAATTGTGAGTGCTGGTTTAATGTTGATAGTTTAAGGATATATATATATATATATATATATGAAGGTGATTCGTATGCTATATTATTTTCAGTTTTGGCAAACATGGAGAGTATTTGACAATGTAAAATCTTCTTTCTTCCCCTTGTATGTAGATGAGGTGGTCTCAATCCCAGCTTGAGTTCCATCCCCACGAAAAAGGGATTGAAACATGAGCTGAGGAGCAAAGGTCTTTCAGACTGGCCAGAGCCAAAGCTTTCAGAGACTCATTCATGCCTTAGGAAGACTCCTGCTGAGCTACACAGTGGGGTCAGCCCCATGGGCCACACAGGGGTCTGATGGGGCCAGAGTCCTCTCCCTAACCAAGGCCGTGTGTTTCCACCCCAGACAGCAGGCGTGCACAGTGCACACAACATTGGCAGCTCAGTGCACACAACAGGGGCAGCCAGTGATGTTTCATGGTTACTATTTCTATGTGTGTCACCAAGTCCTGCCTGCATAGTTTGGCATCCTGAAGGGACCGAGTCATCCCCCTGAGACCTAGCAGGAGAATACAAGTCTCCTCAGGAAAGGGGTGTGATGGTTGAGACCAGAGAGAAGGAAGGTGACCTGGCACATTGGAGATGTCCCGAGATTCTTGGGCCAGGTTCTTAGCAACAAAATGATTGGCAAAAACTACTTTGCTAAGGATCTTCACAATTTCTTAGGTATATGAGTGTTTACTCTGCATGTATGTCGGTGTGCCACATGTGTGCCAGGTGTCCTCAAAGGTCAAAGAGGGCATCAGATACCCTGGAATTGAACTGGAGTTACCGTTGTGAGCCACTCTATGGGTACTAGGACCTGAACCTAGGTCTTCTGGAAGAGCAGCCGGTGTTCTTGATCACTGAGCTATTGTTCTAGCCCCTTAACTAGTTTTAAAAATGATTGAGCTCTTCATTTTGAAAAGGGTTGGTGGGACTTTAGTCTTTGAAAATAGACAGTACTGACATCACTGAGATGTAGTTTGACTCTCCCCGCAGGTTTCGGTGTGCCTTCCTCAGTGAGCGCCAGCTCTTGCTAAGTTTCAGTGTGTACCGACCTATGGGAAGCAGTTGGAAAATACCAAGACCTGTAGGGGTGCAACAAAGCCACTAAGAATATTGCTTCTGCTACCAGAGGTGCTTCTAACCAAATGAGTAAGAAGAGCAGAGCTCTTCCCTGCTTCATGTCTTCTTGTAAAAAGACAGATGTGTTAATCTGTATGTGCAGGAGCATGGGCGACTCCTGAGACTTTACTGCAATCTGCTGTTGCTGTTAGAATCAAGTTTTACTAAAACACTTCAAGTCGGGGTTTTAAAGTAAATGTAGTAAGCAGGCGCTCTCTATGCTGAGTTTATCTGTTGTTTAGAATTCATTTCCAGTGATGAGGGAGTATGCCATGTATGTGCCAGCGTCATGAAACAGATATCTTAAATTTGTATCTGAAGTCTGGTATGAGACATTAATGTGGGGCTTGGGACTTGCTTTATTCATTTATTGTGTGTTGTTATGGGTGTTTTCCCTGCATATGTCTGTGCAGCGCATATGAACCTGGTACCTGAAGAGTCCAGAAGAGGGCATGGATTCCACTGGAACTAGAGTTACAGATGGCAGTGAGCTGCTGTGCGGGTCCTCTGGAAGAGCAGCCAGTGGTGCTCTTAACTTCTGAGCCACCTCCCCAGCCTGGTTTTGGACTTGAGACAAGTTGCTCTGGTTAAATATATCATTTTATTGATTTATAATGAAATGGTAATCAAGTGTGACTTTACATAGCAACCTGGAAACAGCATCACAGTTACACTGGTACAAAGTTAAAAGGCCTATTAGCATCAGCAGTCAGAAAATTCTAGAGCTAGGTTTTTCACCCAGAATTCTATATTGTCACTAGCCTTTTTATTTTGGTCTTAAATTATTTAATGCGATTACAAGCATAGACATCTTAATAGGGCTCTAGGACTCTGAGCTTTTGCTTTCAATACCAAATAATATCTGAAAAACATGCTCACTTTTGTGTTTTCTGAGAAACTCTAGGAATTGGCCCAGGTTCATGTGATAATCATTCCGCAATCCATAGTCACCATGGGCCTCAAGAAGTAATTCTTCAAACGAATGGAAGAGGCGCAGGTCTTCACCGTTCCCCTCTGTCTCCACACTTTCTGCGTGCTTGCAGGAAATGTGTTTCCAATTGGGGTATCTGATTGTGTGCCAGAATTCCTCACAGTGATTCTTGAAGCCCTCCACACAGATTATACCAGGCTTTCCTGTCATGCAAAATCCAGTCACATCTAACCTTTTCCCCACTTCCAAAATCTTTTTCCTCAGGTCCTGCTGATATATGTGGTGGCTGTAGATCCACATGCGGAGGAAAGTGTTCTTGACTGGCTTCACCTGTACGGATGGCTCATCCGACAGCTTTCTGGTGAGGAAGTAGGATGCACCGTTGTCCCGCAGCCACTGGATGGCTGCACAGACACACAGCTCACCTGGATCGAAAGTCCCTAGATAAGCACTGAGAGCTTGGTTAAGAAGCAGCTGCTGTTGTCTGTCAAGCTCAGGTGACCGTCCAAACAGCTGCAGAGGCACGTATGGGTAGTTGTGAGGCATGGTTACTTGCAAATCAATTGTCACCTTAAAATAAAAAACCACATAGATTTTAAATACGGAGAAATCACACGAGCTAATTTATCATGGCAACTGCACGATTATGATAGGAACAGTCATGGAGACTCTCAAGTGCCTGCCTGCCACTGACCAACTTATGCAGTCAGCTTTCTGAACCACCGCTGACCAGCGACATGTGCCGGGTGTCCTGTGCTGGAGCAGGAAGTGATGAAGTCAGACGCGATTTCTGCCTCAGACTGTAGCTTCGTGAGGGAGACCATGCTCACACATAGCAAGAATTTAATTTCAATTTGAGAGGCGGGATCTACTGTGGAAGAAGTTCAAGGTTCCACTGAAGTGTATAATCAAGGAGATAAAATGGTCTGAGGGAAGGACAACTGAAGGATGGGTAGGGGAGAGCTAACACATTCTTCTCAAATGTCCAGTCCACATGGTACCTATGTTAATGCTAATGTTCCTAGGACTAAAGGGTCCAGAGCATGGAGGTAAGTTTATATTTAACGTTTAGGTTTTGTATGTGTAGTTACTCTGCACATTCAGTGCCATTGAAAACCGATGAAATCCTAAACACACATTAACTTCATTAAAGCCTGGATTTAGGTAGACATAGAGAGTCATATAGAAGGCACATTCTAACAGTTGGGTTGGTAAGAAATTGCATGAGGAGACAGAATAACAATATAAGACTGTAAGATCTTTTCATGTTAAAAAGGCGTGCATCCTTATGTGAGGTAAAGAGAATTTATGGACCATCTCATGTTTGGTACATTTTCCTTCCAAACACATACTGGGATTTGAAATTGTCTATTTGTTACCTGGACAGGAAAGTCATGCATTGGGTTTTCCAGTTAACAAGTGGATACCTGGGGCTATGCCATTAAGAGCACTGGCTGCTCTTCCAGAGGACCAGGGTCCAATTCTATGTTCCCACATGCAGTTCTGGCCTCCAGGGGGCACTGCATGCACATGATGAACAGACACATACATGAGGGGGAAAACAGGCATACTCATTAAAAACAAAACATGATAGGCACCCAGAAACACTTAGGACCAATAAAAGCACCCACCTTGGGCTCATCAATTTGGAGCGTGATCACAAATTCGATGTTGGGTGGGAGCGCCTCCCTGGTGCCTTCCAGATACCTCTTTATGTTTGTTAGGGCGTTTACATCTTCGAGTTTTACTTCTCCTTGATTTGGAAACATAGAAAACAGCATTTCCATCTCCAGCAGCTGAAGCTGAAGGCTTTCTTTTATTGACGCTGACATGTCTCCAAATCAGCCGGCTTGGAAACCTGGAAAAGGCCCAAAAATAATGGGGTTGTAAATGACGACTGGTGTCCAGGAAAATTTCCTAAGGTCCCTTTTCTAGGAGGCAGTCCAGCTCTTAGAGACTAGAGAGCTAGGGGCACACATCCAAACACTTAAACTGTTTAGATTTCTTTCCTAACCTCCCCCCCCCCGCCCCCAAATCTAGTTCGCACAACATCCTTTAAAATGCTCCATCAAAAACCAGATTCCTTGCCGGCCATTCTGGAGTCTGCGCTTTCAACAGGTGCTCGGGTGATAGATTTCGTGGCTGGTGGTTGCAAACACCTGTATTCCCGGCCAGCCTCAATCCCGGGAAAACCAGGGACCGGCCCAGGAATCCCTCTTGGATCTCAAACCTGCGCAGCTAGGAAGGATGCCTGCAGTGCGGAGGGGAGGGCTCTAGGTCATCCCCGCCGCCAGCCCCCATCCGCAGGCCCCTCGGAGGACAGCCTCCCCGGACCGCAGTGGGGTGCAGCATCTCGCGCAGGTGCATAGGGACGCCACCGCAGAGCCAGGGGCTGGGGGAAGGAGGGGGTCTCAGCCATTTCCACTTAATAAAATGACGCCTAGGGCTAAGTGGGTGAAGACCCTCGGGGATGACGCTGTCCTCGCCTTCCAGGGGCTGGGCTGGGAGGTGATCTCGGTGCTCGGAGGGACGTCAACGCTCCCGTTCTTTAGGGACCCGGGGACCCTGAGGCGCAGGCTGAAAGACGCAGCTGTCCACCCCGGGAGTTAACCCTCGGCCGGCCTCAGCCGCTGTCGGCCTCACCCTTTCAGCTCACTCAAGCCAAGCAGCCCCGAACCCGCTCCGAACCGCAGCCGCAGTTCCGCGGGCGCGAGCGGCGCGCGGACGGCTGGGGGCGGGGCTTGGCGCATAGGGCGGGGCCACAGACACCAACCCGCCGTGATTGGTCGGGGCGGGGCTTGGCGGTGCAGGGGCGGGGTCAGCGGCCCTCCCCAGCCGCGATTGGTGTGGGTGGAGCGTCGGCCCGGAAGCCAGGCTGGGCCACGTCTGCGAGGTCTGAGTGAGTTGGTTGGGTGCGCACTGCGCGGCCGCTTCTCGCCTGTGGAGAGAACGTTCTTGCTCCAGATCTAGGTGAGCGGGCGTGGAGAATGCTGGGCCGCTGTGGGTGGGGGTTCATCGGCCGCTGAGGCTGGGGCATGACTGCCCCACCTACCTATCCACCGCTATGCGCGGCCCAGGTGCCTGAGGTCCTCGCGCTGTAGTGCGGGTTGCCGCGAGTCAATCAGTAGCTGGGAGCAGGATGCATCACCCAAGGATGGCCGGTTGAATGAAAGAAGCAAACGCTGTTGGGACTTCTAATAAACATTCCCCATACCTCACTGAAATTAGTGCGAGAACTCCAAATGCATTAAAGGGTGCAAGCATGCCGTTGTTCTATGACTGTGATTTTCCTTTGAGAGAGTTCTGGATTTCGTAGGTGTGGTTGACGCCCCTATGAATAATCGGGATACATTACCAGTGGGTCAGTTTTTTTTTTTTTTTTTTTTTTTTACAAAGATATATTCGTCCTTGTGGACAAAAGTTTGATAACGTTGGAGCGACCTAAAGTAGCTTAGGAACGATCTATTTTACTGACTGAGAAAAGCAAACATTTCCTCACATTTCTGGTACTGTTGTGTATGGAAGCCAAGGAAAGACAATAAAGCGAGGAGGTGTGGCTGCTAGCGGAGGGACAGCACCCTCTCTCTGGGCAAACTAGGATAGAGCTGACCCAGGAAGTACAGTTTGTGGCTCTGCAAATACACCGCTGGCTGAAGTGGAAAACCCCTAGTTGAATGAGTTGGAGGTATCCCACAGTAGTAGGGGGACTCACTTGTTTTTAAATGACAAGCCATAAGCAGCATCGTAGATGTTAATTGTTTTAGACATGACTTTAGCAGGCTGCCATGCCTGTCTTTATGAAGATTGGTGAGGCTTCTGTGAGATGGCCTAGCTGATTGGGGCGGGGGGTTGATCTCAGACCAGAGGAAATGACTGTCCTTTGCTTTTCCTTTGGGACTGTTTCTTTCTAGCTTGGGAGGAACAGCAAAGGAGTCACAGGGATTTGAGATTTCTGACCTTCAGCCTCTGCCTTTCACTGGCCATACCCCAGACTTTATATGATTAACTGAGGCCCACACCGGAGTTGACCCTTTTGTAAAATAAAATGATGGTGTGATGACATTATTTTAGGAAAGTTCATCCTGGAGACAGAGTGGAAGAGGAGTGGACAGGCTGGTGTCTCTCTCAAGTCTGTCCTGGAGGGTATGGTTTAGGCAGGGGCTTCTGGGTAATTTTAACTCTGGAGACTCCTTTTCTCTTCCCTGCCTTCCCAAACGTGGTTCTCTGGAGAGGGTCCCAGTGGGATAGATGCGCTACATTGAGTGGGCAGTTTGCAAACAAGCGGTACTTGAAAGCTTTCCCTTCGTTATCTTTCTTACTCTTGTAGGCATGGATCTGGAGGCTGTGTGTAAGCGCTCGGCACTCCATGCCAAGCCTCGGGGGCTCATTCTTCAGTATGGGACTGCTGGATTTCGGACAAATGCCCAGCATCTCGATCATATCATGTTTCGCATGGGATTGCTAGCTGTCCTGAGGTCAAAGCAGACAAGATCTACCATTGGAGTCATGGTTACGGCCTCACACAACCCTGAGGTAACAAAGCGCAGTCTTTATTTACAAGAGTAAGCTACAGTGTCTGAGAACCTTGAACCAAAGTCCACACACATTCTTTCCCCTCCCTCTGTTTCCTCCCTCCCCTCCTTCCTTCTTCTTCCCTCCCTCCCTTGTCTTCTCCCTCCCTCCCTTCCCCCTCTCCCCCCTCTGTCTGTCTGTCTCTCTCTTTTCAAGACTAGGTTTCTCTATGTAGCCCTGGCTTTCCTAGAACTTGCTCTGCATACCCAGTCTGGCCTCTAATTCACCAAGATCCTCCTGCCTCCACCTCCCAAGCGCCGGGATCAAAGGTGTGCGCCCGCCACCATCACTGGCTCAAAGTTCACATTTCAGTGCTGGGAGTCTGCCTCCTTATTTGCATTCACCTTTGGATTTGAAAGAACTCTTGCTGCTGCTGTGCAGCTCAAGACTGAGCTGGGTGTAGAGGGAATGGGAGGAGGCTATTTTTTTGGAGAGTGTCCAGATTAGAGAAAAAAACAGAGTGTCCTTCCAAGTTTGGATGGAGACACTTTATCAGTAATGTTAGTGTCACAAGGAACTGAAGGGGCCGTGCATGGAGACTTGGTGCCCGCTGGTACCCAGGGCAGTTCTCAGCCATCAGCTGGGTGAACAACAAGCAAAGGTTCTCTAGTACTCCATTGTGGGCTCCCTTAAGGTTTTTTTTCTCTTTTAAGGAAGACAATGGTGTGAAATTGGTTGATCCTTTGGGGGAAATGTTGGCCCCTTCCTGGGAGGAGCATGCCACCTGTCTGGCCAGTGCCGAGGAGCAGGACATGCCGCAAGTGCTTGCTGCCATCGTGGAGAAAGAAGCCGTGGATATGACACAGACCGCCGTCATAGTCATTGCTAGAGACACCAGGTGAGGACGAGAGCTGTCTGTGCAAGCGCAAACATCCTTGAAGGATCTGACCTATCAGTGGGAAGGCAGGATTAGGAGAGGCCCAGGCTATGCCCCACTCTCTGTTTTCGTTTTTTACGTGTCACTTGGAGGCTAAGCTTGGCTTTGGAGTCCCCGCAGTTTGAACGCTCACATAATTTGATCGGGTTTTGTAGTCTTTGGAAGCTTCCATCTCCTCCAGTACGATGATGACAAGTCAGCATTTCTGTGAGAGTTCCATGAAATAGTCTGTGCTCCCTCGCCATATCCTTGCATGTTGGAAGTGTGTAGTGAGTGTGACACTTGTAGGTTCATTTCCCCTCTGCACAGCCAGAGCACATAATGGTTTTTAACCAATCACATGTGAAGATTTTGTTTGTAATCTGTTGTGGGTTGAAATTTTCTGTATTTCTCCATTCTGAAATTCACTGGAAACAATATTTTATAGTCCATGTGTTTGTCACGTTCAGCACCTTCTGCCTTTACAAAAGCTTACTTTTTTTTTTTCCCCGACATTGGATTAAATGTATACCCTGAAACAACAGTTTTCTCTCTTATGCAAGCTCTAGCTTTCTCTAAGTCTTCTTCAAAGGATATACCTTCTTATTCTCCTGATAGCTGGGACTTTGTTTTTAACCCAGTGTTTTATTACTAGAAGGTTTTGCAGAAACCACTCTCGCCTTAGGTATAGGCAGCAGAAATGCTAAGTGACTTATGTCCTTGAGTTATTTTACCAGTAGTTACACAATGATTTGCTTGCTTGTCGGGTAGATGAGTAGTTTGTTCTGACTTTAAAGAATGAAAACCAGGTTCTGTGCACTCGGTAGTTTTAAGGCCCCCATCTACCTACACTGTGTGCATTCAGTATCTTAGATCCATGCTGACCTAGTCAGACCAGGTGCAAGTTCTATCCTTTATAGCTGTTAAAATATCCTTATTATTGCTTACTTACGTGTGTGTCTGTGTCTTTGTGTGGATGTGGATTGGCTAGAGAAGGTCAGGTGTTTTTATCAGATTTCTTTGAGCTTGAGTTACAGGCAGTTGTGAACTGCCCATGTGGGTGCTGGGGATTGAACTCAGATCCTCTGTAAGAGCCATCTCTTCAAGCCCGCTTTTATTCTCTCCACCCCCTTCTTGTTTTTCTTTCCTGTACTGGGTATTAAACTCAGGGCCTCGTGTATGCTAGGAAAACACTTCTACTCAGCTATAGTCCTAGCCCCCTTTTTAATTCTGAAACATTCTCACAAATTACCCAAGATGACCTTGAACTCTGTATTGAAAGTAGGTTATGAACCTAGTGATCCTCGCTCATGCGTCAGCTTCAATTAGAGGTCTGCATCATCGTACCTGACTGGCTCTCTGTAGTCTGTGAATTTGAAAGCCAGAATTTTCTAAGAAGTCACTTATGCAAAGGCATCCATGCGAATGTTGTAATTTACCCTGTAGGTTGTTTTTTGTTTGTTTGTTTGTTTGTTTGTTTGTTTTTGCCAGAGTTGATAGCTTTCAGGTACAATGAAAGTGTTATTATTTTGAAATTCTTAGCACACATTTTCTCCACTTGCTTTCCTGTTTGCTAACTCCGCTTGCTTTCTTTCCTTTCGCAGGCCCAGCAGTGAGAAACTTTCACAGTCTGTGATAGATGGCGTGACTGTTTTAGGAGGTCAATTCCATGGTATGTAGTTCTAGGTTAATCACTGAGAAATTCTTTTTAAATTTCAAAAATAACATATACTTAAAATTTGGAAGTAACAAAACAATAAAAATTAAGAAATGAATTCCTAGATAAACTAACTTTCAAAAATAGTACAAATTTACCCATGAGGCAGAGCATATTAAATCTTTTTGCTTGTGACACCTTTTGCATGGTAGATTTTTCCACAATACCTGGTGTACAGACACAGTAATCAAGTCAACTCTTCTAAGGACAACATTTAATTGGGGCTGGCTTACAGGTTCAGAGGTTCAGTCTATTATCATCAAGGTGGGAGCATGGCAGCATACAGGCATGGTATGGGTGGAGCTGAGAGTTCTACATCTTCATCTGAGGGCTGCTAGGAGAAGACTGGCTTCTAGGCAGCTAGGATAAGAGTCTTAAGCCCATATCCACAGTGACACACCTCCTAATGGTGCCACTTCTTGGGCCAAGCATATACAAACCGTGCCAAGCCTCTACTGGTTCTTGTATAGAGATGGAAATTGAAAGGAAAAGAGACCAGGGAGACCATTCTGGCATAGGCAGTAGCCTCTGTGTAAGAATGAGTAAAGACATGAAACCATAAAACTTCTTGAATTCAAAGGATTTCAGGATTTGGTTAAGGTTAGAACTATGAAAAAGAGCGTTTAGGTTTCTAGATTGATCAGGTAGGTACAGGACATGTCCTTATGATATTGTTTGGGTCTGGGGTTGTTCAGAGATTCATCAGCCTGACCATGAAAAAATTTGAAGAGAAGCAGCTTTATTCATATACTGGCAGCAGGTCTACACCTGAGATTTGGAATTCCCCAGGTGTAGCACCCATATATATTAGTCAGGGGTTTATAAAAACAAAACCCACAAGGCTATGTACGTCCCGCCTTCATGCTATGGGACAAGCAAGGCTGTGTACAGATGTTTGTTATCTTACATGAACAACAGTTTCATTAAAATTGTATCGGACCACGCAATTACATGAACAGCCCTGAGCACACTGGGAAGTTACCTGTCCTTGGGAAAGTGGAACTTACAAGTCCGAGGCAGTTTTGATTTATAGATTTCTTTTTTTTGTTTTTGTTTTTGTTTTTTGTTTTTTGTTTTGTTTTTCGAGACAGAGTTTCTCTGTATGATTTATAGATTTCTTAACCCCACTCAAGTTAGCTATCACAGTATCGGTGGATATTTGTGCATCTGGATATTTTGAAAGTTTTGTGTTTTTGTTTTCTGAGATCCTGGTATAAGCCATGGTTCAAACTATTGAACCACCCAACTTGTGGGTAGAAAGAGGATTACTGGGGATGGGGTAGAGGTTGGTTGGGATTGGTGGGGGTGGGGGCAGAAAGAAGAGCAAAGTTTTGGGAAAGGAAGCCGATTTTGTGTTAGAGACAGTAGGGTGGAGATCTGAGCCAATACTCAGCTGGAACCAGGCGCCTGAGCTCCAGGTGATTGACCTTTGTGGAAGGTTAAGGCGAGTTTTAGGAGGCCTAATGGAGGCTCCTGGCAATCTCTTCCTCCTCAGGAGATCTGCTTTTGTAGTAAGCAGAAACCCACCCTTTAGGCTCCTTTACCAGATGACAGCTGTCTCTGAAGGCCAGAGTGCTGTTTAGGTGGGTGTCAGCAGCACTGCCCCCCATTTTTTTGGGTGGGGGTGGGGTTGGTTGGGTCTAACATTCTTATGGTATGAATTTATGTGAGCTGCTTTTGTTCCTAAGAAGTGAGTGATCGAAATGCCTTTTGTGTGTGTGGCAGATTATGGTCTGCTGACCACACCTCAGCTGCACTACATGGTGTATTGCCGGAATTCCGGAGGCCGGTATGGACAGGCCACCATAGAAGGCTACTGCCAGAAGCTCTCCAAGGCTTTTGTAGACCTTACGAACCAGGTGAGACATTTTTCCATTGGGATTAGAATCTCCACAGGTGAATAAAGTAATTCAGTTGGCCAACAGCCCGATTTACATAGTTTACCATTTCTTCTAAGCCCAAACCTTCAGTTTCTCTCTGTCAGAGGGCCCAGGGTCTGATCTGTGTGTACTGGTGAGTGTACCCTGGGAAACCTCATGGTGTCCCTGCTTGTGGTTATCAGCGGTCACTGAGATGAACCTGATTATAATGTAGATGCCACTGGCTGGAGAAAATACTGGTGGGAAGGACTTTGATTTAGGTAAGTTGGCTTGTCAACCCTGGAGACATATGCAGGGTGTGATCCACTGACTGGTTCTTATAGGACTCAGGTTTCGGTGTAGAGGTTGGTGAAAGTCTGACAATTATAAAACAAAAAATATCCCCAGATATGCCTGGTGATATCATATGCCTTGCAGATACTGGCTAATGTAATCATACACTCGTGTGCCAACTCGCACAGTTAAATGGCTGTTACAGACCCATGCTTCAGAGGGTCCTGCTGCATTGGGGTTCAGTTCAGATGTAGCTTCCTTTCTGTGAGATGTTCATTCAGTGATGCTACTGCTGTGTCGTTCAGGTTTATTTGTTATGTAATTCCTGACTGTGTGTACATGTCTTCTGAGTTAAATTACACAGGTACTTGGAGATAACAGGATTTTTCATATATACATGCATCCACGCATCCACTTTGGCAACTTGATGTTTTCTTTCCTTGTGCCTTTTTTTATTAAAGGTTTCCTGCAGTGGAGATGGAAAGAGGTCGGTTAAGGTTGACTGTGCCAATGGCATAGGGGCCTTGAAGCTAAAAGAAATGGAACACTACTTCTCCCGGGAACTGTCGGTTCTGCTGTTTAATGATGGGACCGAAGGGCAGCTCAATCACCTGTGCGGTGCTGACTTTGTGAAAAGTCAACAGAAACCCCCACAGGGTATGTCATAGCAGCAGGGCATGTGTCTTCAAAGCTAAGCTGCCTCCAACTGAAGCGTCAACACCACTCGACCTGGCTCTGCCACCTTTGGGTCCTTAGACATCTTCCCACTCATGAATGGCATTCAGATCACGGTCAGCTCCTGCTGAAAGGACAGGCAGAAAACAGCATTTAGACTGAGAGCTCCTCAGAATCAGGTGCCTTGTCAGCACACAGATGGCCTGTGCACCCTTTCTCATTTAGTCTGTCCAGGGTGGGCCTGCCTTGGGATGGGAACTCCTCTTCCCATCAGGCTTTGCCGGTGGCTCACGTCCAGGGAGCTCACTGAGAATTCCTAATCCATAGGCAACAATGGTAAGTAGCTTATCATTATTACTGTTTTCTCTAGACTCCCTAGAAAGGGGAGTGGAAGGGTGCCTGGTAATCATTAGTGGACTCAGTGTTTCCCACATGGGAAGATTAGGAAGAAGTGCCTTGAGGTTTTAACTGTAGTAAAGTGGTGGGTGCCCCGTTACAGACTCTAGGATGCTCTCTGTTAAGCTGGCCTGGCTTGCAGATGGATTGTTTGGGCTGCGGAGCCTGTGCATTTTTACTTCACTGTTGAATAACTGATTCCTCTCCCCACACCACCAACCATTTTATCCTCACACATTACAAAGCAGCTGTCCAGCTCTACAGCTGCCCTGCGTTTGCCTCTCTTGTGGGGACTGCTGTGCCTCTCTGTGGTAGGCCTTAAGAACTTTAATTTATGCAACCTTGCCTGTGTAGTGCTTGTTTTGATATTACTTTACCTGCCCTTCAGTTCTAGACTTTCATCCATCTGTCTGATTTCTGAGGTCTCTACTTCTGTGGCTTTCTCTGTGTATGGCACCCAGGCCTTCCAGGCTGTGTTTGGACCTGCAGGCAGCAAGGCTAACAGGGTCTTCTTAGGCATCCCAGTTGCTTCCCATTGTCTTTGTCTCTCTGCTGCTGTCGTGCATTGCTAAGGGACAGCAAGGCTTCTGATAACTATGATATAATGGTTGAAGTTTCAGTGAGTGTATGAAAATCCTCAGTGAGCGCAAGGAAGTTATAATCTGTGGACCCATTGACTAGCATTTCCTGTTATTGTTAGTGTAAGCAGATAAAACACATCTGTTAGAATTACACCAGCTGGGTGGTGGTGGGTGGTGGCACACGCCTTTAATCCTAGAACTCAAGAGGATCCTTAGACGCAGGCAGATCTCTGAGTTCAAGGCCAGCCTGGTCTACAGAGTGAGTTCCAGGACAGCCAGGGCTACACAGAGAAACCCTGTTCGAAGAACAAAACAAAAAAGAATTAAATCGGAGCTCATAACTTACCTATTTCTGATTTTTATTTTTCATATGTAAAGGACAACATGGTTCTAAGTTATGTTTAGAAATCTCCAAAACTTTCAAAAAAAACTATATGGGAAATTTGCCTAGCCAAACCAACTGGTTAATAAAGTTTTATTCTAGTAGAATAGCACATGTCAGCATGAATAGATTCAAATGCTGTTTTTGTTTTTTAGTTGGCCTTGCAAGAATCTGACCTGCAAAACCAGTGCCAGTAGCTCACCAAGTGGCACAGACCTTTAATCCCAGCACTCAGGGAAGTGGCTATGGAGTTGGGAGGCCAGCCTGGGCTACATAGTAAGACCTGTCTGTAAAGAGAGTACTAGTAGGCCAAGTGGACATTAGCATTAAAACTGGGCCATTGGTTTGTTATTTGGAAGGGATTTGGGGGGGGAGGGGTGTTGGCTTTTGGTTTTTTGAGACACGGTTTCTCTGTGCAGTCCTGGCTGTCCTGGAACTCACTCTGTAGACCAGGCTGACCTCGAACTCAGAAATCCACCTGCCTCTGCCTCACAAGTGCTGGGATTAAAGGCGTGCGCCACCACTGCCTGGCACGGAAGGGATCTTTTTAAAACATCTCTTGAAATAGTGGATGTGCTATAGTGTAGCATATAGTATTAATTTTGATCTGCTATATTGAAAAAATAGTTAAGAGTGTTAGAGAAATATTGTCTACTTTATGTAGTGAGTTTTATTCTCATTTCTTAGTCTGAAGTGCACTGTAAATCCTCCTGTGTGCTAGGAATGGAAATGAAGTCCGGGGAAAGATGCTGCTCCTTCGATGGGGATGCGGACAGGATCGTGTATTACTACTGTGATGCCACTGGTCATTTTCATCTCATAGATGGAGACAAGATAGCCACGTTAATTAGCAGTTTCCTTAAAGAGCTGCTGTTGGAGGTGAGGTGGGGGCTGGGGGCCCTTGTGCATTATAGTCATTGAGTGTCTCAGCACTGCTGGATATAGCAAGCTCCTGAGATTTGTGGCCGGAGAACAAAAACAAGTGGGAGTTGCAGCCATTTCAACATAGGGGCATTGGCTGTAACTGCAGTAGAGAGAATATTCTAGATGATTGTATGCATGCTTCTTTTCTTTATACTGGCTTGGCTTTATCATGGAGCTTTGTGAAGTTTTAGTTTCTTTAAAACTGATGACTCATGCAGTAATAAGAATTCAATCATTACTATAAAGTATAAAATTATAACCAAAAATATCTGATATAATTGTTTGTTATTATGACAAGTTTAGTGATGTATTTCTTTCCTCTTTTGGAAATCTCTCTGAACCTAGTATAAAACTATTGTTTGGAATTACAGTCTGGAAAAGGCTTATTAATAATTTACAGAGATTGCAGATTGTCTTAAAGAGGATTCACTTTAAAACAGTGTTTGCGCTGGGTGTGGTGGCTCACTTGGGAGGCAGAGGCAGGTGGATCTCTGAGTTTGAGGCCAGCCTGGTTTACAAAGAGAGTTCCAGGACAGCCAAGGCTACACAGAGAAACCCTGTCTCAAACAAAACAAAACAAAAACAAACAAACAAACAAACAAGCAAAAAAACCCCAAAACAGTGCTTGCAGATATCTTAGACTTTTTTTCCTGGTAGTAAATGATTCCATTTAGAATGCTATTTTTTGCCTAAGCCAAGCCAGGACAGAACTGGCAGATTCTAGTGTCTTTACAACTCTCAGAGGTTCCCATGCCTTTGGTTGTGAGTTAAACATCACGGTTTCATTCTAGATTGGAGAAAATCTGAACCTCGGTGTCGTACAGACAGCATATGCAAATGGAAGTTCCACACGATACCTTGAAGAAGTTATGAAGGTAGCTCGTTATCCTGTTTAGAGTCTTTTCTGAATAGTGTGGTAAGATAACTCTCCAAGGAAAACAATGTTATTACAAAGTGATCAGTGAAGGAAGCTGAGCCACTGTCCAGGTGATGGCGAGGATCAAAAGACTCTGACATCTCTGGTGAGGGAGGGAGGGAGGGAGGGAGGGAGGGAGAGTTTCACCTTGGCGCATTTGCTGTTGTATCAAAACCCTGTGAATTCCAAGAGCTTATAATGAATGCAAATCTTTTAAAGGGCTAATTGAGTCAGGTTTGTAACTCAGGGATACTTAAGGGCCTGGAGATACCTCTTTCAAACACAAACCTAATATTGCCCCTAGAGTTTTTCATTGAGATGATCAAAGACCTGGGAAGTACCTTTGGGAGGAAGGGCATAATCTACCTCTGTGTGAAGGCAGATAGCTCACAATTGGAATGGTGTGAGGCGGCTGGAGACATAGAGTCACTCAGGAAGGGAAGGTAGAAAAGTGGGTCTCCCCAGTGACTTGACTTCCTTCCGCTTCTGACCTCAAGGTCCATTTGATGTATGACTGTGCTCAGATAAGCCTGACAGAGTTTAGGTAGTGAGAGAATCTTTATGAGTAACCCTCTGTTGTGTAGACAGTATGTGTGAAATGGAATGTTTGTGCAAGACCATGTAGCCTATATAGATAGTATAGGACATTTACCATCTGGTCCTTTATTGAAAAGGAAAGCAGACCCTTTCCTCCATACTACAACTAAGGCAACCTCTGAAAACAGATGATGCTACATCTACTTGCAGTCGTTCTCCGTGTGGATGTCTTAAATCTTTATTGTCTTTGGCACCAGAGGGAGGTTCCAGATTTTGTTCTTTATTTCTGGAATAATAGATATAATAAGTGTTTGATTAACCATTGACTTCCTTTGATGTGTTGTAGGTACCTGTGTATTGCACCAAAACTGGTGTTAAACATTTGCATCACAAGGCTCAAGAGTTTGACATTGGAGTTTATTTTGAAGCGAACGGGCATGGCACAGTAAGTTCTCTTAAAGATGTCAACTGGCCCAGGCTGGCCCCTTTCTTGATAATGGAGTTCTAGTTTGTTAAATGTCTAGGTAGGAGTAAACTACATGATTGATGTATACTTTTTGATGCTGTAAAATTTCCTTCTTAAGACTATAGTGATCTTGTATGAAGAATGAGGCTAGGGAGAGCTCAGTTGGGTATGAGATCTGGAGTTTGATAAGTGCTGGGTAGGCAGAGACAGGCACATCCCTGGGGATCACTGACCAATCAAACTAGCCTAATCAGTGAGCCCTTCTAATGGAAGACCCGGTATCAAAAAACAGTCCTTGATGACTATCTGAAGGGTCAATCCTGGCCTCAACATGTATGCATATAGACACATACACACTGTCCAAAAAACACAATAAATTATTTTAGAACATACTATTTATCTTAAAATGTTCCCACTTCTTCTAGGGAACAGTTCAGTAGCTATGATGAAAAGTTTCCCTAGGCCTAAAGTATATATAAACATTTCTTAATAGAGGACTATTCTGAAAAAAAAGTCAAATATAATTCACATACTCTAGAAGTCACTATTTTAAAGAGTATAACTACTTTTTAGATTTTTAAGGTTCAGATTTTATTTTAAAATCTTTATACTGGGCTGGCGAGATGGCACAGTGG
This sequence comes from Mus minutoides, assembly GCA_902729485.2. Lineage (NCBI taxonomy): Eukaryota > Metazoa > Chordata > Mammalia > Rodentia > Muridae > Mus > Mus minutoides. Next base: position 43,352 of record LR750355.1, on the reverse strand, counting down.
TTAAGAGTGCCGACTGCTCTTCTGAAGGTCCTGAGTTCAAATCCCAGCAACCACATGGTGGCTCACAGCCATCTGTAATGAAATCTGATGCCCTCTTCTGGAGTGTCCGAAGAAAGCTACAGTATACTTGCATTTAATAAATAAATAAATCTTAAAAAAAAAATCTTTATACTAATCGCCTCATTTCATGAATAGATTTGAGGTAGACATCAGAATATTTGAATGTAGTTTAAACCATTCTCTTTACTGTTTCCAATTTGCTTTCAGAAGAGCCAGGAGTATAAGGAGAAAGAGAATTTGTTTCTATAAAATGCAAATAAAATATAACTTCAGCATTTAAGGTTCAAGCCCATAAGGTTTCTGTCAAATCTGTTCAACTTTAGTCACTGTAAAGAAAATGGCTATGTCTTTCAGTAGACTTTACAAAAACCAGCAGGCCACCCTCTATCTTATCTTCCAAGAAGTGTCTATTTCCTCGAAGAGTTGAGCACTGTGTGCTAACCTTGGTACTGGCCTTTTTAGGGTTACAAAAGGGTGGTTGTGGTATTTCAAAACAATGTATGTATATGTATTCGCATATATATATATATATATATATATGGTGATGAGTATCTGACCCTGTGTGCTGTACTGATTAGTGCAGTGAACTCTTTCTGATGTTGCCTATGGCATATCCTTCCGAGGTACCTACTGCACATTCAAGATGTGTGTGAACACAGTGAGCTCACATGTTTTAGTTTTTGTCAAGCAGTAGTGCCCTCTTTTATGTTCTTTTTATAATCCATAAACTGTTTCCTTAGTAATACCTTTTGTGCTCTGATTTGATCGTAATATTGATGGCAGACATAAGGGTACTATTATCTTTACTTCAGTTTCTCCAGAGTCTCTAGGAATGGAAGGTAACCTGGAGTCTGTGACTGACTTCATGTGCTTCCACCACAGGCACTGTTCAGTGAAGCAGTTGAAGTGAAGATAAAAAGACTAGCCCAAGAACTAGAAGATGAAAAAGGAAAAGCAGCCAGGACGCTTGCGAGCATCATCGATTTATTCAACCAGGTCAGAACTGGTGTGCTGTCTGAGTTAACATTAAGATACGAACAAAGAGTTATATCAAATGTGGAAGAGTCCTGGCTTGGTGGTTTGTTTCTAACAGTGTGGTCCACAGTTGAGACTTAGACTAGAAATGGAACATTTTTATATGCCTCCTTTTCTTGATATTTTATTAAGAAAATGTTGTAAGTTCAAGTCCACTTAGTAGCTACTGAGTTATATATCCTGTGTGTAGCTAGCTTTTCAAAGACAACCTTGGGAAAGTTCTGTAACATTTACAAGTTTGAGCAAGGTACATCTATAAGTCAATGGAAGAGCAACGTCCAAGTCCAGAAAGACAATGGAATCTGAGTGTCTGGTTTGACTGACCATTTTATCCATCTTGCTTTATAATCATTGCAGTATTGCAGGAAACAAGGTTATCATTTCCATTTTACAGATGAAACAAGAGCTAAGAGTTTGGCTCTAACTTCAAGTGTATCTTGAACCAAAGCTCATTTTCTCTCTTAGTGCCATCAAGAGATCTACTTAAAGTATTTGAATCATAGGGTGTCAGGACTGAACCTTTATGTGGTTTATTTGTTTCTCCTGAGTTGGTTTAATCATCTTACCTGTCATTGTTATCTTCCATACTTCTATGCATCTCCTCCGTGTTCATGGTATTTTCTGCTCTCTGGTTAATGCCGCACAGCTGGGTTTCCAAGGCGGACAGTATTCATGTGGATTTACTAAGGCTGGCTTCTGTGCTTTGTTCCCCAATCCTGCAGGCGGCTGGCGATGCTATTTCTGACATGTTGGTGATTGAGGCTATCCTGGCTCTGAAGGGGCTGACTGTACAGCAGTGGGACGCTATTTATGTCGATCTTCCTAACAGACAACTCAAAGTTAAGGTGAAGAGAGTGTGAAACCACCTTTTTGAACATAGCTGTTCTTCCAGTCTTCCCATGCCAAGTGTTTCCGGAGTAGGTTATATTTCATTATATGTACATTCTACTTAGGAAGTAAGGGCTTATAACAACTGTTTTCCTCACACTTTAAAAAATAAGTTATTCTATACTCCCACTTTATAGAATGGAAGGGATTATTTGTGAATATGCATCACCTAGAAATATGAACAAATTTAAACAAAATCACAAAAATTATGTTAACACAGGTTTCTGCTTTCCTGTTCATTGTTTTCACATCTAAGTCCATACTATTTTGAAGCAAAACTGAGATCAATAAACTTATCATTTTAACTGAGAATGTTGCTTTGGAATTAAGTTTTAGCTTACATTCTTTTTTTGACACTAGGTCTCATGCAGCCCCAGGTGGGCCTTAGTCTTTACCCTCCTGGCTGAGGAGTGGAGCTAGCGTGAGCAGCAGAACCTGTGTACACTAAGGCAGAGAATTCTCTGCACGCATGTCAGATGAGCCCATATTTCTATCAGTCTACACACTCTTCGCAGAATTCCATGAGCGATAATTAGAACTAGGAAAGCCAGAGTTCAGAGCGAAATGACTGCTGAGGGTTTGCCTTTCGTATATTTAGGAGATTCTTAGCACAGCTCTCTTATAACTTGCTGCTTCTTACAGGGCATGGAAGTTATCTGATCAGTCCTGGGGCCAGACAGTAGTTATTGGCCATTATTTTAATGGTAGCCCTGAGACAGTATGTGGAAATGTTCTGTTTGGTTAAAGGTAATTTTTTGTATACTGAAGAATTTTTCTTTAAGTCGTTGTATAAATGTTTAAAGTTGCATGGCACCCAGTAGTGGTGGGGAATGCTTTTAATCCCAGCACTCAGGAGGCAGAACCAGGTGGATCTCTGAGTTCAAAACCAGCCCGTTCTATAGAGCAAGTTCCAGAACAGTCATGGATAGAAACTGTCTTGAAAAACTAAAAATAAAACAGGAAATTTTATTTTTGCAGTTTCTCCTCATCTGCTCTGGTGTTTCCCTGCTGTACACTGTAGTCTGGTAACCTGAAATGCCAGTCTGTTACTCTGTGGGCAAGACTATTTAGAACAGGTTAAGCTTTGGAAAGTGAGGCTAACAGAGTAACACATACAACATGTTTGTGCTCAGGTCGCAGACAGGAGAGTTATTAGCACCACGGATGCTGAAAGACAAGCAGTCACTCCACCAGGACTCCAAGAGGCAATCAATGACCTGGTGAAGAAATACAAGCTTGCCCGAGCTTTTGTACGGCCCTCTGGTACTGAAGACATTGTTCGAGTATATGCAGAAGCCAACTCACAAGTAAGCTGGGATCAGTCTATTGAGTTTGAATCGAGGAGGAAGACAGGCAAGGAGAAAACACTATTTGTGTTTGGATCTCACGATGGCTTTTCTCTGAGATCTGTGAATACAGACAGTCCTTTAGTATATGAAGATTGAAAAATTACTGAGTTCAGTGGGAGGTCCATGGTTAAACAATTTTACACCCCTTTAATTTGTTCCCACTGTTCTTTATTGCCGATTCTTGAGGGCATGTTCTGGCTGTGCAGGAATAACTAATAAATCCTTAGTTTAGTCTGACATGTGCTAATTTTAATGTATTATAGATTATTCTTTTTCCCATTTAAAGCTGTAGTTTATAGAAGCATCCAGTTTTAGTAATTTCAAACCAACTGAATGCTTACTCTTTTTTCTAGACTTTTGAATTACTTTTCAAATCTTTCTTTAGAGGACATTCTTATTACTCTGTTTCTGCATTTTTATCATTTGTTCTTTATGTATACTGTGGTTGAATGCAGACTCAGGAGACATCAATAGTTACTTTTACATGGCAATGACTATGTGATGTAAATTCTAAGAATTACTTAGGGAGGCTTGGTTTTTAAGTTACTTCATTTTGGAGTAATTTATAAACTCAAGAACTGATATTATTATTTAGAAGAATCCAACCCACTTTAAATATAGGCTTTGGAGCTTATTACTGAAAGATGAAAAAGAAGTTATTTGAATACCTCTGTGAAGCAGAGTACCTTTGTGAAGCAGAGTCAGGAAGCTGTTCCCCTAGAACAGCCAGGAATGGATGTAGGCACCGTGTCTCTCACTTATCTTATTGTGATTTGCAGGAAAGTGCAGATAGGCTTGCTTATGAAGTGAGCTTGGTGGTGTTCCAGCTGGCTGGAGGCATTGGAGAGCAACCACAACCAATTTTCTGAAGATAAATTTTATATTCTGGGGAAGTGGACTTCTAAAATGTTTCTATAACACTTTATAATACTGGCAGTACTAAGGCATTTGTAATCATGACATTAACATGTCATGCATGTTAATGGAAAAAAAATGTTTAGAAGCTCTAAATCTTATACTTGGGAATGAAGCTTACCTCTGTATTTTAATCTGTATTAAGTTTTAATAGTTCAAGTGTCATTAATTTTACAGGGTATGAAGTGAATTCATGTAGGGTATTTGGAATTAAACTTTACTACCAACTACCTTTTTGCAGCGCCTTTTGATTGCTTAGCTAACCAAGATGTTTTGTAGCACTGACCTACCTGGTTCAGATGAGGAGATTTTGTATGAACCAATTTCCCATGCGGATCTTTATGTGAGGAAGAAATGACTGACTGGCTTGCTTAGCAGCATCAGAACTGGCAGGTGGCCCATCTTTCATTGTACTGACATAGCTCTGTGCGGTCCAGGCTTCAGCTACTCTTTAGTGCTCAGCGAAGGGACACACAGCTCCATCTTTTACATGAAGCCTCTGACAACCAAGTGACCATTCTGATACTAGGACATTATTAACCACAGAAAGAAGAAAAACAACAACTTAATTAAATGAGGCTTGAGACCAAGCAGGAAAAAAGAACATGTGGTGTATATTTTGCATGTTTAAGACAACCCAAGACAGTGACATAATGGACTATATATGCAAATATAGACCTCGTCGGCACCATCATCAGTATGAGCCACTTATATAGTTAAACTTGATTCAGGCCACATTCAGACATAAGCTCTTATTTACAAATATTTAAATTAAATACAACCTGAATAATGCTTTGTTACATATACACATATATATATATAAAAGAAAAAGAAACTATACAAGTCAGTAGTGTGTTTTAAGTATTACATTTCCAGTTAGGCTCTGGAGAACCACTGGTGGTGGTCAAGTCTTTATGACTCCTTCCAGAAAGTCCTTTTCTATCATCTCTTCAATTTTTTGCCTGGCTTTGCTGGAAAAGGCTTTGTGATTCTCCAGTTTCATGTCCTTGTTTGGGAAGGAGTTTGAGTAGAGGACCGGGCTCCCTGAGTGTCCTCCACACCGGCTTGTGACTTTGCTATTGAAGACTTGGCTGAGGACATTGAAGAAAGGCAGAAGCTGCTCCATGTTGCGCATGGTGCAGAGGGTCAGCAGCAGGTGCCCTGGTTCCCAGCCCAGTGTCCTCCCCGAGCAGTCTTCCTCTGGGTTTTTCTGCAAAACACAAACAGGAGCTGTTACTAACAGGTAATGTATGTCATGTGAGAAATGGAGATAAATGCCAGCATCAAGTCTTCATTGCAGACTTGATGAAGATCCACTGGTTCTGAAGCCTTTTAGTGCTATTTGCTAGTTTCATATCAAGGCACTGAAGTACTGTTTTGTAGTCTTTGACTAGATTTCAGAGGCAACTTTAGTTTAAATGATCTGGGACAAACAAAAAGATTCATATAAAGGTGAGGATGTCCAGACTCTAGAGCTCTTTATACACTTTACTGCTGATAATCAATTTATGGCCTAAATTTTCCCTAAGGTGGTCACAGGGTTAGAGCATACTTATTGTCAGCAATTTAGCTCAGAGAGATGAGGGGTTGACCAAGACACAGGAGGGAAGCTGGCCCTTGAGTGACAGGACCTGGACTATGTACAGGTTCTGCCTTTATTTACTGTGCTGCACACAGAGCACTCTTTATGACAACATGGCAAAAACCTTTGCAGCTAGGAAGTCAAATGAGAATGTATGTAAAAACTGTCCACTAAATACCAACACTAATAATTTCTATATATTAAGACAGAGTTACTTTAAATTGGATGTGGCAATACATGGCTTATAATCCTAGCACTTGGGAAGATGAAGCAGGAGAGCCTTGAGTATAAGATATAATAAGATCTTGCCTCAAAAACTGCAGTTAATTATATCTGTTTCTTGGTTACTTTAAGAACTCAACCAAGAGACACCAACAGCTACAGAATGAATTGAAGGTGTTTCTACTTGAAAAATCATGTACATTACAGCACAACAGGAAAAACATAATGAGAACAGGAAAACCAGGAAGGACAAGTCAGCTTGTTATATTCATTCACAAACCATGTTCTCTTGGATCTTGCTAAGAAACTGACTTTATCTGGTTTTCTTTTTGTCAGTTTCCTAAGGTGATCCAAGGCTATTTCTTTATTATGTCTTAGAGATGACAGCATTTTAACACTGAGCTATCCCATCAGCCTATTTAACACTGAGCTATCCCATCAGCCTATTTAACACTGAGCTGTCCCATCAGCCTATTTAACACTGAGCTGTCCCATCAGCCTATTTAACACTGAGCTATCCCATCAGCCTATTTGCTTTAAAACCTGAAGGAAAGCGGGTTACAGTACAGAGTGCCATGAGTAAGCAAGAGGCTGGAGCGCTGGCTCAGGGGGTAAGAGCACTGACTTCTTCCAGAGGTCCTGAGTTCACTTCCCACCAACCATGTGGTGCTCACAACCACCTGTATATGGGGATCCCATGCCCTCTTCTGGTGTGTCTGAAGATAGCGACAGTGTACTCATACATATAAAATAAACAATATAAAATAAACAAATCTTTAAAAAAATGAGAAATAGCTGGTTGCTTAGTTTATTTGTAAGCAATGATTTAGCCTCCAATCTAGATGAAAGGATAAACACCAATTTTCATTATCAACAAATGCTGTCACACAGTTCCTGGTTTACCATATTGCCTCTAGCCTCCTAAAAATCAAATCAAATAAATTTTTCCTGAAAAAAAGTAAATGATGCTTACAATCTATAGCTAATTTTGAAATACAAGACAAATCATGGTAAAATTATTTTTTATATTCCTATTGAGATTTTCCTTTAAAAGTGTGACCCTTCCCTCAAAGCTCTGAGCTGTTAGCCAAGAAAAGCACACGTTTCAGTGGTCTTTTGTTCTTATGTACCTGTCCTCCATATAACCATTTCCTCCTTTTCTTCGAAAGTCTACAGGTGCAGTGTGCCTTCCTTCCTGTTTACCTCTCGTTTCTTTTGCTGCCATATCATATGCATCAATAGCCACCCTCACCTGATGCTTGGCCATCTCCAATCCCTCCAAAATCTTAAAGTCCTCCTCGTCCTGTGGAAGGAAAGAGGAGAACTCATAGCCTTTGTTCCAGTAAAAAGTATGTTTGGCCATGAAGGCCTTGTTTAAAGGGATCGGGATGGGAAGATACTTTGTAGTGCAAACAGCTGTCTTATGTGTGGGTCATTCTGGAGGATGTCAAAGGGCATGGGCCTAGAGTCCCATGAATGTTCACTGAATCTGGATTTCCTCCTCAAATCCTGTGATAGAAAAGGGAAAGTTTTGTCCTTAAATCCTGGATGGACTTTTGGTCCATAACTTTGTCCTTTTATTTCGCTCCTAAAAGAAGTAAGTCCTTTAAGTAAAGCTCCTAATTGCTTTCTTCCCTTTTGCTCTGTAGAGAATCAAATACAGGTTCATTACTGCTGAAACAAAACCGTGTGAGTTCATACAGACCTGGTCTCACAGGAGCCCTAACTATGTACTGGGAAGATTCTGCACTGAGGAAATGACAGGTAGTAACAAAGGCCCAATGGTGCACATGCCATTTTCATTTACCCCTCTGCTTCAGGGCAAAGACTGGCAGGTTAGCCTGATCCTTACTTAATTATAAAGGATTCAAGGCATGTATAAACTACAGAATTTAACTTCTACACTTTACTCATGAGATAGATTTTGGTAATTCTCATTTTCTCTTGATTTCCTCCATATAGATGGATTTTTAAAAAAAAAGTTTGACATTTGTATTTTTGAGTTCCTCCACTAACTTTCTGATTAGTAGTCACATTTAGTAGATGGCTTTATTCTCAGCAGTGTTTTTAAAACTACAGGGAGCAGAAGTAGGGTGGATATGCAAAACTGAAACATGGCATAACAAGAGTTATAGAAAATATTAGGAAATATTATTAAAGAAGTCTATCTAGCTAATTCAATTTTGATGAAATATTTCTGTCAAGTTTATTAAAACTTGATCTTTCATTTTCCGATTTCCGTTTTGAGGCTAATCTGACAGGTTTGTTCTGCGGTCACCCCTGAGCACAGCTCTCATCAGTTCACATCTATGTTCATCACGGCATCAAGCTGACTCTGAACACATTAAACTCTCAGGTTTGTCTCAGGATTACTTACTTACAAGCACTGCTTCCAGTGGTTTCACTCATTTTGAAAGTAAGAAATTTAAAAATAATAAAGATTTCCTTTATCTTTCTTAAAATTTGAGTCTGATAAACAGATTTCTTAAAAATAAATCTTCAAAACCAAGAACTTACTTTCCGAGTAAACTTGATAACGTTCCTAGTTTTACAAGAAACATTCAGTAAATGATTTACAATTGGCAACATTTAATATAGCAATTACTTAAACATTTAGTAGATGACTCACGAATGCAGCATTTACTATTAGCAGTTATAGAATACACAATAAAACAGAAAACAACAATAACATAATAAGAACCCTCCTAAACTTTGGTACCTTTGCCCTTTTCCGAAGAAGTTTTGCTAGTCGAACCACATATGGCTTAAATTCTCGCTGATGTATGCCCTGCCTTCTGACTTCTAAGCCGGAGTCATCTGAAGCTTCAGGAATAAAGGCCCATCGGTACCTACCAGTGGGAGAAGGCTTATATTAGTAACACAACGCTGTCATCAAAGATAAGCTACATCATTTAGTACAAAGAACATGGCCCCAATACATGCAAATTGAAGAGCCAGCTGAGCCAAGCTTTCCTCAGTAAAAGTGGAATTCAGTATTTGGAGCTGAGTGGTGGTAGTATATGCCTTTAATCCCGGCCCTCGGGGAGGAGAGGGGGCAGAAGCAGGGGCATCTCTGTGAATTCAAGGCCAGCCTGCTCTACAAATAGAGTTCCAGGATAGCCAGGGCTACACAGAGAAATGTTGGCAAAAAACCAAAACAAACAAACAAAAAAAACCAACTATCCCAGAGTTATATCAGTATTAAAAAGTGTTTCCTCTTTCCCTAGTAGACAGAATATATTGTGTTGCTGTAGGGACTGCCTCAAGCTTTCAGTCCTCCCACCTCAGTGTCTTCCTGACTGGTAGTCAGGAAACTCAAAAGGAAACTGCTATGTGTGTACTACAACAAAGTTGATTATTCCAGCATGTAAAAGTGTACTAGAAGGAACACTTTCCTTTACAGGAACCGTCAGTGCTGCTAGACTCTTGTACTGTATGTATCCTTCCAGAGAGTTTATGCATAGAAAAGCACATTTTCTTGGACTCAACCCTCTGACTTTCAGAAACAAACTGCTACCAAAGTCACACAAGGCCTGTGGGTGCAACAGCTCTGGGGTAGAGTGCTTGCCTGACATGCTGAAGAGCCTGGACTCCATCTCCAGCACTAAGACAACTCCACCAAAAAATAAAAGCAGGCACAATTGCTGTTTGAACTATCTTGGAGCTTTTTATCATTTTTTAAATTATGCTTTCTTCCACACTACACAGCAAAGATAAATTTTCTAAAATGCAAGCCTAATAATATCACTTAATCTGTTAAATGCTTCAGTGGCTTCACATTATCTTAGGTTACTTCTATATTCTTCTTTTTTTTTTTTTTTTTTACAATGCGTTACATAGTAGAGTCCCTTTGTAGCCTTTCCTTTCAACAGCAAACTGCAGCAGTACAGATCTTTTAACACCTCAGACAGATCAGTTCCAGTTCTACCTGTCTTCATAGTGAGCCTCTAACTCTACACCATCCCTGTTTACAACTCCTTTCTGGACTTGTTCTGAACCTCAAAGTTGGCAGCAATCTTATGCTCTCCTCATAACATCCTTCATGTGCTTGGCTCTGTCCCCTCCACTAAACTCATGGCTTCTGAGTCTGCACCCCACTGCCCCGCATCTAGGGGGTGCTCTAGCTTTTAAGTGATCGGTCTGGGAACATATCCACAGCAACCATTTCGTGCTAGTAACTGCTGCTCCACTCTTTCCAATACAGAAAGGTTTTAGTGGAAACTTATGAATACTTCAACCTACACAAAGAACTTTAGGTTGTACATCAGTGACCAAATGCATTTTGAAAAATATCCATTTAATATCCTTGCTTTTACTTACATCTGAAACTGAGGAAGATTTTCAGAGGGCAATGCCAGAGCCAAATCCAAAAACTTGCAAGCAGAGAGATAGAGGTTTAACCACCTCTGGCTGTTATATGATGTGGAGAAGCCATTACCTCCAGTATAGGTTGTCTCCAGACCAGCCGCAGAAGGCCCTGATGTCCTGTAAGCAGACAGTACTATCATCAGCAGAACCCTTGGCTCACAGGAGTCCTAGAAATGCTGAAGACTAACTTGTCTGTTCCACAGCCACATTGATGAGTAGGAATTAGTGGTCACAACTACATTGTATGTTGAAAATGTTACTCTTCAGGCACTATATCTATCCTGTTTATGAGGCAGAGTTTCTCATTAGCTTGGAGCTTACCAAGTAGGCTAGGTTTGCTGGACAGTAAGTCCCAGTGATCAGCTTTCTCCACTTCCTCAGAGCATGACTGCAAATGCATGAACCACTCCCACCTTTTTCTGTTTTTATTCTCTGGGTAAGAATGTTTGGCTACACACACACCATATACATCTCTGGTGTGTGTAGGAGTCAAAATAGGTTACTGGATCCCCTGGAACTGGAGTGACAGATGGCTGTGAGCTGCCATGTGAGTGCTGGGAACTGAACCCTGGTCTTTAGCAAGAGCACAAGAGTTCTTAACTGTTCAGTCATCTCTCCAGCTTGCACACTAGACATTTACATGTGTTCAGGAATAGAACTCACACACATAAGTATTACACACTGAGCTAGCTACTGTACACTTAACTGGGAACATTCTGGAAGATGTATGGATACTCTGGTCACAGGTTACCTGCCATACTGGTTATATTATGTATCCCAAGTTTTAGAGACTAGATATAAACTTCCAAAACTAACATGACTAACATGATTAATGTAGTTGAAATAACACTAAATTATATTAAGTAGATTCTTTGTGTAGAGGCTGACAGCCATAAATGGTGATAATTTAGTCTGTCATGTTTCCTGAATAAATACAATTATATTCAAACATAAATAATGGAAATATTCATTTTGTCAATATTTTTTAATTTTATTTTGTTTTATTTTATTTTATGTGTATGGGAGTTGTGCCCACATTTCTGTGTACCATGTGTCAATTCCCTTGGAACTGTAGGTTCCATGTGGGTGATGGCAATTGAACCAGGTCCTCTGAGAGAGTTGTCAGTGCTCTTCACCATTGAGCCATCTCTCTGGCCCCAATTAATGGAAGTGTGTGGATAGTGGGGTGTCTAAACTCTCCTGAGTAACTTCAGGTAACTTAAGGAACTCACAGAAACGAAAGCACACATTACCGTGAAATATCTTCATCAGCAGTGAGCTCCTGCTCCATCAGTAAGAACACCTGCACCTGGAGACAGTGAAGGAAATGGTCACTTTCAAGTGGGTATGTCATTTTTTTTTTTTCATCACATTGGTGGAAGTGGGGCTTGGGAGGGTATACTTTAGGAAGCCTTCCAAATATCTGATGTGAGCTTAACTGGGAAGTAGGCTGTACTTGAAGAGGAGTATATGCCTTGAATCAGACTAATGGTACAGATCAACTGTCTCTCAGCAGGGCTATGATTGCAGGGGCAACTAGTCCTATTGGCTTTGACAAAGCCAAAAATGTGTCAAAGAGACCAAGCATTAAACCGGATGAGACATGTAAGGGTTCACAGACAGTTGGTTACCTACACAATTTGAGGCATGCAATACTGCATGAATCTGACTTGTTTTTATTATTTTCAACTGCAGACATTGCCATGAACTGATAATATTGAGTTTAGTTTTCACCTAAAAAACGATTGTTAATTAGTCACACTGTTTTTCAGTTTATATTTATAACTTCATAAAACTAACTCACAAGTTCTGTGATCATGGTAGGCCAAAGTGAGGTGAGGTGTTGTGGAGACATTCTTAAAAGTAACACTCTGAAAAACAGGAACACTTGAGAGTGAAGAGTCGGCACTTGGGGCAAACGGAGACTCTCAACCAATCTCTCTGAAAGAAACACAGCATATTTTCAATGCCTAATTAATTCCAATTATTATAAAACTTAATGTCTAGTCCAGATAGCAAAAATTTCCAATCTTTTGCAGGCTACTTCTTTCATTAGAAGTTAAGGAGTATATGAATCTAATTAGAAAATCAAGAATTTTCTTATTAGATTCAGTAGATTCTATGATGTAGCAACTATAGACAGAATAAGAATGTGGTATTGGTCCATGAATTATATTTTGAATAAAGATTAAATGCAGACACGAAGGAGCCAGGCATGGAATCCCAGGACTTGGGAGGTTGGTAAAGCAAGATCGTATGATGGAAGCCAGCCTGTACTATATAGAGACCTGGTCTCAAAACAAACCCAAACCCAAACCAAGCAGGTAAGCAACCAACCACCCAGCCCGATTCACAGACGACTCTGTTCTCCATCTGAAATGAGGTATACAGAGCCACCAGAATCACCCTCATTGTGAGGCCTTGGGTTCTTAAGGTGAGAGGCTGCACACCAGAATCACCCTCATTGTGAGGCCTTGGGTTCTTAAGGTGAGAGGCTGCACAACGATCCCCGAGTTTGGTGATGGGTGAAGGTATTTGGTGGCTCAGAGTGATGTATCCTTTGGACACAGTCATGAAAGTTTTCAAAACACACACACAAGATTTTTTTCCCCCTAGTTTTTTTTATGTTTCTTACATTGTAATAAAACTTTGATTGAATTGGCACTTAAGAGCTATAAAAACTCTGTATTGTCATTTTAAGTTCTGGGATATCAGAAGATCAAGTATTCCTCAAGGGATTTTCCCACCTATCTTATGGAAAGAATCTATGTTTTCAGTTGTTTGTGGAAGAGTTATTTAAGGAGGAGTCATAACTTTACTTGAAAATTTAAGCATGTCAGATGTGGTTGCGTGTAGACAAGAGATGGCCTAGTGACAGTGGTTTTCACTGTCAACTTGAATGGAGTAAGGAATGCTTAGAGCTGTGTGCCTGTGACTCCATGACATAAATTGTACCATCATTTTCTGTTTGCATTTGTTGAAAGTGGATTCTGAGAACAATTTCTGAGACTCCACTATGTTTATTCCACATTTCCTTCAAACTTCCCTGTTCTGGGACAGGCTGAGTACCCAACTCAATGACACAGACAAAAGAGACAGCAGACAGCAAAGGCTGTTAAACAACACCGTGTATCCTTGGGCACAGCTAGAAAGTAGACTATTTGCAACAGGAGTTACTGTTGACTCTACCAATGTATAAAATGTCTGTGTTGGAATGAGAGATTGGAAGCTCAGCCATGAAGAGTCGGTTCTCCTTCTAACTACTTTTCAGTGGGAGCTGTCTCATGGTTTCCCTAGTCATTCCTGATGGAGGTTGTTGCAGTTGCGTGACTTGATGTTACCGCTGTTGTTAGTTTACCTAGCTGGGTTCTTCAGTGGTCTCTGCTAGATGCTACAAGGGTCAGAGAATATTTTGCTGCCCATCAGCTGTGTTTATCTACTGCTTGCAATTTGTTCTACCTGTCCTTGCTGCATACTTAATAAACTCACTCATTTGAAAACCAAAGTACAGCTACTATAGACCATTCTCTAGAAATAACAGAATAGACTTCCAGAAAAGAATGACATGTGGGTCAGTGACAAGGGAAAGATCTGTCCTTAATGTGTATGTGGGGTTTTTGTTTGTTTGTTTGTTTTTTAATGAAAAAGCAGTATGTGTTGTGCTTGCCTCCGTTTCTTTTTCTCTTAGCAAGTACTGCTATTGCAACTTTTTAACATTAGATTCCAGTTTCTTTGGCCTTTCTTTTTTCTTTTTGTTCCTTTACTTAGAAGCTACCTGGGGTTTAATTTTGTGTGGTATAGGAAAGAATCTCTTTTATTTTCTGGAGTAAATTAGTACTCTCTATTTTGCTTTTGATTATTTTAAGTAAAGAAAATAAAGAAAATCAACTGTCTAGAGATGCTATCCTTTCTCATTTTCAAAGAACCATAGAATATATTTATAATATAGAGCTTATTATGTCTGCAAACTCAGAAGAAATCATAAAAGACTGACTGTGATCCTGGCTTGGAATAATAGTGTAAGGATTATTTTAGGTCTAAAGTAAACATCCTGGCTGTTCACACTCAGGTACGTATGCACATACATGTGTACACTTCAATCCATGCAGAATTTCCTGGTTATGCAAGTCACATCTGTGCTTAGAGAGACACGTGGACTTAATACCAAGGTATGTTCCAGGGAGCTTGGGTGCCTATAATTATACTGTGTCCATGTAGGCATTCATCTTCTTAGAAAGGGCAGTTATTGTGTTCTTTGCTTCTCCAGTGTGCAGATGACCACTGTTGGAGTACTTAGCCCCTACTTTGTAAGCCAATCCAATATATTCCTCTTCTAGAGACTCCTATCTGCAGCACAGTTCCAAATTAGACATACAAGTGGTTGTGAGTGGTAATAATTCCTGGCTCTCCTTCATTTTGTTCTCTTGTTTGTATTTCTTGACCTCTTGTCCACAACTAAAACACAGTAATACACTTGCCTAGAGTAAGACAGTCACTAACTGAATTTGCTGTGAATTTTTCTGATATTTGAACCAAATAGTAAACCATAGATCATGTTTAGAGTAAGTCTTTCAAATTCAGGGTTGATTTCTTTTACATAATGAAGCTGAAATTTTTTCAGTTATTTAATGATGTCCATCAACCCACACTTGGTTTATCTCAACCCAAATTAAAATTTAGTAAAGGTATTTTCTAAGAAACAACAGAAAAACAAAATGCCCAAACCCAAAATAAATATACCCCAAATCCCTATAATTCAGAACAGAGAGAAGAATAAGGGTTTTAATTATTTACCTTGTATGTCTGGAAGGTACTTTTGGTACTGGTCAATTTCACTGCTAAAAATGGCAAAGGCCAATCTTTTGAGAAGCATAGCTCTCTGTTCTAGCTCCACATCCCGATTTGCAAAAAGATTGAGAGAACTGCTCTGGGCCACAGCTACTCGAGCTATAAAAAGGAATGGAAGCAGAAGGCCAGCTAGTCATCTGAAAGTGATCATTTCTTATTTAGAATGAGTAAATACCCCATGACATACACACGGAGGAACAGGGCAAAGCACCTAGATCTTTCTTTGGTGCAGAAAAGCCGTAGACAGTTTGAGCATACACACTTAGAACTGTGAATTTTAGAAGGTAAAATAACCAGTATTACCATTAATAAAGCTGTGTTTAAATCTCCTGTATGACTTTAAAAAGAAATTTCTGGAGAGACGAAGCTGCTTTGATTCCCTAAGCTTTCTTTATAGTGAGCTCCTTGTTCACGACTTATCTGCTATAGCATATTGTCTTGCTGGTTATGACATGAACTCACTGAATTTACTCTCCAAAAATTACTTTGTGATTTTGTTCCCTATGCTGGGAATTCCGTTTCTAGGAAGGGCTGGCTTCCTCAGTTTCATGTGCAATATGAGCTCTTTGCTGTTGAAATCCATTACACAGTACTCCATTTTATTTCCTTTACAACCTCACTTCCTAATTTAAAATTTTTATAAATGTTAGCATATGCTTGGTCCACTGTCATCTTTCACTGAATATTTGATGAATGGAGAAGAGACTGAAGGAAAGGTAGTCCACTGACTGGCCCATCTTGGGATCCAGCTCATGGGGGAGCACTAAGGCCTGACACTATTATTGATGCTATGGTGTGCTTACAGACAGGAGCCTGGCATGGCTGTCCTCTGAGAGGCCCTTCGAGCAGCTGAGATAGATGCAGATACCTATACCCAACCATTAGACTGAAGTCAGACACCCCATGGTTGAATTAGGGGAAGGATTGAAGAAGCTGAAGGGGAGGGTGACCCTATAGGAAGACCAGCAGTCTCAATTAACCTGGACTCCAGGGAGCTCCCAGAAACTAAGCCATCAACCAGGCAGCAAATACGGGCTGCTCCAAGGCCCCCTGCACAAATATAGCAGACGACTGCCTGATCTGGCCTCAGGTGGAGAAGATGTGCCTAATCCTTGAGTGACTTAAGGCCCCAGGGAAGGGGGAGGCCTGGTATGTGTGTGTCTGAGAGAGAGAGAGAGAGAATGAGAATGAATATCACCCTCTTGGAGGCAAGGAGGAGGGGGAATGAAATGAGGAACTGTGGGGGGGGGCGGGCAGGAAGGGGGGCAATGGCTGGAATGTAAATAAATAATTTTTAAAAATTCCCACACAGTAATTTTCTAGACTATTTGCAACCTGAAAATGGCACACCTTTTACTGTAAAAGTCATGCAACAGATCAGCTGACACAGTATCTTATGAACATCCACATTCTGTGCATCCACTTGCCTCTGAGCTGGGAATGGAGCTCTGAGGTTAAGTACTTGCCTAACATGCATGCAGCCCAGGATCTAGTTTCCAGCACTATCACAAACAAACCAAACCAAACCAAACCAAATCAAACCAAACCAAACCACCGCTGCAAGAAAACCAGACGAGGTAACATGACACCCTGTCTCCAGATCAGAAAGCTATGTGGGACACACAGTACAGACTCAGTCCCAGTGAGGACAGTTCAGCTTCTCTCCTTTTGCCTCCCCCACTTCTCTTTCCTGAAGATCCACAGCCACAGCAATTTAGAGTACACTCTGCAATGTAGAGTTTAGATCCAATTGCCTACATTCAGTCTTTCTATCGAGTCAATGATTATCAAGTGCCCATTATATGCTGGTAATGAGGCTGTGTGCAGAGAAATAAGACAGTTTTCCTTGCTATTAGGTCTTCTTTAGTAAAGTTTGTATTAATGGTACCCATTCACTGTATGAGATGAGAGATCTCATCAGGGACTTGCTTGCATTTATATCACATCTTTACTCTTACTCACACCTGCATTACTTTCTCATGCCCAGTCAACAGTTCTCTTTATTTCCTACATAGCTCTATATCTGTGCCTTGGGTTTTGTTTGAATCTGAGCTGCTCTGGAACTTTTGATCCTTTTGCCTTTGTCTCCTAGGGGCTTGTGTTATAGCTGTCCTTTTCCACAGTGTCTCATAACTTTAAAAAAATCTATATAAGGGGAAACATGGGATGCTTGTCTTTTTCAGCCTATTATATTTCCATAGGAATCTGTTTAACTTGACAAAGAGCTAATTTAGTACTTTTCAAAAGAGAATAATGCATGGTAAGATGAATGCATAAGAAAAAAGCTACTTGGGCTGACATAGTACTCACTCATCAAATCTCTGAAGGTTGTCTTATCATGTGTCATCAGGTTGTCCATGATTGCTCTCCAGCTGAAAGACACAGGATTATCATAAGCAATTAGGCTTCTACTCTTATTAAGGCTTTCTACCTTTGCTAGACAGTGACTGATGTGAACTAACTCTGCGGGTGGAAGTGAGGAGAGGACTACTTACTGACTAACACAGGAAGCATCCATCTGAAAGAAGCTGGGATCCATAAAAAGGTCAAAGGCTTCTTTTTTCCAGGCTCTCCGTGTATACTGATACCCACTAAGACTGCTGAGTAGCTGGACACAGGCTCGGTAACTAGGGGCATTATGTGCACTGTAAAGAATAAAATACATTAAACCATATAATATTTCACTTCAGTCATGATCATGAGTTTATGTGTCTTCACATTTACTTCAGATACTGACATGGAAACAAGAAGTCACCATAAGAAAAGTGAGACATCAAAAGATGTAACCATTATATATAAGTCAAGGTAAGAATAATATTTTGTAGTTGAGACCAACAATAGCGATAAGGGTACAGACTTTCTAACGGAGTGTGATTTAGCTGAAATCTACTGGAATCATATGGTACCTGTGATTTCGGAGGTAGGGCACAACATAATGCATAATGTTTACAAGTAAAGGGATAACACGCTCTTTTTCATCGCTGTAGAAAACCATATCCAGAAGATGAGCCAGTACCTACAAAATAGAGAAAACAAATTCATCTACATGCTGAAAGAAACTGGGGCCTAGGTAGGTATTGATTCTCAACTTGGGAAGAAAACCAAAAATACTTACAGAAAGGAGAGTCTACACTGAGACAGAGAAGTAGAGAAACATTCAGGACTCTTCTATATGAGTAAAAACTGACTTTACAAGTCAAACTTCAGCATTCTCTTTCCCAGATGGAGTTAAAAAGAAGCTTAAGAAAACCTAGAAGTTATGGGCTCTTCACATCTTCAGTCAATCAAAAGCTATATACTTTCAGTCATGCTTCCTACCCTGTGTAAAGACCCAGCATCCACAATTGGAAGGGGTAAAATGTGACATTATGGCCATATAATGCTAAAACCAAACCATGCCAAACTACAAGAATGGACATAAAACACTGCTAATTGGACTGTGCATGCTTTATACTTAACTACCTCTACTCTTCCACGCCATAATCAGATATGAAGCACTTTTATTTCTTAAAATATAAACTTAAAAAATGAGGGGTAGGGAGATAAGACATAGTTTATCTTGAGCCAAATCTTAATGACCCACAGCCAGAAACATGGATCCCAGTTGTCCTGAATTACAAAGGTTCTTAGTGGGCATTTTCAGGAAGTTTTACAGTTATATCACAAAAAGGCATAAATCAAGGTAATTATCACATACTTTGCTGGGGGAAAGTAGGTAATAGGTTACACAGCAAAGTGTAGAAAACTCTTTCCCCACTTTCTCCTCTATTAGTTTCAGTGTATCTGGTTTTATGTGGAGGTCTTTGATCCACTTGGACTTGAGCTTTGTACCAAGATGTAAGAATGGATTGATTTGCATTCCTCTACATGCTGACCTACAGTTGAACCAGCACCATTTGTTGAAAATGCTGTCCCTTTTCCACAGTCAATAGGACAAAATGGCAACTAACACATTGGAAAAAGATCTTTACCAATCCTACATCCGGTAGAGGGCTAATATCCAATATATACAAAGAACTCAAGAATTTAGACTCCCGAGAATCAAATAACCCTATTAAAAAATGAGGTATAGAGCTAAACAAAGAATTTTCAACCGAGGAATATTGATCGAATGGCTGAGAAGCACCCAAAGAAATGTTCAACATCCTTAGTTATCAGGAAAATGCAAATCAAAACAATCTTGAGATTCTACCTCACACCAGTCAGAATGGCTAAAATCAAAAACTCAAGTGACAGCAGATGCTGGTGAGGATGTGGAGAAAGAGGAAAAGTTCTCCATTGTTGGTTGGGTTGCAAGCTGGTATAAGCACTCTGGAGATCAGTTTGTGGTTCCTCAGAAAATTGGACATAGTTCTACCTGAGGACCCACTAATACCACTCCTGGGAATATACCCAGAAGATGCTCCAACATATAATAAGGACATATGTTCCACTATGTTTATCGCAGCCTTATTTATAATAACCAGGAGCTGGAAAGAACCCAGATGTCCCTCAGCAGAGAAATGGATACATAAAATGTGGTACATTTATATAATGGAGTACTACTGAGCTATTAAAAGCAACAAATGGGCTGGAGAGATGGCTCAGTGGTTAAGAGCACTGACTGCTCTTCCGAAGGTCCTGAGTTCAATTCCCAGCAACCACATGGTGGCTCACAACCATCCATAATGAGATCTGACCTCCCTCTTCTGTATGTATCTGAAGACAGCTACAGTGTACTCATATATAATATATAATAATAAATCTTTTTTAAAAAAGCAACAAATTCATGAAATTCTTAGGCAAATGGATGGAACTAAAAAATATCATCCTGAGGTGACCCAATCACAAAAGAACATACATGGTATGCACTCACTGATGAGTGGATATTAGATCAAAAGCTCAGGATACCCAAGATACAATTTACAGACCATGTGAAGCTCAAGAAGGAGGAAGACCAAAATGAGTGCTTTGGTCCTTAAGAAGAGGAACAAAATACTCATGGAAGCAAATACAGACACAAAATATGGAGCAGAGACTGAAGAAAAGGCCATCCAGAGACTGCCCCACCTGGGGATCCATCCCATATAGTCACCAGACGCAGACACTATTGTGGATGCCAAGAAGTGCTAGCTGACAGGAGCCTGATTCAGCTATCTCCTGAGAGGCTCTGCTAATAATAGAGGCGGGTGCTCACAGCCAACCATTGGACTGAGCATGGGGTCCCTAATGGAGGAGTTAGAGAAAAGACTGAAGGAGCTGAAGGGGTTTGCAAACCCATAGGAAGAATAATATCAACCAGCCAGACCCCTCAGAGCTTCCAGGGACTAAACCACCAACCAAGGTGTACACATGGAGGGAACCATAGCTCCAGCTGCATATGTAGCAGAGGATGGTCTTGTTGGGCATCAATGGGAGGAGAGGCCCTTGGTCCTATGAAGGCTAGATGCCCCAGTGTGGGGATTGCCAGAGCCAGGAAGCAGGAGTGGGTGGGTGGGTGAGCAGGGGGAGGGGAGAGGGAATAGGGGGGTTACGGGGGGACTGGGAAAGGGCATAACATTTGAAATGTAAATCAAGAAAATATCCAAAAAAAATAATTTTAAGGGCTAAAAAAATAAAAAGTTTTAGAAGCGATCTGAAACCATTGCTTACTTTAAGGCTGCTGGATGCTAGGGACCTGTTCAGTGTAATTCAGCCCAAAAGTTTTATGTGATAGAGGATAATAGGTATGACACAGAGGTGGGCAATGAGTGGCTATTAAAGGGTCTAAAGATAGTCCAAAATAGTATGGTACAGAACCTGCAACATTTTAACTCTTCACAATGAGCAAGTTCCAGTCAATCAACCTTGTAGAATTCTCGATACAGCGTCCACCCGGCTAATCTTCAGATCACAATTCATTTCAATTCTGACAATTTTTGAGCTTCAAGTCCTATTCAATTCCTTTTTGCTTTTTGCTTTTTTTTTTTTTTTTTGGTTTTTCGAGACAGGGTTTCTCTGTGTAGCCCTGGCTGTCCTGGAACTCACTTTGTAGACCAGGCTGGCCTCGAACTCAGAAATCCGCCTGCCTCTGCCTCCCGAGTGCTGGGATTAAAGGTGTGCGCCACCATGCCCGGCTCTCCTTTTTGCTTTTTAAAATTTAGTTTATATTAAATGTAGGGAATACTGGTGCACTGTGACACTTCCATACACACACGCAGTGAAATTTATCATATTGACCCATTACTCTTACCCATTCCCCTTGTCCCTTTCCACATTCTTTTACTTTATTGTCCATTTTTAACACTAAAATTCCAAGAGATTTATGGAATCTGTGAGAATAAGTTAGTAGACTTAACACAATAATCTCCAGTTCCACCTATTTTTTAAACAAATGCCATATTTTCATTTTTCATGTCTGAAAATAACTCCATTGTGTATATATATAACATTTTCTTTATCTGTTCATTTCCTGATGGGAATTCAGGTAAATTCTGTAATTGGTTATCCTGAATGTGTAGCAAAAATTGTCATGAAGGTGTCTCTGTAGTGGGTTTGATTCTGTTGTAAATACCTAGATGTGATATAGAGGACTCCTATGATTTGTAAGTTACCTGAAGAACTCCTCCTAGCTGGCATATTACAGAGATATTTGCAGTTTACAGTAGTAAAGTTATGGAACCAACCTAAGTGTTTAACAACAAAGGAACAACAACAAACAAAAAGAAAAAAAAAGAAAAGAAAATATGACATCTATGTACAACAGACTGTTTTTTAACCATTAGAGCAATGAAGGTATGTCATTTCCAGGAAAACAGATACAACTCAAGATAATTACATTAAGCAAAGTAAGTCAGTACTAGAAAGATAAGTTCTATATGTCATCCTTGACTTTAAACAAGTACATAAACTCATGAAACTCCCAGGATGAACAAAGGTGGGGATGGAGGGGGTAGGGGCTAGGAAGAGGGGAGAGAGGTTGGGATATTCTTAATATATAACATATACTCATCTGAATATGTCTTTATGTAGCAGTACCATGAACAATAAGAAGACACAATGAAAAGTCTAAGAATTTCATTAAAAACACAAATACTCCAAACTTAGGCTTAAACTTAACCAAAGATATCAAGGACCTCCACAGCCAAACCTCTCAAGCATTGACAAAAGGAATCAGATGGGACATTAGAAAACAGAAAGACCTGCTGTGTTCATGCATTAACAGAGTTCATACTGTGAAAACTGTCACAACACTCAAAGCAACCTGCAGATTAAATGCAATCTCTATCACAATAGCCATGTCATTTTCCAGAGAAACAAACAAGAAATCATAAGAATACTGAGCAAAAAGAGCATAGCTGATTTCAAACAGTATTACAGAGCTACAGTAACAAATCCAGTATGGTAAAGGCATAAGAACTGACCAATGGTGTAGCCGGACATGTGGCACACGCCTTTGATCCCAGCACTTGGGAGGCAGAGGCAGGCGGATTTCTGAGTTTGAGGATAGCCTGGTCTACAGAGTGAGTTCCAGGACAGCCAGGACTGCACAGAGAAACCCTGTCTCAGAAAAAAAAAATAGAACTGACCAATGGGATAGAAGAAAAAAACTGAGAAATAAGCCCAGATGTCTACAGTAGTCTGATTTTTGAAAAAGGGCACCAAAAGCTGAAGAAAAGGACATGTTTTACTTAAAAAGTACAACTGGAGAAATTCCTTACCTACACATGAGATTCACAGAAGGCTAATAACTAAAATGCTGAAACTACTACAAGAAAACATAAGGCATCAGCTTCACGATCTAGACATGGTGACTCTTTTCTGAATAGGACTTCAATAGCTTAGGGCGTTACTGCAAGAACTGACGAATGGAATCTTTTATCAAATTAAAAAGCTTCTGCATTCTGTACAACAAAAGGGCAGGATACAAAAAAGGTTCTAAAAACTATTTATTTCACAGGATTAAGAGCCAAATACATATAAAACCAAAGAAAAAAGTAGGTAATTCCCAATAAACGGACAGATGAATAGAAATGTTTTAAAAATGAAAATAAACAACTGGCCAATCTATACATGAAAAAAAAAATGCCAATACATCTAGCATTAGAAAAATGCAAACAGGGTGGGGCATGTTGGTGCAGGCCTATAATCCCAGTACTTGGGAGGCAGAACAAGTAGATCTCTGAGTTCGAGGCCAGCATGCTCTACAGATCAAGTTCCAGGACAGCCAAGGCTACACAAAGAAACCCTGTCTCAAAAAAAAAAAAAAAAAAAAAAAAAAAAGAAAACCAAAAGCAAATGTGGTAGAAGAGGGCAGAAAACCTTTTATGAAATGGTCAGAACTTAAACTAGTTCAAACACTACGGAAATTGGTAAGGAAGATCCTCAAAAAATGAAAAATATATAAGGCAGGCAGGCAGGCAGGCAGGCAGAACAGTATCTTAAGATCACTATTATTTAACAAACAGTAAGACAGATATAGTCAAGGCCAAACCCCTGCATCTGGAGCCTGAGAGAAGACTTAGAGGCTCAAGTGCCTGCTGGACAACCAGGAGGACCCGAGTGTGGACTGTTAGCATCCTCACACAAACTAGGAATGGTGGTGTGTATGTATATCCCCAATACTGGCAAGACTGAGACAGATGAATCCCCAAGGTTTCTGGCCCAGCCATTCTGCAGTTTCAGTGAGGAGACTGAAAAATAAATGGTAGAAAATAAAAGAAGAGGACAGGGGCCTGGAGAGATGGCTCAGCAGTTAAGAGCACTGACTGCTCTTCCAGAGGTCCTGAGTTCAATTCCCAGCAACCACATGGTGGCTCATAACCACATATTAAAAAGAAAAATAAAAAAGAAGAGGACACCTGAGGTCAACCTATGGCTTTCACATGCACAGGTGTACATGGATGTCTATATACATATGTGCACACACAAATGTAGCCATACAGTGCCTCCACATTGTCCTATACTTTGTAATTTTATGTACCAGTAGTTTCTAGAAAAATGATTTTTAAAATTAAAAACACTTATATGAGAGTTTCTGATTGATATGTACCATTTAATTGTTGAGTATACATGTGAAAACACTTGATAATGTTTACCTCCGAGAGCAACATCAATGCATGGACACTATATACAGAAGGAGTTATGTTTGAGGTTTCCATTGCAGGGGACAGCATATCTAAGTAAGAGAAAAGGCAGGAGATAATGATTAGTATTTTCTCACTAAAAAAAGATAATAGCTAGTAATAATAATAGTAATACTACTACTAATAATAATTTTTTAAAAAAGGATGAGCTTATGTTACAGGGCTAACTAACACTGCTTAGTAAATATATGTTGAGAGAGTAGAGTATAGAGCAATACCTTCAACATCAGACTCTAAATTGGTTCCATCCACCATTATTTTGGGAGAAGGCTTAACTTCCAGATTCCGTCGGAGCCATGTTGTCTGTTCCAGAGAGGAACCAGCAATTGCACCAATAGCATCCACTATTTTGTGAGTCACATCCTAGAGAAACAAGGAAGAACCAGGTTTGTGTACACACAGAAAATGAGCTAACACAGTCAGAAAGGACATCACAGGTTATTTTATATGACTCCTAATTTTAACTTTTAATTTTGGTAACAACCTTGAATTTAGAATGCCTTACCTGAAGGTCTCTTTGGTCCTTTTTATTTTCCAAACTAGGGTTTTTCATAATAAACTCATTCAAAACCCTGTAAGAGCCATTAAAAAAAGTTATCAGTCCAAAGAAAATGAAAATGATGTCACAAAATTTCTTGTAGTGTTTTCTGATAATTAACATTTATGCATAAAAAGACACAATGATGCTAGGAGCAGTATTATTTATAGGAACTCTCAGCTGGAAGACATCCAGATGTCTTGCAATAACAGCAGGAGAATATGTGGCTAAGATGCTAAATAGTAATGATAATGAATCCTACTTGATATTTTCTGTTCTTTAGCCCCCATGCCAGTGTCTCTTGAATCTAGTGCTATAAATGACTTTCCTCATGTCTAGAATGTTGAGCAGATCACTCTACACTTCAGTGACATATGTAAGTGGCCAGGCACTGTTCTAAGAATTTAATAAATATTAACTCTTTTAATCCTCTTTACAAGCTTATGAAATAGGCACTATTAATGTTTCCATTCTACAGAGGAAAGGTTAAATGACGGAGCTGAAAGTAAAGGAGCTGAGATTTGAGTACAGGGTGGAGCCTGATAACTACCTAATATCCTCAGCATTTCTTAGCACTCAATGTCATTTCTAGAATCCACTTCCTTCTACCTCTTTTTCACTTCCTTTTCTGGTGATCAAATATATTTGAAAAAAATCCCCTTCCTTCCCCAGTCCACCTACCCTTGCTGGTCTGTTACTCCTTGCTTCTAAATCTTGGTGCTCCTCTAATCTCCAACCCCACCTCTTACCATTCCTCATCATTCCAACTTCTTCCAGGAGGTGCTACCTCTTTCTCTGAACCTTTCTATGTGTATGTGCTGGGATGAGCATGTGGAAGTCAGAGGACACGCTTATCTACAGGTCCTTGTCTTGCAACATGTTTACTGTTCACTGTGTATGGCATGCTAGATAGCCCACAGGCTTCCAGGGATTCTTGTCTCTGCTGTGGAGGCACCCTGCTGCACTGGGCACCATGTAGGTTGTATGTAGGTTGTATGTAGGTTGTATGAGCGCAGGTCCTTATGTTTTCCTTGCAAGTACTTTTCCACTGAGCCACCTCTTTGGGCCCTCACCTTTCTTTGCAGATGCCATACAGACTTTTTTGACTTCCCAAATTTTCTGATGACTTAAAATTTCTAGCTCCTTTCTCTTCTTTTTCCTGTTTTCTAACTGTCATCAGTTGTTCATACCTTGTCACCGTCTACTGAAGTACGACCCCTAGCCCCAGTCCTGAGAGCCATCCTCTCCTCCCATGACTCCGTACATCTTGCGGTCATGCCAATCTCTCTCACTACTTTCATTCATATTGCAATAAAAGTCAAATTTTTCCCAAGCAGCTCCCATATCTCTTTTTACCTAATTCTTATTCTACTGCCTGTGACACACCATTGCCAAACCAGATGATGTAGCTTGTCTCAGTGTATCATTTCCTGCCTGACTTTATAAAGGCTTTTTATCTTTTACTCTTACTATTATGATTCATTTACCAGGTTTTTATTAGGGTTCTATCATGAATTCTCAAACTTGACATTACCCAAACTAATGCTTACTATTAGTGGGGTAAGGGTGACTGGCATTTACCAAATAATAAGATATTATTAGCATAGATCTAGAAACTCCAACTTACAAAAAGAAACAGACTCTTTTAGAAGCCTGTGTGTAGGGTTATGCACCCGTCTTCTGTGCAGTTCCTTTTAGGATGGCGTGTACACTTGCCCATTTTTTTTCCCCCCACAGTGCTTCCTAACAAATCTCAAATGATGACTGTTTTAACAGTTTTGTCCCAAGTGTTCTACATCTTATACATGTCTAAACATGCTATATTCTTCCCCATCCCCTCTACTTATAGAGGTTATATGTGTGGTTCTATGCCTCAAGATGCCTGTGAATAGACAGGTCACATGGCCACACAAAACATGTTCTTCAGCAAACAGGATAGGGAGGATTATGCTTTTATCAAAAGTATATGTACACATGTGTATGTATGTATGTATGTACATATATGTGTGTGTGTGTATGTACGTACTGTTGGAGACTGAACTTGGGTTCTTTTGCATAATAAGTATTTGCTCTTCTATTGAGATATGTTTCTAACCCTTCAAAATAACATGTTAAAAGAGATTACTTACCCAAGTATAAGAAACTGCCCTGGGGCTGGGAGGCTCAGCTGTATAGAATCTTTTAGAAGGACCAATAATGATGTCCAACTGTCCACTAAATTGGGCACTGGAATTCTGAAAGATAAGCCAGTTTGTATATATATATATATAGATAGATACCACAGTAAACTTTAATTTTTTCATGTCTTCTTACATCTCTTAATACATACTCTAAGCTGTCTGAAATTTTAAACTTTTATAGACTATGAAAAAAGATAATTTCTAAAAATCTTGTAGTTTCTATTAAGAAAAGGAAGCACATTTAAAATACTCAATGTGATTTCTTAAGATTTCCTATGGAGATCTCTTATCCCATACACTCTCAAAAACAAAATATAACTGCATTAATTCTTGTTTGTTTGTTTGGAGACAGGGTTTCTCTATATAGCCCTGGCTGTCCTGGAACTCACTCTGTAGACCAGGCTGGCCTCGAACTCAGAAATCTGCCTGCCTCTGCCTCCCAAGTGCTGGGATTAAAGGTGTGCACTTTCTTGTAAACTATATCCAGCTATGCAGCACAACCTTCCATCTGTAAAGGAATGATCGTGCCTTGCCATCTGTTTCAGTCCAACCTTTATCTGACCTGAGCCTAAACAGAGGCTTTATGCAGTTCTTCTCCAAGTCCCTCAATGTGAATACGTCAGAACTCCAATGATTTATCTATGTCAGTCACAAACTGATGCAGTCGCTCCCCTGGAGAAGATTAACATTCAGGCTCTTAAGGAAGAATTGTGTTAGAACACTGCCTCTGTTCAGGGTCAGCTAACAGCAAAAATGAACACAAAGCATGAAGATGGTTTCAAGTTATTAATTTTTTTTTTTTTTGAGACAAAGGCTCTAGCCTAAAATTCACTGGGTAGAACAGGCTGGCCTAAAGCTCAGAGAGATCTACCTGCCTGTTTCCACGTACCAGTACTAAAAGCCTGCAACGCCACAGCTTCTTTTATTTTAAAGGCAATCAAAGTAGATTGGCGCACATTCACCTCTATCAACCAAAATAGTAATCAATTTAGAGCAGTGAACGTGATTTCA
Organism: Mus minutoides; assembly: GCA_902729485.2. Lineage (NCBI taxonomy): Eukaryota > Metazoa > Chordata > Mammalia > Rodentia > Muridae > Mus > Mus minutoides. Next base: position 15,252 of record LR750355.1, on the reverse strand, counting down.
AGAAGGTAGTTTCCTGTTGTTCGGCATTTTAATATCTACATATTGTGATAGCCTACATTCACCTACATCTTTGGAGTAGGATCTACACAGCTTATTAGCATGCCCACGACTCCCACTACCAGCCATATTTTTCTGCAGAGCTTCTTCCTTTTCCTGTAGAGGAAGCTGCATCGAGAGCAAGCGCACTGCTTTGGAAAGAGCTCCAGTGCGTTCCCTGTAGCTTCCTCGGCTGCACGGGGCACAGACATGGCGAGGCTACACGAGCATCTTACCTTTGTATGTAAGCGTAGAAAAACTGAAGCATGCAGACTTCCAGAGAAAGATGTTTCTATAAACGAAATAAGTTAGTGTTACAGTGAAGAAATGATGCCTTTGCTTTTTCATTATTGCAACTACTCTGACTTGTTCTATAAGTTTTTAATAAAAAATTTAAATACTGGTTTGTTATTTTAAAAAACATGCAATTATTTTCCTCGACTTAGTAGGGAAAATTCATAATACAAGAACTATTTAAAACTTAGAAACTAGACAGACAAAATGGCCATTAAAGTTGCCTTATAGATGACCAAGTTTTGATATATGAGAAGGTTGAGGAGGCTTGTCTTTATCAAAATAAATCTTTTTACAATGGTCATTTATTCTGAAGCATCACAGCTATGTGCATTTTTAAGCAGCTTAGGTTTGGTAATATCAGAATAAGGTTGAGATTTTTAGATTAAATGTGTATAAGTCTATTATAGTACACACTTCTGTTAAATCAGTATAGTTAGATCAACTAAGATTAATTCTTCTTAAAACTTTTTAAAACGATTGATACTTTTTAAGACGTATTTTTAGTTTATATGTTTGAGTCCCTAAGTGTGTGTGTGTGTGTGTGTGTGTGTGTGTGTGTGTGTGTATGTGTATGTATGTATGCAACGCACGCAGGCAGGTGTCTATGGAGGCCAGAAGAGGACACTGGATCCCCTCCTATGGAGCTGCAGTAATAGGTGGTTTTGAGGGGCCATGTAAGTTCTAGAAACCAAACTCAGGTCTTCTGCAAGAATAACAAGTGCTCTTAACCACTGAATATTCTCTCTAGTCCAAAATAAATTAATTCTTAATCATTTAAATATAGTCATTAAAGGTAGCTTTGTATTTCTATATAAAATTTTAATAAAGAAATATTAATATAAAAATACAGTATTGAATAAATCATAAAATACACTGTAATACATTTACCAACTCTTCTCTTTTTGTTCCTGCTATCTCTTCAAGCATTTCCTTCTCACTACACACACACACACACACACACAATGTGGTGCTTATGCCTTCAGCACAGGGCAGTACTAGTCTGGACAGGATAAATTTTTATATTCTTTGCCCTCATGTGTATGAAGCTCATCATCTGCCTCAAAATACCACACAGAATCAAGCAGCAAACTAAACATCTCACGACAAACACACCAGAGGTACTTTTAGAATAGTCAGGTAGTCAATGTAATAGTTTGTAAGGGGCTGGAGATGTAGCTCAGTGTCAAAGCACTTGGCTAACATGCATGAGGCCCGGAGTTGGATCCCTTAGCACTATAACAAAGGCAGTTAGAGCACTCACTATTAACAAACATACCTTTTCTTTCGGCAATTCAACAAGAACAAAGGAATTAAATATTTTTTTATATATGTAATGATCCCTAAAGATATGATTATACTTGTTTAGCATGGTTCAGAGTCTCATGTTTATGGTTATGGTTAGTAAATCTATAAAATTATAAACTTGTAGCACTTTCTGGACAAAGCAGAAAATAGAAATCTAGAGACTAGCAATGTTAAGTGGAAAGACTGTTATATTTATTTCCTGTGGTCCTCTCAAGGGAACAGAAGGTCACAGGGACAAGAAAGGTTTAGACAATAAGGCACTGATATGGGATGCCAGATAATGGTAGCTGAAACTGGATGTCAGGGAACCCAGAGTTTGCAGTGAAGAAAAATCCATTATAGAATGACTTTTGGTAAAATGCCACATTTGGGTTAATTTTGTACAAAAATACCCTGAGTGAGCGTCTACACCTCAGTGTGCCTGCTGCTTGTGTTTGATGCCTGTGTCGGAAGCATGTGCCTTGTGCCTGCCTACTGGGCTGAGGGCCACATGTGTCTCCTACTCCACACGTTCTCTAACCTCTCAGGATCCCAAAACCTCCTCCCTGGCTTTGGAGCCACAAAACACAGTATCATAAAGGTCAAGAAATGTTGCTGTCTAGAACAGTGTTTATGGCAAAACTATGGAATTTTATAAAACGGAGAACTGCAATGGAAAAGAAAGTATCAAGTAAGCTGTGAAACCTAGAAGTAGATTCTGGGCTCCCACAGTGTCTGTGTTCTTTAACGGGCCAAAACTTCTTACTCAGAATTTAGACCCACAGTCCTGGCTGCTTCCGATGTACATATGCAGAGAAAAATAGTTACCTGCTCATCACTGGCTACAGGGCGGGGGTTAGACTAGTAAGGAACTCAAAGAAGGCTTTATTAACAGTGCTGTACAATAATCCCTGAAATCTGCACAGCAATCACAATGCAATTATGGAAAGTTCTTACCTATTAGCTCCATTTCTGAAACTGAATTCCAAACAAACGCAAAGCTTCCTCACCTTGTCCTTGGCTATGGCCGGAGGCTGCTTTAAAACTTCTTTCACAGTCTGGATAACAGTTTCTGCTCTCATGACACTGATGGAGCGAACTAGTTCTACTAGTAAAAGCTGTTCTTCACTGGCTGCAGGGATGACCTGGAGAACACATCACGGTCACTGTATTTATGCAGGGTGTGCATATGTAAATCTTTTAAGGGAAGTCACAGAAAGAATATTTTATGACCCCATCTTAATGTAAAAATGTCCCTTGACTACTTGTATTAAAATTTAATTTTAAGGATGGGGGGATGGAATATGGAGTGTAAAAAAATTAATTAATTTTAATAAAGGTCAATACATGAATCTCACTTTATAAAAATCCTTCTGGTTTTTACTACTAAATTCTGATATGCAAAATAATGTAAAATGGCAGAAATGTTTATTTTTTCTACTTTAGGATAAAATGCATACATACATGCAAACATACATACATACAAACATACATATATACATACATACATATGTGGGTGTGTTATGTGGAATCAGAAAGAAATGACAAGTCAGAGACCTGTAGGTGCACAATCATGGTTTTTTTGAAAGTAAAATTATTTAATAGCATTACTACTCTAATATACAATGATTTATTTCCAATAGAAAACAATGTTTTCTAGATTGCAAATTGACCAAGTAAACAAAATCTTCATTCATATAATCCAGTCAAAACCAACATGTAGATTGCACTTAGAGACAGCAACAACTTAAAAGACATCAGATAATAAAAAACAAAGATTAAAAACTTTCTCCAATCTTTGCTTTCTACCCATCATTAGATTAAAAATATGCAATATTATAATCCTCCTTCGACTACAGTGACAGGCCTGATGTCATAGCTAATTTCTCTATCTCACTCACTCACACCTTCTTTTTCAGTGCTGAGGTTGAACATATGGCCTTGTGTATGCAAGGCCAGTGCTCCAGAACTGAGCCATTCTTCCAGTCTTAAATGGAATCTTTCACACTTGATATCACATTTTAATAAAAATTTTAGACAATAAGTCATTATGTAGAGCTGTAGACAAGATTTTATTCCTCCAGTGTAACTTATAAAGTATTTAAAAATCAGCATGTAGAAAATGAAGTATATAGGCATGGTTTTACTAAGTGAAAAAAAAGTATGACATGTTTAATTATGAATATAATACCTTTGTTCTGGAAGGGGTTTTGTTCTGTCTTCTTTCATTCCATACAAATGCAATGGCAGCCATGAAATGAACACCATGATTCATTGAAATGGGTCCCAGTAATTCCAGGATTTGTTGTCTCAAGTTCTAAAACAATGTAAGCATTTTACAAGTAAAATAAAACATATAAACATTAATAGCTAGATAACACATTTAATTCAGTAATTGTAAGGATGCCTTTAACAATGTTAACAGCTGTCAGTGAGCACAGTGGTGCATATTTAGCATTTAGCCTAGTAGTAGGATGAAGCAGGAAGATCAGGAATTCAAGGCAAGTCTGGGCTATTATATATGAAGACCTTGCCTAAGGAGGAGTTAGAGCCATGAGTATTTTAATTTTAAAAAGAAAAAGCAAAAAAGCTAACCAAATTATTTGTCACTAAAATGACAATCACTGTGATTAGATAATAGAAAAACACAGCTTGAAATTTGGTTTTATTTAGATTAAAAAATTGATCTACTATTTTAATTATAATTTAGAAACATCTTTGCAATTAATTCTGTAATACACATTGTATGTAATCTTACCTTAGAATTTACTTGTAAATTAGTTTATTAAGTCAAAGATTATGAAACTTTTTTGAGATAGTGCTTTAGACTAGCCTGAAACTTGCAAGGTAGCTCAGGCTCCCTGAAACATAGACTCCCTTTTTGTCAGCCTAGAATTACTAGCATATGCTATCACACCAGGCCTCATTACAAAGTTCTACATTCTCTGCACATACTGCTCAACTATTTCCTGGGAGTAGAGACGGGGAAAGTAGCATGTACTAAAATGTCCATTTAAAATGTACTATATGCTAAAAAAAAATTATAACGTGAAAATGAACTTCAAAAGCATATCAAATGAAAGATACTAGACACAGAAGACCAAACAGTGTATTAACTCACTTCTATGAACTGTCCAGAAAAATCAAACACATATGGAAAGAAAATGGCCTAGCTGTCCCTTAGGGCTGGGATGGGAAAGCGAGTCAGTGCACGCACACACAGGAATGTTTCTGTAATGAGAGAGAACTAGATTGTGACAATTTCACAATTTATAGATTTGCTTAAAGAAACTACTGGCTTGCACCCCTTAAAACGGTTTACTACTTAATCTATGTGGGGTGTCACATACACTAAGTTAACCACACATTTTGAAAAAAATTCCTCAAATAGACACTTACACTCTACAGACAAAGTGAGAAGTGTCTAACCTTTGTGGCTCCCAGATTGATTGTAGTAACAGATGCGGATGCAGCAACTGCCATCTTTTCTGAAGCATCAGCCTGGTGCAGTATGCTCCAAAGCAGAGTTACAGAGGACATGATCATGTGAAGGATTGAGAGGATTCCACTGCGCGCTTCAACCAAGTGTTTCTGATCTACATTGACCAAAAGCTATTAACAGAGGGAAAACAGTTTATTACTAAGTGAGGCCAGTCTCTAAAAAGACCACAAATATTTATGAAGTCTTACTTGATGATACTGGGTAGTCGGATCCAGCAAGCAGTAATGGATAATGGCTGTGATTCCTTCCAAAAGAGTAAGAATCATATCTGGTGGGATAATTGATGCCACCCACAAAGGCCTGAAAAAAATGTACACAGCAGAAGTTCTATGAAAGCATACTTTAAAATTTAACTCTGGTAAATGCACATGCCAGACACACAGGAGGCACTCAATAAATATGAATAGTAATAAAAGAAAATGGCAGGAGTTTAGTGTTTCCTAATCTATGAGTGAGTTGGTCTAACTGCACTAGAGCTATTTTTTGGCTAAAGAAAAAAAAAATATATAAAATAAACAAATAGAGCCACTGTGACCTTCCCCTAGCGGGGATTGCCAGGCACAGCAGCTGACGGAAACCAGTCACCAGTCTATTAAACATTTGCCTAACTAGTCACAGATAAGTTTTGAATATGGCTGAGACACAGAATTTGCCACCAAACCAGGAAAACAACAAAATTAGATGGGCAAAACTACTTTAAAATTTAATTAACTTCAGCTGCAAATTAATTTGTGTCTAGGTAAGGTACTAGATAAGGCCTGGGAAAACCTTTCTTTTTGCCAGTTGAGTCAAAGGAACATCCTCTTTAACTTCAATACTTGAAAGAAGAAAGGCCCGTTTCTTTTCATCTTTAGCCTAGCTTTCTTTTATTGATTCTCAGTAAAATACTAGAGCTTAGCTTTCTTATTTTTAAAGATGACATAATATTCATAACATACTGAAGATGACTACTTCATTTTGCCTGATCTGTTTCTTTGTGGTGGTGCTAGGGAGCAAACTGAGCATCTTATGCAGCTAAAGACCATTCTACCAGGGCTAGACCCCCGTGCTCCATTCAAACTGTGACATTCAAGGAGTCATATATATGAAAAATGTCACTAATAACAAAGTTAAAACCAATCCTTATCTATTAGATAACTGTGTTTTGTTTTTCAAAATTAGTGTCCAACTTGACAATAAAACTAAAATCAATTATTACCTACTATCAGATAATCCTGTTTCGTATTTGTACTGCTGAATTAGATTATCCAAATTCCTGCACAGCTGTAGTGTCACAGAAACCACGACTCTTTGTAGAACTTTTCCCATGTAAGGCAGAGTGGATGTGATTAAGCCAATCCATTGTGGATGCATCTTACATGCACAGTGCTGATGCAAAGCTCTAATCACTGCACAGAGGAACATGCCTTGACATGTGATTGGCTGAGCGTGTAAATACTGAAGAGAAGTCATGGGCTGATGGGGACTGATATGTTCCAGATCAGACACAACAAAATCAAAACCTGCTTCATTCTCCTCGGGAATAGTCATCACATGGTGTTCTAGAACAATCAGCCTCTGAAGCACCCTCAGAAGCTGTGACTGGAGTGTGCTGCCATTGTCAAATTCATCCTCTGAGAAATTGATGAGGCTGTCTTCTGAGAAGCCCTCCTCCACAGCAACCATGTTCTTACCTGCTGTTTTCTCACTGTGCCACTTTTGTACGCTGAAGATAGACGACAGCAAACAATGAAGAATCACTTTCTGAACTTTGCACTTAGACAGCATATCAGAGATAAAACTAGGGAAACCCTTTGCAGAGCTCTCTATTACTTTTGCTAGCTCTGTAAAGAGGAGAGTCAAGATTTCTATGCTCATCATTTGCATGTTTCGATTGCCTATTAAGTCTTGGGTAGTGACCTTGACATGAGTTGGGTAATGGCTACGCATGTAATATAAGCAGAGGGAAATAAGAATTTCAATGTACATGGAACTCCGGAAGTTATGATTTGAATCCACTGGAATGTGACTATAAAAGTCTTTGCCCATAACAGAGATTCGGTGTCGAGCCAGTAGATTCTGAAGCAGAGACAGCTGAGGAGTGTATGCATTGTTTACACTTGTTGTTGAAATGGCGTTTACAAAAGCAATGGGGTTCGTTTTCAAGATGGATTTGATGGCAGAAAAAGCATACAGAGTCCTCGATGAATCATACAGTTGCAGATACAGGAGCACGTGTTGATAGAGAGGATGGATGTTGAAGTTGGGAGATTTCCTCGAACCTGGAGAACCCATGTCACTCTCAATTTCAGAGATTTCGCCCTCTCCGCAGCTGTACCAGTTCTCTAAGTCCAGGCCGTCACTGAAGAACACATTTGTTTGCTTCAGTTTCTCACTTGCAGCTTTTTTCTTGTCCTCATCTTTTTTTCTGGCCAGTTTTACTTTGGGTTTTGCACCTGGTTGTTTACCTGATTCCTTAACAATTGTTTCTTTCTCTGAGATTTTTTCTGATAATTTTTCTTTGAAGCTAAATTGAATACTACTGTGACTCCTCTGTCTAGATTTGGTTTCTGAGGAAACAGAAGAATCGTTCAGAGCCTGTGCTGTTCCTGAAATGCAAGGCGAGGAGCTATTTCTGGAGATTCCATTGGCCAAGCACTCACAGCTTTCCTCTGTAGACACAGACAGAAACCGAGGGCTGTCATCGCTCAGCAAAACACGCTGGCTGTGTTGAGGGGGCTGGTCTTCAATCTTAGTTGCTTCTTTACCTGGATCGAAGTCACTACTCTTTGGGGGCAGAGATTCTGTTTCTACTTCAGATGTAACTGATTCAGACTCTGCTTCTAAGCCACTCACAACTTTGCATATCAGGTCAAAGACAACTTGCTGAACATCATCATCTGGGGAGCTTGCCTTTGCCATGTGAGAATCTTCATGAGCATTCGCATTTTCAGGGTCAACTTCGTAACTAAAGTTGTCTCCAGCAGAAGACTGTGAACATCCAGAGTCAGAGCTCTGAAGTATTTCCATCTGCTGATCTGGGAGGTCAAAGTCAGATACAACCATTGGAATCGTCTCACTGCTGGTGCTTAGGAGGGAAAGTCTATCACTCAATGGATTGACAGTAAGGCTGAAATTCTCTATTTCATCCATGGTCAGAGGCTTTTCCCCATTTCCTTTAGATGCAATGAGGTGCACTTGGCTTACTGGTGTATGACACAAACAGAAAGGGAGGAAAACACAAAAGGGATTAAGATGACTGAAATATACAAAGTAGACCAATTAGAGAACTATAATTATGCTAGGCAGTGGTGGCGCACACCTGTAATCCCAGCACTTGGGAGGCAGAGGCAGGCCGATTTCTGAGTTCGAGGCCAGCCTGGTCTAGAAAGTGAGTTCCAGAACAGCCAAGACTACACAGAGAAACCCTGTCTCAAAAAAAACAAACAAAACAACAACAACAACAAAACTATAATCATTATCTTCAGCATGTATTTACATTCTATGTTTAAAATTCTAGTTTATTATCTTAGAACTTTTAAGTAAGATGACTATCAGAATGCAGATGACTATCAGAATTTATAGCTTAATGACAAAGGCACATTTAACAGCAGAACATAAAAATTGCATTTTTTCCCCAAAAGAAGATATTGTTTAAAATCACAGGTTAAAATTACTCTTTCCTTCTTCTATGTTACTCCCCTTTACTTATGCCAGTCAAAATTTAAAATAATATATAGCTTAAAGTATCAAAAACTTCCTTAATTTTAGTACAAATTCAACAAAATTTTATGAACTATGTAGCATGTGTCAGATCAGAAACTGAGAGGACTTTAAAATAGGAAGAGGACCACAAACACATTTCTTCATTTCATACCACGGAGGACAGACCTCTATTATGTTTCAGAAAAGGTATTTAAAGTTTTGGCTGTATGCATAGTAAAGCCAAATGCTACGAAGTCCTCGTACCTCAGGCAAAGCCTGAGACTGATCTCAGAGGAGAAATGAGAACTCACGATCAGTTAAGAGATTGGCAGGCATGGTGCCACCTAAATGTTCTGTCAATAAGCAGGGCAGTGCAAGTTCTTAGAACATGCACAGGAAGCAGAATAAAAGCTATGTAGCAAGCCCAGCCCTCTGCAGAACCACACTAGAGACGGGACAGAAGCAGGCCAGCTCGCAGCTTTCCCACTTCTCAGCTGTGGGAGCTAAAGTGACAGCCTGGGGAACATCAACACCATTAGTAAAATAAGGTGACCTCACAGGTTGATTTGTCAATGAGTAGAGAACAGATACCTGAGTGTCTTTGAGGCACTAATTTATGAGCTGGGTTCCAGAGGGCTCTCCTCAAGAGTCTGTAAAGCAGTGACTTCATAGCCACAACAATGGAGAGCAAACAAGATACACCAGGCACTAATATCACCATTTATAAGCAAGTCACAATCATGACTACAGCCAATGTTCAAAAAGGAAACTTTGGAAAGTAGGTATTATTTTACCTTATAAATGAGGAATTTCCCATATATAAAGTGTGCATTACATGCCTCCCCATGAAATATCTACTTCCATAGGACTACAAACAAATTCAAAAGTATTTCCATAAAAACTGAGGAATGTCTCTGACTTAGCTGATTCCTCCTCTGAGTCAACTTATTAAAGAGACATAAGAGCTAAAGATAGCTACTGATAGAGCATATATTGACCTAGCTAGATGGGATTTTCACAGATGTGGAAGGAGAAAATAAGATATGGGAAAAAATGCCATACACAATTCTCTTGTACTGTTATGGTCACATTTCACTTATTTGAATAACTTAACTCTAATTAGATGTATTATACTTTGTTATATTTACCATTGTTGCAGGTAAAATTTTGCATGAAATGCTTATCATTTTCCTCTCCTGGATAAGAGAAAGTCTTACTCCAGTAACGTTCCGCTTGTACACGCTGCACTGAAACCCTCTGAGTTTTTGGATGAAGCAGGAGCAGTAACAACGGTTCCAGCACCCTTGCAATGTCATGCCTTTGTAGCACCTGGTTCAGCCAGGCTTGTCCCACAGAGCTTGTAGAACCATCTAAACTAGTAAGGCTATCTAACATGATGAACAGTGACCTAAAACACCAGAAATTAAAACACAGAATAAAATACTTTTAATTATGTGAATTTTTCTGTAGTTAATTTTTTGATAGTTAATAAAATATTTCTCTCTTTTTACATACTCACATTTAAAAATACTTGAAGTATATCTTACTTTTACAACACAAATTTTACTTAGTTTTGATCAGTAAGAAATTTCACTAATATCATCATACTCTAAAGTTTCTGCAATTCAATGCTATTTTCATGATGGGCTACTCTCGATTCTCTTCAGGAGACAAAATGATGTGCTTAATTCAAGAAATGATACTCTATTAAAGGTCTGAGATTTGTTTTGAAATCAAATGTCCAAGATGCAAACATGTGGAGTCTTGGGTGAGCAAGTTAACTTTAACGGACCTTAACTGACTCATCTGTCAGATCATCACAGGTGGTTGTCAAATTAGAAACTTATTGGTAAAGTACTTGGCTCAAGGCTTAGTTCATTATATGGTTGAACAGATGGCTCCTTTGAAGATGGTGCTACTGGATGAAAAATACTGGCTAATGCAACGTTAGGTTGCAATCACAATTAGATTTGTGTCACTTCTCTAAGACCTAAAGGTAAGACTGCTATCTTCTGATACTGAACAAATGTGCTCTGGAATCAATACAAACCTAATATCTAAAGTATGAGTAACTCCAGCTGCTTTTAATCTAGATATGCATAATCATCTTTGGAGACTAGATCTTTTTGAAACCATGGGAGGCATTTGCCAGTGTTTTCAGTTAAGGCAGAAATCTGAGACTAACTAATATTCCAACAGTGTGAATATAGACTCAACAATGCTGGGGTGCTACTGTATCCCTGCCACCATACAATGGTGCTTGGTACATGACAGAGACTTGATGATCAGTGGTCCAATGAATGAAAGGAAGGGCACTTAGTTCTCTAGAGATTAGCAATAAAAATCTGATGGTTAGGTGACACTATCAAGTATTTTCATATAACTTAGATTGTCTAAATAACTAATAATTTCCCATATCATGCTCTAGCCAAATGACAAAAAATTAAGAAGAGACAAAGACACATGACTATAAAATGTGACTATAAAGTACAACCAACCTGTCAAAGGAACGTGCAAAAGATGACTTATTTATGTGGAGATCCCTTGTTAGATGCCAAAGAACTGCAAATTTTGCATGTGCTTCCATCCTTATTTTCTGAGAAACATGGGAGATTAAATTATTTTCCTCTCAACTGAAGATATTAAGTGATTTTAATAAAACCAGTACAACTATTTATAAGTACCATATTCAATGGCCACAGTACTCAAGTACACACTGCAATAAACTTTTAGTACGTTATATAACTTAGAAGTAGAATCAAATCAATTATTTGCATATAGATGGAAATATTAAACCTAACGGGTCACTCAGCTCTGCTGGTTAGTTTTTACTGTGATTTGATATAACCCTGAGTCATCAGGGAAGAACCTCAGCAAGGCAATGTCTAGTTCAGGCTGGCTTATGAGCACTGTCTTCATTGATAATTGATCTAGGAGGGCCAGCCCACTGTGGTAGGTACTATCCTGAGACAGAGTACTGTGGGCTATTAAAGAAAGCTGGCTAAAGCTGGGTGTGGTAGTGTATACCTGTCATCTCAGCACTCTGGAGGTACAAGATGGTAGATCTCAGTCCCAGGTTAGCCAAGGCCTTGTCTCAAAAGAGAAGAGAAGAGAAGAGAAGAGAAGAGAAGAGAAGAGAAGAGAAGAGAAGAGAAGAGAAGAGAAGAGAAGAGAAGAGAAAAGAAAAGAAAAGAGCAAGAAAGCAAACTAGCTAAGCCTGTGCCTGTGAGCATCTAGAGAGCAGGCTATAAAACAATATTCTTCCATGGCTTCTGCTTCCTGTTCTTGTTCTGACTTCTCCCAGTCAGAGTGTGATCTGGAAAACAAGTCTCTATGGTATAGAAGAGTGCTTGCTTTACCTGTGGGCTTGTTACATGGTTTGCCAAGATGTTTTTATTTATATCAGCTAATAAAAATATGTGAAATTCAATACTGTTTGAACTTTTTCATGGGTATCTTTACTCAGAGCTTATAATTATTTGTAAAAAGAAATGTTATATGTTAAGAATAACAGTATATCATTTTATCTAGATTGGGTCTAGATTGAGATATAATGTAAATAAAATACAAGATTTGATCTAAAATTTGATATCTGAACAATTCTGAGAGAATATGGTAAAAGAAATTAGAATTTAAGCTCTCTTTCTTTAGAACAAACACTATTATGCTCTACATACTTCTTCAGATGCCTCGTATTAACAATTTTCCTTAATTTATCTTTTGGCATCATGAGCTTGAGTGAGTGTGTATATGTATGCAAGCACACTTGTGACACATACTTATGTGTGCAGGATGAGAAGGACTTACCTTATCTTTATGGGTTAACTGCTGACTTACAACATCTTCACAGATGCTAGAAGAAGGAACCAAATTATGTAATTGATAAAATAGTTCCACACTCTTCTGATGGTGCTGAGGTGTCCCATCTCCCAGCTGGTCCCATAATGTTAAGGCCACATGCTACAGAAAAAGATGCAGAAGTGACTCCATTAGACAATATTTATAAAAGGGAAACTCAGCCGCTCACTTGCTGGTTATCTGAACCCTTAGAAACTTTGGGACATATTTAAAAATTTTTTCTTTTAGACTTATTTTACATGTGTGACTGGTGCCCATAAAGGTCAGAACTGTTTGTTGCATCCCTTGTGACTTGGGTTGCAGACAGTTGTGAACATCATTTGGAGCTGGGAATTGAACCTGGGTTTTCTGCAAGAACAACACGTGCTCTTAACTACTGAGGCAACTCTCTAGGCTCATTCTCCTTTAACATTTCTTTTAAAGTCAGAAATATAACAGGAACTCTTTCCACTACTTTACTGATGTTTAATAAAGCTAAAACCAAAACAATATGCCACATTCTCATATCAAATTTAATTTTTATAAATGTATAGACTAAAATATAATTCATAGTTCAAATATGCCACATTCTCATATCAAATTTATGAGTGTGTTCTCTCTTTTTTCCAGTGCTGAGAATTGCAACATAGCCTCAAACATGCCAGGCAACTGCGTTATCACTCAGCTACATCCCAGGCCCATGGACTTTTATGAAATCAGACTTTGAGCTACATGTGCTATCATAATCTCTGACCTATGCCATTGATAGAAGGCAAGAGTCTTCAGAGTTTACCATAGTATTATAGAATAGACTCCGCTCTAGCAGGAGGGCGTACCAAGTAGGTTTAATGACTTGAAATTGGGTTTAAAAACTCCTGAATGTATAAAGAATCAAGCTCTATGAGGCAGTGAGCTCAAAGCCACTTGATGTTCTCTGTAAAGAAATCACCTATAGTACTGTGGTAAATCAGCTGTGCCTTATTGTTCTTGAAGGATATAGTACACCAAAGGAAATCAAAACACAGAAAGTCAGAACTTGTCATGGAGTTTTAGGAAAATAAGGATTTGCTTTATTAAAAAAAGGATCACATCCACTTACGATGGAAATATCTACTATATAAATGAGCTTTCTTCTTGTTTACTTGAAACTCTTCCCTCCTTTAAATCAGTGCCCCAGATCAAGCATCATGTATGTAAGCAATATCTTAGTCACATATAATCTGGATTTCTTGGCATTTACCTTGAAAAATTCAGTCTTCTCAGCTATGTACTTCAGATTGCCCTGTGTGAGGGGAGGTCTAATAACCACAGCCACTCTTCCTTGGTTTGGACTTAAGGGTTGTGCAGGCTCCATGCTGTTGATGTTTTCTCCAGTGACCATGGCAACAGATTGAGTCAGTCCGACCAGGTCCATGACTAGAGACACAGCAACACTCTGAACACTGAAATCACTTGCTTGGCTGCAAGCACTCATCAGAGTCTGAAGCCATTGTGGAGGGTGGGCATGCTCACAGTCTGAAACAAAAGATAGCACCAAACATTTCTATAGCTTTACATTAATTTAAAAATGACAAATAACTCTACTTCAGGCCTTGATCTGTTAAAAACATGGTGTCTCAAATAGTTAGAATTTTAAAAAATAAGCCACCTTTTAAAGATATATCCTTTCATGTGCCAAGTAATACAATCTGTGTTCTTATCTTTAGAAGCACTTATTATCTAAGGTCGACTGTCCTAAGCTTGCATATGAAAAATTAAAGGAAACATGTAACATCATAAGACAGGAAGGTAGTGAAATTAATGTTACATCACTTCTCCAGAACTTTCACTTTTAGTTCCTAACTTTCTTGCAAAATGTGAAAGTTACACACATATAATCCCATAACAGCAACTCTATGACACACTCTCTCTCTCTCTCTCTCTCTCTCTCTGCATAAAATATTAAAATTCATAAATAGCACACAGAGACACATACATACATGCTGCATAAAATACAGAAATAAAAAGAGCAGAAACAACTACCAGTGTCCGGTCTCTCAGAATGTGACTCTGATGTATGGTTTCCCTCAGCAATGTAGACTGGGAAACTTGAGCACTCTAAGAAGAGCTGACAGGCAGCAAGGAAGGCAGAAAGGTATTCTTTGGATGTTTTTGGTGTATGTATGTTTCTTTCTTTTGCATCCCCTTGGGAATCCCTGTCCCACTTTGAAGTCTCCCTTTGTATTCGACTGAAATCTTCCTGATGATCTGCAGCCAAAGCTTGAGGAAAGGAGTCACTGTGGATGATGTAGAGGTTGATGAGTCTGGAAAGAAACTGCTGGACATACTCCAGGCAGCACTGCATTGCAGTCTTCTGTACTGCCTTCCCATTTCGGCCTGCTGCCCCCTGAGTGAGGGTAGAAGGTGGCTGGATGACAGTTTCCTCAGAACCCACTGTGGATGCTGTTTCTGTTTCTGAAGACGTGCTGCCAATTGGGATGGTAGTTGTCCCCTGTCCATTCAGCTCTCTGTCAAGATCATCAGGCCGGTCTGCTTGGTACTGTATAAACTCAGTGAAACCACTTTCTGATGATCGACTACTTGGTGGATTTTCTCCATCTTCAAATACTTCG